>JBBBDQ010030137.1:60000-143123 GCA_037127315.1 Ascarosepion bandense
ATGCGATATTTATTTTGTCAAAATCATGATTAGATAAGTTATTGATGATAAGTGTTTGTTTAATATTACTTCATTTTTTATAGAACCTCCTGATCAAACAAAGCCGAAATAGTGATTTTGTTTGTTCGGGAGGTCTTACGCGACCGAATGGTCTAAGGCACGTCAGATATAATGATGTTTTCCCTGTGGAACACAATTTCGAATCCTGCCTGAGGACGCATATTTTACTAACAAGATTTCTCAAATATTTAGGCCGGAAAGTGTAAATAAATGAATAAATAAATATTTTGCTTAATAATAAAAACATAGCATCTGCTCAAAAGTATTCATTTAAAAAAATAACGTTTGAACAAATAAATAAAAAATATGTCAGATTTAATCCATTTCCTATCATATGTGTGTGAGTGTGTGTATGTTTAGGTATATATGTATGTATGTATGTATGCAAAAATAATAAAACGTCCCTGAATTAAAATTCCATAAAACAAACATAGTCTAATAGTTATGTAAGTAAAACAAACAAGCACAGATACAGGCAGACTCTCTTAAAGTCTCAAGTCAGTAATTGATAATTTAGGCTAATTAATTTGATTTACGGTAGCCACTTAAAAACACGTTGTCTCATCACACACACACACACACACACACACACACACACACACACACACGCCACACATGCACGAACACACACATAAATATATATAGGATAGAATATGGTATACAAATTTCTCTACATCAGAACAATGTCAGAGATTTGGATAACAAAGTGGAAACATTCTGTTTCGTCCTCTAAGAAGTACTTTTTCGGGCTTAAGTAATATTTTATTGATGGAATAATTATGCATGTGAGGACAGATATAAATGATAAATGCGCAGTGTTAAAAATATAGGTACACTAAATTAAACATTTTTGATTTTTTTTTTCTTCGGTCAGACGTGTCTGGACATGTGTCTAGCCGATCTCATTCAGTTTTCAAACGTTTTTGATTTGGTTTTGTCGGTTTGGTTTTTACGTATCCCACATTGTAACAGAAAATCTATCAAGAAAGTTGAAATGTAAGAACCTGGGCAAAAATTTACTGTGGAGGATTTAGCAATCAATTCTAATTTTCAGTAAATTACTTTCACTTTTAATTAAAAAAAAAAGCATTTTTAAATCGAAATTATTGTCAAACTCATTACGCCGTACAACAAATTCATTGATAGTGCTTTTGTTTTGTTTTTGTTTTTGTAAAAGATAATTTTTGTGTTCATATAATATTTTATTTAAATTCTTCGTCTCCTAGGTATTCCTTGTGACAGTCATTACAGGCTATAGAATAAATTGCTGTTCCACGTTTTAGGTCGTTATTATTTTGTTTTGTATTAATTAAAACTGTTATTGCTTCAGAAATGGTTGAGTTGTAACACATTTTTATGTCAAGTGTAGCTGTGATAGAGTTGGTAAGTAGTGTAATAGATCTCGTTTCATGACGTTAGTTTGTATCGTTTATTCTTTTTCAAAAGATGACAGGTTTTTTGTTTTGTGTTTAATATGAAATAATTTGAGTATCAAAAGTATTTTCGATGTATTTCTTCTCATCAAGTAAATACTGAAGGTTACAAATTCCGAATGCTCACACACACACACACACACACACACACACATATATATATATATATATATATATATATATATATTAGTGATCCACATACAAGCCTGTTTTGCTGTATTACAGCTCATCAGTGTGACTATATTGAACAGGTGAAGAGGCTCATCCCTGTTTAGGATGCGGTTTCCGGTTTTCTCTTTTCCAATCTTCTAACATTTTTTTTCAATTGGAGTAGATAGACTAAACTATCGCCCGGTTCACACTCCACCCACGTCTACTGAACAGGTGAAGAGGCTCATCCGCTGTTCCCTGTTTAGGATGTGGCTTCCAGTTCTCTCTTTTCCAGTCTCTTCATTCTTATGTAGCCCCCTGCTCATCAGTGGTGTTACCGCCTTGCTCGGGGTGATATGATTAATGTATATATATATATATATATATATATATATATATATATATATATATATGACGGGTGATAAACAGTTCCCGAACCCAACAAAAAAAGATGTTAAAAATTCTGATATTTGGTCAAATTCTAGGAATGTGTCCCTCTGAAAACTTCTAGTACTCACACACGCACACACAAACTAGAGAGATAGATAGATAGATAGATAGAAAGATAGATAGATAGATAGATAGATAGAGAGAGAGAGAGAGAGAGAGAGAGAGAGAGAGAGAGATGTGCGTACTTGTGCATGAGTGTGCTTGTGCATTGTTCGAAATCTGATATAATTATTGGTGTAGGAAGGGTGCTAATTTCTTTTAGATAAGCCACTGATTAGGCAAATATTTTCTCATGTAGACTAAAGTTTTTTACGTGAAACCTTTGACAAACGCTTTTCTAAACTCCTGCATAAATAAAACTATAAAGAACGTTGCCGAACTTTTATTCAAAAGTGTTTCAAATTTTTTTCTAAAGGCGAGTGCCTGCTGAATCTTGACCAAAGACCAAAGACTATCCCCATTATGCTTAGATAAAATTTTATTTCTCTTCCAAAATGTCTTATGTGTTCAGTTATGAAATGAGTTTTCGTCTGTAGTTCTTTATAAAAAATATTATATTTTTGTTTTTCTTCCGCTGTTCGTATACCTTAGCAGTGATGTGATTTTTGTGGGTTGGATAGTTTATCAAATTTTGTGTAGGACTTAGTCCAAATATCTATCTCCGTTACACACAATTGATTTAAAATTTCTTCAAATAGGAATATTTATACGCCGTTTCTTTACAAGATAGGAAGTTATGCATGATAACGCACACATACATATAGACTTTCTTTCTTGTCGTAGTTGTAAAGCAACACAAACACACAGATACATAACATGTAGTAGTCCGACTATATTTGAGGAAAGGTAAGTAAGCGCACTGAAGAGAGAAAAGTCTCCACAGTTAATAACATAAACAGCTTTCTGTGTGATTGTTGGTCCAGATCCAATTGAAGTGAAGGCGACTGGGAGACAAATGTCTACTCTAGACCACAAGTAAAACACAATTCTACTTATCAATCGACTGCTTAAGATATTGCCCTGAAATGTTTAATATGTATTTTAATTCGTAATCCGTCCTAATTCAATGAGACCAAAGACGTTGATTTTCAGTAGTTTTTTTTTCATTACAAATCTAACTACATAAGAATTCTTTTAAACCTGATATTCAAACACAAGATTCCTGTTCAATCAATGCGAACAATCTTCGTTATATTGATAACCTAGTATCGATCTTACTAATTTCAATAATATTTATTTTTAAGTAGAATATATATTTTGTGGTGCCCTGTATTGTATTTGGTTTCTTTTTTCGATCAAATCTTGTCAGCCTATTTGTACGCAAAGACCAAAATATATTTTTCTTTCCTTGATAGTGAGTCTCCATACAATCATCAGCACAAGACCCCCACCACATATATATATATATATATATATATATATATATATATGGTATGGGCTTATTCTTATCGGTTTTACATATTTTTTCAAATATTCTACTAAGTGCCCCGTAAGATTCGCTAAAAATGACCACACAAGATTAAAAAAATGCCCTAAACTTAACAAAAACAAAGTTTTATTGCCAAAATTGTTATGTTATTATTTATACGAAAGACTAAGGTATTTTTGATTATTAAATTATTATATTGTTTTCTTTTTGGAACCTACAAAATTTTGCTTATATTTTGTCCTGCGTCAGTGGATGGCCATAAATTAGTATGGTAAATTTTAGCGTCTTTTTGCTGTAAAAACACATTTATTTGGAGATTCTTCGAAAAATCAGATGTCTGATTTTAATAAATGTGTTAGGACACATGAATCAAATTATTTTTATAAATCTTGGTAATAATATTTATTTATTTTTATATGTGTTACATACACATATTTAATTTTATAATATTTTAAAAAAATCAATTTTTGTAATTATTAATGTTTATATTAGTTATAAGCACAAGTCCTTGGGTAATTTAAATAAGCATTCCTTTTTGTCAAACAAGACTTCAGTTACAGACAAAACTAATAAAATAAAAATTGGAATAAAACTAAGATATTTTATTAGAAAAGTTTTTAATTGCTTTTATGAATAAGATATGTTATGGTCACTATTGTTTCAAGATAAACATTTTTTCGATGAATTTGTACGAAAATTATTATCATTTTTTTTTTGTAGATTTTAATGATAATAATTTATAAAGTTTTAAATCTTTTAAAACTCTGTGTTGATGTGAAGCAGTTAGGTGGTAATGTTATTAAGTAAAAGCTATATTTACTAATCATAAATCGAAAAGCTTATTACAATGCAGGCATATCCAATATTTTTTTAAAAACTTAGAAGTTTTCAGAACTTTGTGAACAAACATTCCTACTTTAATAAATACATAGAACATTATCAGAAAATAAGAATATTAACTATAGTAAATTTAAAGCCCAAATACTTAAAATGCAATAAAATATTAGAAGAGTCAGAATATTATCCTAAATTTTTAAGATTACTGATTAGTTAGAAAATTATAATAAAAAGACACTCACGTTATATTCATGAAGTAGTTTTACGGTTTTGGTCCCTACACATAGAAAAAATCCAAAACAGATCTATCTAGACAGTTGTCAACACCTCATAAAAATACCCACCTTCGTATTAAAAAAGGGCATTTCTGCGATATTTTAAGCTAAATGCAATATTTGTTTCAAATCAGTTTAATCTTGAAACTTTAAATCAGCTAATCGTCTTCAAAGAGCGTTTCAGAAAAGTATATCTTATTTTTGAAAAATCAAGAGAATGGCATTGTACTAAGAGATTTGTAAGTAATAATAATCAGCCATTTTTAGTGATTTCAAAAACAAAAATAATTCTAATGAATTTAAATTCATTTTGAAATAAAGGAAACTATTTTGCTTAAAATAAAAGGTTTGCGAAAATTTTTCATTTTAAAACATTCCTCTTAGATATCGTTTTCTTTTTTTAAGTTACCTATATTCTAGCATTAATTAAAAGAATAAAAACCCATTAAAAAAGTTAAAGCATTTCACGTACAAAAGGAAAAAGATTCAAACTATTTGTGAATGAAACTAAAGTAGAATTTCCAGCTACAAAATGTTTTTGTGAAGAATTATTTTCGAAAAATTAAATTTCAATTAAAACTAAACAAAAACTTAATCGTCCACTAATTAATGTGTTAATTATTTCAAATTTCAATTTATCTTAAGAATTTCATTTAATTTCTAAAATTGTATTTATGATCATCACCATTAGCAAACTAGTCACGTTAGAGTCAATTCGCAATTCTATTCTAACGAGTTAAATCATCACTGGTTAAGCACACTTACTGTCTTGCCTCAGACTAATATAAAATTAGTAAACTTCAATCTGAAGGGCTTAAATATTGATTTTTTGTTTTACTTGATATAGAGCTTTAAAAGTTTCTCTTAATTAAAAATTTAGAACACTACGTTTTGCAAAAATGCGTTAAATTCATTTAAAGTAGCAACATTAAAATCTTAAACTTCAAAAAGTCAACCATACGCAAACATATAATTATTATACCCATACGCATTTACGCATTATCTGTATGCACACAAATAACACATGCCTAAAACGCAATGCATAAAACAAATATTGTTTTAAATGATTCATATTCATTTATGGTTAAACCTGTATTTACTTCAATTTGTGTGAGTTCATAAGTGATGATGTCATATTGAAAATGTCGATTTGTTTTATAAAATAGGCATCGACCTTCTCTTTGTCTCGGTTGCACCCACCCGTTTATTCAAGTTGAAAATTGCAAAAGTAAAATGAGTACAAATTTCGAACCAGGTAAAAATGAAACGTAATTCCTTCCTTGTGAACAAGGAAAAAAATCTGCCTCATGGATGGATGAGATTATGAAACTTTTTCTCTATCCCCAGGTTCGACCACAAGTATCTCCTATAATTAGACGCACAAACTTTCTTGTGCACATGAAGTAGGGACTGAGACCGAAATTAAGTTTGGGTAAGTGGTCCATGATAATATAATACAATTCTACATGACACTCAAGAAAAGGAAAGTGTGATCAGTTTAGTGCGTGAGGGAGAGTGAGTAAGGTTCCCAAGTGTACATATATCATGTGTAGCAAATATTTGTTTTTTTTTTTTTTAGGATCTGCCCTTTTAGGCTGGACTTGTAGCTCTTTATTTGTTCTTATGGCTGGATGCAGTCGGAAGAATTTATGATACTAGAATGCGTTTCTTTGTAAATTGTAAAACATCTTCGAGCAAAACAAGTCGATGTCTGGTTCACTCACCGACAAGAGAGCCGTTCAAATTTCACCAAATAAAAATGGCAGCAGATAAAATATTAAAAAGTGAAAGTTTCGGTTAAAAATACCGAGAACACTTAGAAGAAAATCATTTTTAATTTGAATTCGTGAACAATACAATTATAATTTCCAAGTATAAAATTTTGAATCAAATATGATAAGCAGTAAAAAATGTGAATTCTATTTAAATATTTACAATTTGTAAAATAATTAATATTGGTTCTGTCGCGTGAATAGTGTAGCTACAGGGTGCGATGGATGAATTGTCGTTTAAATTATGCAAAAATGAAATTAACACTGATATATCATTGTAACAGATATATTTATAAAAATTAAACAAAATATCTTGAAATACTAAAGAGTAAATTTATTCAATAAAATTGCCATTGACTTCAACCACGGCCTCCAGATGACTTCAGAATCTCCTGCATCTCTTCTGGGCGGTCTCCTTGTTTAAGTTGTTGAATGCTGTCATAATCCTTGTCTTCAGTTTATCTTTGGCGTTACAAGGAGTTTTGTTAGTCTCTCGTTCAACTACGTTTTACACATAATAATCAAAGGGTTGCTGTCTGGGGAATCAGGTAGCCAGATGTAAGGAGTGATGTAGTCGTAGAATGTTTCTGACAGCCATGACTGTGTTTTCGTGTTTCTGTGGCATGGTGCAGAGTCCTGTTGTCAGACATAGAGTTTTTCAGAAGCCACCCTCTTGATCCAGGGTGAATTGCTTGGTGTAGGACTCTGTGTTGATTCTGAGTCTCTCATTAAGAAATTCAAGAGTTCTTTATCAGAATGATCAGAGTGAGTTTTCCGACCTGCCGTAACTTTGTAATCATCATTAGACTAATCTAACTCTTTTCGTATCCTCTTCACTGTACTCAGATTGTCCCCCAAACACATTGAAAGATTAGTATTGGAGTTTCCCGCGTGAATGTCAAGCAGTACAGCATGCTATTTCTAAATTTCTGGTGGAGTAAATTACGTCACGGTGATCTTTTTCTGACATACGGAGCCCATCTGACCCTACTATACTATACTGTTGAGTCAACTAAATAAAAAAACTAAAAAAAGACATCAGGCATGCGTGAAATTAAAAATATAAACTAGCGATAATTTACCCCTCGCATCCCGTATATATTTTACGTCAAGCCGAGATAAGAGCCATTATTTTGATTATTGGCTTTGAATATAGCCAGAACATTCCAATTGTTTTTTTTCCTGACTAATATTCATCTAATACAAGGTCCAAGAGCCACTCAAGGTAGGGGGTTACTGCTTAGAGTTATATTAGCTTTTCTCTCACTATTTGCCTATTGAACTCCTTTCCGTATACTTATTTCCCTAATAGCTAGTCTCCAAAAGTTTTTAATGCAACGTCAATTGCCAACTCCTACCTTAGTAAATTCCATCCACCTCCCTAAATCTTATCCACCTCTTATTCTTTCTTAGACATCCTTTGTACCTTTTTGTTCTCACAGTAATCCTCTGCGCATCAGTGGCGGCCTTGTCTTGCTTGTGGTGAAATGATTACGAAAAAAATGAATCGAAAAGGACAAGCGTTAGGAGTAAAGAGCTAGGGTAGATTTCTAGATTTTATCAATATGAAATTAGACATAATAAATGAATGAATATATTGGATGTTTAAAATTAAGTTTTGCATAAAAAGCCTCCCTACAAAATATTTTGAGATGATTAAACTAATGTGTTTTTCTAAGTTAAGTTTAGTCCCGCAGAAGCTGACGAATATCGAAGTGACTATTCAGTAACGATCACCGGGATCAGACTGCTAACACATTTACTTCATAGCGAGGTACACTTGTCTGTGTGTAAAAAAAATTAAAAGCATAACTGTGGAGAAATCAATCTATAGGATCAATTTTATTGTTATTAATCGTGAAACTAGTAATTGCAAAAATCATGATAATCTTTACATTTTTTCGTATTTTACGCTGATTCTTTTCTTTACAGAAGCACAAATCTTTTCAAGAAATCGAAAAATAAACTTTTATGAGTTTGATTTACAACTGCCGATTTAATTCATAGGGGCCTTTCAGTTTAAAATAACATTTCTATATACCAGTCAGAAATTCAGAATGCTTCATACTAATTACCATAGAAAAAATAAATTCGTATCTCCTGCTCACGTCATTGGTCAAATATATTGACATTTTCATTAATGGTATATCAGGGAGATGATAATTATTACTTATTTACACGATTTCTGTCCTCACAACGTTTTGGCCATTATATTCTCCGGCCTTTTCAGGCGATATAGGTTGGAATTTTGAATCGAACTCTTTACTTCATCTATCGTTGGAAATTTTCTAGACAGTCAAGTTTTTGTTTATCTCTGCTGTGATCAGGTATTGAACTCACAACTATTTGGGTCAAGTCACGAGATTACTCTTATCAACGCCTTTATCCACTCATGCAAATGCATTTTTGGACTTATAAGCCTAATGTTTTAGTAATATTTTTTTTTTTACCAGAGCTCATATTACTTGTTTTGTTTTACTTGGAGACGGAATAGATATTGATACAGAATTCCATTGCCATAGAGATGACATAAAAGATCGGGAATAACACTTTGAAGATCTTCCATATTCAGTGAGCAATCAAAATAAAGTTGTTTGATAGTATCTATAAGCTGAAAGGTATTTTCATGTCTTCTTTGTTTATAATTGAGGATCTTCTACTTAATAAAGTCGTGTAAGAATTCAAACTCTTTTCTCTTTTCAAAGAAATGTTTCTGAATGGAATGTTAATGGTTCTTTTTGAAACTAGGCATCTGGTGCCTCTCGACCATTTTCTTAGATATAGTGAGCAAAAGATTTATGTAAAAAATTCCTCGATTTGGAATTTTAACTTTATGCCCATCGTGTCTGCTGCGGTTTTACTGCTTCTTTTAAGCTTCTTGAAATGTTGAGTTAATTTTCATGGATTTCTATGCTGAAAAAAAAAATAGATAAAACGCCTTCTGTTAAAATAAGTGTAATTTTCTTATTTATTGAAAGCAACATTCAGTTAACTTGAATTATTTTTAAATTTTCTCAACCCTAATATATTTTTGGCAAAATGAAAAAAGACACTGTAAAATGATTGTTAATTCGACTCTTCGTTATTTGATAATAGAAATGTCATAGTAAAGTCATGTTAGAGACTGACAGTGTCTATTTGCAAGACGTATAATTTATGTGTTAAAAAACGTGCAGCTACTTAGGGTCATTGGTATAAAGTCAGTTTATAAAAGTTACATTTGGAGAGGTTTCATCATAGATATTTGCTTTATATATGCTTAATACCATCAAAAACAAATATCACAGATTTTAAATCAGAATAAATTTCGCTTCTAACTTAATTATTCCAAATTGAATATTACTAATGAGGCTTAAGTTTTCCAATCGCGTTTACGTTTGTTAAACTGAAGGCAAAAAACGATACGGTATGTTTTTGTTAACTATTTGTTTGTTGTCAATATTTGTATATTAAAGATTCAAAATGTACCTTCAAGATCATACATCGAGAGAATACTGCAAATACTGAATTGACTACTGTAGCAATGGCTTGCGAGATTAACATCTTATTAATTGTTCTATAACGAAGCGGTCATTTTCTGTTTTTCTCTTTTCTAATCATTGTTTTGACTCAGTTAAATGTTGAATGGATGTAAAATATTGAATCTCCCGATATCTAAAAATATATTAACCTTAAATTCGATAAGACCTTTTAATTTAATTTTTCTAATTTTTTATTTGTCTTGTCAATCACTTCGCTTTTTTAGTTCTCAAATCTTTTGATAACAGAGCCGACACAATCTTCAATGTTGACAAATTTTCTTCCTCTCGCCCCCTTTCTTATATGCTTTATTATCTAAACTTCTTTGCTCTATCCCCCAACTTTGTCAGGACTTTTGTTCAGTTTAGAATGGTTCCTGATGTTTCCTGAAATTATTTTTAAGTCCTTGAATAAGTTCTCGTAGATTTTTTTTTTAATAAAAAGCAATGCTTTATTTATAAAAATTAGTAAGAAACATGTCACTGAATGTATTGTTTATTGCTAGCCCTTTCCTTTACCTATCTTTCTGGAAGCATTTGAATTCCACATCGCAAAAACGACGTCTTTTGAGGCTAACCACGAGTCGACCCATTTTTTGACATTTTCATAAAAATAAAAGTGCTGCTTATCCAGGCCATGAGCCATCGATCGGAAAAAAATTGATAATCAGACGGGGCAATGTCTGGTGAATACAGCGGGTGGGACATCCCTTTTAAGTAGGTTTCCAAGTAGATTTTCATCCGTTTCGCAACATGTGATTTAGCGTTGTCATTAGCAGAAATACTTTGTCGTGTCTCAGCTCGTAGAGAGGCCGATTTTTCTTCAATATTCTGCTCAAACGTATCAATTCTAGTCGATAACAATCTCTCATGGTGGTTTCAGTCGGTTCAAGCAGATCATGCGCAGCTGATCCCACCAAATGCAGAGTAAAAGCTTTGAAACATATTCGGCTTTGCCGCCGCTGTTGATCCATGGGCGTGCTTACCCTATGATTTTCTACTCTTAGGTTTATCGCAGTGCATACAATTTTCATCGCTGGTCACAATACGATGCAAAAAACCTTTCCTTTGCTGCTGTTGAAGTAGCCGTTCACATGTGACAAGACGCCGTTCAACATCTCTCGGCTTCAACTCGTACGGAACCCAATGTTCTCGCTTTTGGATCATTCCTAATGCTTTCAAACGTTTCAAAAGTGTTGTGTGATCGACAAGTTCTCTATCCTGAACATCAAAATCATTATTTTTGAAGCATATAAACCGATTTGTACATGTTGTTTCTGACACAAGCATGGTTGCTGTAAGTCTCAACAAGAATTCTGTGTGCTACAGATGCAGATTTCTTTTGAATAAACTAGTGCAGTTAAATTCCTTCCAAATACATTTTCTTTGGTACGAAATCCGACATGTTTAATGCTATGAAAAACAAAGTTGTTTACACTTTGGCGAAATGACATACACTGAATTTCCTTATAGATGCGTTAGAATTTGAAATTACACACACGCAGTTCTGGGAACGCCATCTGTTGGAAAACAGTGAGAACTTATTCAAGTTCATAATACAATAGTTTCTACCTACGTATTTATTCTTTTGATGATGTTTCTACTGTCATCAACACTTTCTTCTGATTATTTTTTCCTCATTTCATTCTGTTTGATTTAATTTCCTACCAAATTCTGAGATGCTTGCCATTCTCTTTCCCATTCATCGTCACGATGTTTTAGTAATTAAATATTTCTATCTTAACTTTTCGCATCATCAGCAATACATATTTCTGTCTTTCACATTCTATTTCACTGTTCTGGACAAAATCATGACGTTATTAAGGTCATCATTACTTTTATTTTGTCTAATATTTCTAAGTCATCGATATACATAATATGATTGATTTATTCCAGTCAAATTGTGTATTTATATTCTTTATTATAATTGTACAATATACAATTGAATTAATATTATTATTATAAGAAATATTTAATGGATAGAGTTTATTCTTTTACAATAAATTCTACTCTCCAGTTTTTTATTGTTAGAAACTTTACCTAGCACTTTGGAATTTGTAATATGTTTATGCATTTCAAGGTTATATGATATCATGTCGAATGTATTTTATGCTGAAACTGGCCTTTTCTTCCTTTGACGATATTTTACGCTCCAAATAATTTGCTTATCATACATTTTGCAGTTTCTCTTTCTTGGATTAATTTTCGTTTACTGTTTTTCTTATTTTAAAAAATCATAAAATATATGCGGCGCAACACTTGGTTGTAATTTATTTATATTAATTATTTTATTTCTCATGAAAAGAACACAATTATCTAATTGATCCCATTAAGGCAGTTTTTTACACTCACCTGAATTTTCCATCAACCATACTTAACTGAAAAGAACTTTATGAAGAGAAAAGCGAGATCCCAATTTGTTCTTGATATATACCATGTCCAACACGAGGTTGCGTTTGTGTGAAAATGAGGTCGCTTATGGCAAGATGAGCGTCTTCATTACACTTTGAACGTGCCCACATATGTGTACATATACACACTACCGTGCACGTATAGTTACAAGCACTAATATATATATATATATATATATATATATATATATATATATATATATTGCGTGTGTCCGTTTGTTGGAGTGAGACAGATAGTTTTTGTAGGTGTTTCTGGGTTCTTACTTGGGGTATAGCCGAATGGATATATTTTTTTGTTCTCAATTAGTTACTTGTGTATTTTCTGAACGTTTCTTTATCATCGAAAGTAAATTGTGAATTCCATCTGTGTGTATCTACGCAGATGAGAATTCTTAATGGGGAGCAGTACGAGTAATGCGACCAGATTAGCAACAAAAGGCTCAATTGTCGCGGTTCAAATTGGAAACGTGTTTCCGTCTTTGCCCGAAAAATCAAACGGGAGAAAAGATTTAGGTTGCAGCTTCTTTCTGAACTGCCCTCCCTCTCTGAACTGCCCTCTATAGAGAAGGCAAAAAGGAAGAGGAATCCTAATATAGAAAAAGAAAAAAATGAAGACGTTTATTCTATTCAGAAAAGCATAGACAAACTCACGAATCTAATCGAATAAAAAAAGCTTCGGCAAGTTAACAAAGATCGGCGACCATTTGCGTAAACGCAGATTTGTCTATATGGAAACTATACATTTGCAACTGTTTTTACTTTGGCATTTCAAACACAACAAATTATATGAGTTTTGGAAGTCCACATATAACCCATTAAAACACATAAAACTCGGCTGTTTGGTCAGGCACTAAAGTCATTGGATGACAGGTTTATAGACGTGCATGCTTTAGAAGAAATTTACTTAGCTCAGCTCTACACCAGAATAAATGAGTGAAAAACTTTCTTTTAGGTTAAAAAATTTTCCTCTCCATTATCAAAATCAGAATTTGAAATCCTTCGAAGTTTTACTAGGGGAAGAGATTTAATATCTATTTTCATTCAGTCAAAATGTAATTTTCTTCTTCATTGGTGAAACTGCATCATTTATTTATGCACAAAAAACAATTTTATTGCAATTTGAGGCCGCGATCTAGTTTGAATTTATCCACATAAACTGTTTCGTTCGCCTTCTTACTTCTCTGATCTTTCACTCATTTAACTGTTACTGTAACAAGAATATTTTAATAGATAAATAATTAGACTTCGTTTGACATAAGACTGTAGGGCAAAGATGTAGATCGAAGTTACTACACTAGGTGATGAGAATTTGTTGGCGAAGTAGTGTGTATGGGTGATGTAATAACATGAAAAGCATTTATAAGTCCTAACTTCTGCTAATATATATATATATATATATATATATATATATATATATATATATCTTGGTAAATTAAATTTCATTAATTTCAACTTCAAATCGAGAGTCATTAGCAGCATGCTTTTCTGAGTACATTTTAAGATCTTTGCGGATCAGAAAACAACTTACTGCTTTTTTGTTAATGTTGTATGGTCGATGATAGAGCATCGTAATCAAGCCTAACGATCGCGTTTAGCATGAAACAGACGGTCGCTTCTGGGTGTTGACTTCAATGTCCATTTTTATATTGACATACACTCTATTGCTGATATTTATTGCTTTAACCCCTAAATTTAACATACCTTAAAACCATATTTTAACATATATATATATGCAAAATTTAATCTTATGTATATATGTGAGTGTTGCTTAATATGAATCGTCTAACTATAAGGGGATTATACTGAAAATTATTTATCTTGTAAGATAAAATATATGGACTCATACACATACATACATAGAAAGGTAATATGTAATTAAATGTAATTAAATTTGATTAATAACTGCCGTCTGCAGCAACTGCAGTAAGCCAACATAAAATAATTTTCTATTGTCTAAACTTATTTATAAATGAAACTTTGTCTGTGTGTGTGTCTGTGTGTGTGTATCCGTTACCTATAGACTCCGAAACGGCTGAACCAATTTTCTTGAAAATTTACACAGTTGTACTATAAGCATCTGCGAGTGTTCTTAGCTGGGTTTTGTGTCGAGATACCCCCGATAAATATGGAAAATCGATAATCGAAAAAAATCTTGTTATAGAAGAAGTGGTCCGATTTTAATCAAATTTGATACACTCACAGACAAAGACTCAAGAAACGATATTCAGAAGTTTCGAGGTTGCAGTTCATACAATAATGCAGAAAATAGATTATATATATATATATATATATATATATATATATAAAAGGCAAGATATTTGTGTGTGAATCTGTTTATCTGCCTGTATGTCTGTAATTTTTTCAGCCCTTTTATTTTAGTTTTTGCTTCGGGTTTGGCTCTCAGTAAGTATAATTGTAGTTCTTAGTCTCAGCCATGATGCCATTTACTCAGAAGACTTATTTAGCCTTCAAAATTCAGATTACACCGAAAAAACTTATTTAATATCGATACGAGAATATCAAAATTTGACCATTCATTTTTCTTTCAGTCTACGGTTTCGCTTTAACTGGAAACAACTATTGCTTTTTTAGTCTTTCGTGCCAACGTCCAAAGAGTCTGAGCTCCAGGACCATGGATTAGTTTTAAAGCTTTCATTACACCCGACCAACGCCGGGTTGTACTGCTAGTCAGCTGATAAAATTGTAGAGTCTTTGTTAAAATAAACCTGGTAGAAGTAACGTGACTATGAAAATATTCTAGTAACCGAAAAAGATGGCTTTCTGGAAATAGTAGAACTAGTGAGTACGTAGAATGAGGTGAATCATCAATTTAGTAACTTTATTCAATTCTCTTTATATGCTGCTACGTACAGCTTTATCACCTTTCTGTTCACCAAAATTATGTGAAGTTGACGTGCCCATATACTTGACAACAGATGTCTGTCGTGACTGTTTTCCCTTTATGCAAAACATAGGAGACATTATTTTTTTCATTTTTGACTAAAATTATAGCAAAATCTGCTGAGGATAAAGTACTGATATCAATCTTTAGAATTGATTTGATGTATCAGTTATTATTAATTTTATATAATCCTGGAAATAATAAAAAGAAGGTTTTTGTTCCTGGGCATGCGCTTTTTTCTCTGAGAAAAATTAATGAAGAATCAACATTTTCTCAAATTTGATTCCACGTAGTACAATAGACATCTTATATACATAAATACAATGTACTATGCCTTTTTCCAAAATCTCTGGAATTTTGATAACAATTTGTTTGGACAAATTGTTATAACTTAGTGTCTTGGCATCCAACTAGGGTGGAATTCTATCGTTTCTGCTGAATGACTGTGTGGTGCGAAGATGGGTAGTAGTTAAAGCTTATTGAAATATATTCTTTCCTCTTTACTAATAGAGTGGCAGAGAAATTATCGCTTTATCTCACTCTCTCACTCTCCCTTTCTCTCTACGCATACATCATTTTCCTCTATTCTATTCTTCCATATTTCTTGTAACCTATATATTAACCCGGACATAGTTTATGTGGTCAACTGACGTCACATGAAAGTCAACCAATGACTAATTCTCTCGCCAATATCAAATCAGAAACACGTAGGCGTTAAGAAAATATAAAAGGACAGTGAACACTTGCATAGCAATTGGTCCACAGTCCGTGCGTGGGTATCTCCGTGCAAAACGTGCTTAAATAATCTTCACGACAAGAATATACAGAAAATCAAGGAATTAATTCAAGAGAACAATCCACGCACTCAACTACTAGAATATAATATAACATAGTAGAAACACCAACCTGATACTTAATTCTATCTGACATACACATGGAGGAATAAATATTCTTATTTACAGGAAGCTACATATACACGGAAGAAAAGCACTTATAACCTGAACACAGCAATACATATATAAAAATAAATATTTACATGAATACCACAATTACTTATACAAGAAACATATCATAGATAAAAAATACAAAAAGTCCAGAAATGAAAATCATTCACATATAACAAAAGATGTAACCATACAGAATCAAAAATAAAATGGTAGTATAGTTAAAGCGTAGAATTTGCTCATTTATTATCTCAACCTCGTCTATACCATAACTGTATTGACATTGCAATATTTAATGGCTAGTTTCTTTTACGATAGCGATTCTGGTACTATCAGCATTAAATAAGTGCTTACAAATGATTATTATACAAAATTGGTTGTTCTTCGTAGAGTGATTACTATTTCCTTTTTAAACTTGATAAACTGTCGATGACATTTGCATAATTATTGTAGCTTAGTACAAAGTACAATTATTCTTCATTGGTCTTACATTATTGTCTTTATGAAAATAACGCAAAAGAATATAGTGAAATAGTCATTGTTTAACATCGGCTAAAACATAAGTATAATCTATTAAGGATACACGGACCTGACAGAAACGGTTTTACGGTTAACTTTTATTTTGAGTTGTTTGGTTTCAATAATTTCCAAATATTGAAGATTATAATGCCATTATAAATTGATAAAATTAAATTTTCCTTGTAAAAAATAGTGTTCTATTAAGATTCATCAGTAAATAAAACAGTGACGTTGGTGAAATTTTATTGATTTCACTATTGGATCATGTTATTTGAGTCATGACAATTATGTGTGAAAAATAATATCACCCAAATGTCCGCCAACGCTTCTGTCGACGGTAGAAATGTCGATGGCGTCTCTGCATAGTTATTCCTCGATCTCACCAATACGTCTTATTATCTCATCCTTCAGCTACTGAATTGTTGTTGGCGAGTAAGCTTGTTGGCATAGGCCTTACTTTGGAGATGACCCAAAAGGAAGAAATCTAAAGGCGCCAAGTCGCACCATCGTAGTGGCCAACTGACATCACTGTTTCGAGAGATGATACGACCTGGGAACTTCTTATTCAGTAAAGCCAAATGCATTTCTGTTTGAACGTCCATTTTCGTTATACGCTTCGATAACTTTAGTACATTGTTAAGTTGTTAACTTTCCATGGTTAAAATTGTCAAAAAACTGAAGTCGTTAAATCTGAAAAAAATTGAAAAAAGTCAATAAACGCTTAAAATTAATTCATTTTTAAAATCGGTTCAAGTTACTGGAACACCCTATATAAATATTTTTTTTGCTGTTGAATGTATATATATATATATATATATATATATATATATATATAAAAGGTAAATGTGGTAATACATTATTTGAGAATATATATTGTGTTGAATTCATATTTTGAAAAATGTTTTCACAAAAAAACGTTGCCTCATTTACTGATAGCCGCATCTCAACGTGTGACAATGGTTAGCAAGCTTTTCTCGTTAAAGCAATCACGAAAGTTTAGTGAAGTCGATTTTCACTGGGTCCCCAATACTTTTGACCTTGTGTCACATCTAAGCTACGCTTATAAAATCATTATAAGAACGGATACAGAATATCAATCAATTTATTCTGTTATTGTCTCCGTAAATTTTAATCAAATCAGAAGAGTAAAATAAGAAAAAATAATCATCGCTTTCTTGTTGAGTGAATGAGAATTTTAAAAAGACATTCTACAAAATGGTTAATTTAAAGCTGTGTC
The DNA here is from genome assembly GCA_037127315.1 of Ascarosepion bandense. NCBI lineage: Eukaryota > Metazoa > Mollusca > Cephalopoda > Sepiida > Sepiidae > Ascarosepion > Ascarosepion bandense. Next base: position 77,938 of record JBBBDQ010030137.1, read on the forward strand.
CAAACGTGGGAGCTAGCATTCCCTTGTGAACTCTCTTATCTTTAAATTGGGGACTGGATTCTTTTTTATTTCATTTTGAGTGCGTTGAACATGCTCAGGGGTGGTGGACATTTATCCATTTTTTCAAATTTTAAAAATCATTAGATATTGGCTAAAAAAGGAACGTTCTGAAAGATGTGGAAACCTATCAAACTTATCTTCATTGCTTTTCTAACTTCCTACGTGGTTGAATATGATTTCAACGCAGTTACTCAGCGAAACCGCTTGCAAATTACAAAATGAAGAGCTCTACAATTATTTCTAAGCAGGATGGAAACTAGAGCAAGATTCTTAGCTAGTAAGCCCCAAAGTCTACCGTCGAATTGAATACATTGAGATAGCAACTAAATAAAATCAGTCTTTAGCATTTTAATCATTGGAATTCATAACAGAAATGAAAAACAAAATTAAAATGATCTTTTGCACTAATAGCTTAATGTTTTTGCTATGAAAGCTGAATTGAGTATAATATTAGAAATTTAATTTAGCAGAGGGATGTTGACTAAAATGTTGTGCCCAAAAAGAGCGCTGGTAAAAAAAAATAAATAGGAAATACTGATGTAAAGCTTTAAGAGGAATAAAACATAATCAAAGAATAGTATCGGTTTCGTCTGAATTCTTTTACTTGTGCAAGGGCTTGTTTAAAACAACTTGGCTATTTTATAAAAGGCCTGGTTTTTGTTGAGAATATTCATTGTCATAAATACATGATTCTTTATAACACGCAGCAAAAGGCGACGGAAAACGATAACAAAGCAGAACACACACACACACACACACACACACACACACACACGCACACACACGCACACACACACACGGAAAGAGAGAAAGAGAGAGCGAGCGATTGACAATCGTGTTAAGCACATTCTTCCTCTCAACAACTACAACTAATGGCTAATAAAAATCACAAAAATACCTTTTCTACTTTTCTTTTTCGTTCCATCTTCGACTCTTTTTCACACACGCAAACGTAATTGTGCAAAAATGAAAGAATAAAGGCAGATTCGATGTGTTGGGGTCACAATATCAAATAGAGAATTTTTCTGACTGGAGGGGTACCTGAAAATTAACATTTAAATTTTTATTTGCCTTTTTTTAACGTGACTTTTATTTCTATCGGACATTTTATAACTTTATCAAATCGATCAGTTGCCTTTGAAGCCTGTCACCAACGCGAGATCAAGGAACATTAGCTGGCTAACAGAAGCCATTTCCAATTAGTTTCATTAAGAAATTCAATTACTACTGAAACCATTGCAACAACTTCAGCGACTGAAGCTCAGCTAAAAACAGCTGCTTTCATTCAGCGTACAACTTACGGATGAGAAAAAATGAAAATTGCAAAAAATGTTAAAATATGAAAAAGAACAATTATTTTAAAGTTAGATTTGCCCTTTCAAAAAAGTATCATTCATTTTTTTTCCTTTTCAGCCATTTTGTTAAAGAACTGAAAAATTATCAGGTGTATTAGTATCATTAGTATTATCAATGAGCGAGAAGAAAGAGAGAAAAGTAAGATCTAATGAAGGATCTGCAGTTTTAAGAGTTTTGTATGTCAGTTTATTTCCTTTTTGTGACTTGGATATTTTTCAAATTTTTTTATCTAAATTCGATTCCGACTGAAATCAATAAACTTTATTTAAAATGGCTGCCATTAATATGATTCAACTACATTCTTTACTGTGCATTTTATTTCTTCAAGCAAAACTTCTTTCCGTGTGCGCGTTTTATTAAACTCCCCTTATCTATTGCGTGTGTGTTTATAATTGCTTTATTATCTTTGCTGAGAGAATTCCTTTCATCAAATGACCGATTATTCATCAATAAATCATGGATTTATTAACACGATGCTTTTATTTGTTTTGTGTGCACAGATGTCCTAAGGGACCCGAAACGATAAAATTGTTCAATGGATTTCTGAACCACAGAAGAACACGGAGCCGAAAATGGACAAAAGTGAGAAGCGATGAGAAAGGAAATAAAAGAAACGCTACAAATAAAACACGGTCGTTTAGATTTTCGAACAAAGCGAAATCGATTGCGTGTAGTTCAATTTAGAAGGGATAAATCATTAAAAAATGGGTTTCAATATGATAGAAGATATCGGTCCATGGCCAGAAGATGGCAGATTCACAATCAAAAACAGCATCAAAATTCAAGTTGCAGATTTTGATGTGGAAGCGATACAAAATGTTATAAACAGGACTATTTGTTTAAAATATTTTTATCAGAGGATATTTTCAATTAAAAACATTTCGATAAACAAACTGTCAAATATTGAAAGTTTATATGGCTTTGATGTAAACGCTTTCGTTGAAAAACAAGAGGTGCTAATCTTATGATGAATCAAATTGCTGTTGACAATAATACAATGAACAAACAAGAATCGAGCTGTCTTTCTCAAATTTTGTCTTTCTCTTCCAGCTTTCTGTTGCTGTAAATTAAAATCACATTTCAAACCAGTTTTCCGTGTTGTTCATTAATGCTGTAGTGACTGAACATGTCAGCAGACGTGTAAGAAAATAATGGAAATTAATTGAAAGTGATGTGGTTTAATCAGACGGAACATTTACCTACATGGAGTGCATCAACAGCGACCAACGAAGAAAGACATATTTTATTTTCGTAGATTAAACTGTCATCTTTCATGTGACTGTCCTTTGTCTTATTTTTACAAGAATTGATTTTTTGTGTCTTTTAAAAAATGTGATCGAGATTCCATCTGGCGAAAAATAAAACAGTTTTTGCGCTAATCAATAACTTCCAGCATGGCTTTAATTTCTCCCAAAGACACGTCAATTTCGGATAAGAAATTATTAAGATAATCACTTCCCAAACGTATCATTTAAAGTTGATTTAAAAGTAACTTTGTTTTAGAATTTGATTGACAATGAGAAAGATGAAATAATTCCACATAAATTGAATTCGCAGTAAATACACACACACACACACACACACACACACACACACACACACACACACACACATATATATATATATATATGCAAGGCTGTTAGTGCAATTTTACGAAAAGATGCCGACAGGTTATCAGTCTAGTTATGTCCTTCCTAAGAAATTGTGTTGTTCGTCCATTTGGTTAAATTTTGAGAAATCAACCAGATCAAGACCTTTTCAGCACTCCTTTTATATGTGTACGTCTATGGGCGTATCTTTATTGCTATATGTGTCTTTATTTTTGGAAAACCAATTAAAACAAAAAAGTAAACAGATAACATTTTCGAAAACAACCAATAAGTGAGTTTGCAGGCAATCGATGCAAAATGAAAATGACCAAACCAAAGTTTTCGCTAGGAGAGAATGGGAAATTAATAAAAAAAAGACAGATTTTATAGGAAACTGGAAATAGTGGGAGGAGTGTAGCAGAGATAGATTAAAAGAAAAAAGGTGAAGAGGTGAGAGAACATTATCTTAAAACAAGATGATCAACTCATTTATTCCCACTTAGCAGCTAGTCTGTCATTTAACCAATCAGCCACCTGTCGGGCGCTTCAATTTGCAAACCTTAAATGTCATAAAATTATCTGCAATAAAGTTTGGTATTCGTATTTGTTGTCTACTGAAAAGACCAGGTAACCTGAACAGCATGTTTCTTAATAACATGGCATTTTCAGAAGAGACGAATATCAGCTGAGCATATTCTTGATCCTTTTCTCAGACAGCCTACTGAATTTCTTATCTCAACTGCCAATTCACTGACAGCCAGTCAGATTGAACTCATGCAGTATTTATTGTATCTCAATGAACATTTATGACAGTGTCCTTTTCTTGTAAATGGAAGATTTAATATGATAACCAATTATTTAACTATACAAAAATCCATGTAATAGAAAAAGTCACGAATTATAAATATTTTAAGAAAAAGTGTTTGATTATACTTCTTTTGAAGTAAAAATTGATTAAAATAGATAAATAAAAGTGAATTTATTTGTTGCAATTTTACATTCCATACAATTTTATCATTCAAAGTCACCTAATTCACACACTTTTTACACAGTTTTCCCACATATTTCAAATGCTAAATCAAGTAAATTCGTGACGATTTCTTTTGCACTGACAAGCGCTACTTAAGGAATCAATCTTTTTTAGCCCTCAGCTGATCGTCTTTTTCTTAATGTTGGTGTTAAATTAATGAGAAACTTAGAGAAAAATCAAAATTCCAATGCAAATTTTTCTGCATAAAAAATGAAATCTTGATATATATTTGATCCCTTTTTTGACTTTCTTCTAATGATCTTTCTGAAATAAAGATTGTGTTCTTTTTGTGAGTGGAATGACGAAACGAAATTTTTTCTTAGTGAAAAAAAATTGGAAACTATTTTATTTTTTAAACCCCTTCACAACTCTTCAAATTTTTCAAGTGTGCTTTCGGAATACTTCATTATTTCCCGGACGTCTTGAAGTCTAAAGAGTATTCATAAGAATCGACTGATAAAAATATCCATTTGATAATAAAGAACTGTTTTTCTTCTTCATTTTTACTATTTCCACATAAAAATACGTTTCTTTCCTTCTCAAAGTTTCCTTGAAGTAACTTTCTTTGTACTGATTTAGTTTTTCAGAAGACCTTTCTCACCTGCTTTTTTTTATTGCAAAAGAATTCAATAATGAATAAAAACATTTTGTTAAGAATTACAAGCATTCGCAATACAGAACATAAAAGATGTAAAATTTAATTGTAATCGTGACTACTGAAAGAAAGAAAGCAGAGTTCCTATCATAGATTTAGGGACTATTGTTTACCTGGACTTAACTTCTTTCTTATTTAATATTAAAAGTATTTTGATACAAAAAATTCAAATGTAATTTACACATCCATTATATTTAGTCAATTCTCATCTCTATGAAGGTAGTAATTCCAGTAAACAACAATAACTGCTTTATAGGTATTCTTTTTATCATAGCTTACTTGGTTCTATGTCTAAACAGATTGCAGTTTTAAAAATATTATGAAGATCATTTAAATAAAATTTTAAGTTTGAGTTAAAGGTAAAAATGTCTCAAAATATTAAAATCCTTAAAAATGATGATTAATTCCCATAACTTGTTTGGCATGTACGAAAACTGCCATTTATCTAGATATAATCGATTCTATCTAAGCTATTAATAATTATCAATTGATTTAACTCATAAAAAATCATGCATTGTATAAAAAAATTATATTTATTTGTAACTAAAACTATTTTGTCTTTCTCAAAGATGCGAAAGATAATTTTTGGTGATGTTATTTTCACTCTAAATGCATTTCTTCGACTATTTTAAGATAACCATATCAACAATACCCTAATGTATTTACTCGTTATTCTTCTCAAGGGTCAGAAATAAAAGGCCAATCCCATTCATTGCCATTAAAATTGTGTTGTATGAAAAGCGATTCCATAAATAAATAACACAACGTAGACACTTGCCAAAAACAAATATTTAACAAAAAAACACTGATCCGATGTTGAAGTAGAATCAGACAGAACGTAATTATCAATGTTCGCTGAGGTTGGATAAGAGACAGCAGGGTGGGATATCGTGAGTGGAAGTGGTGAAGACAAGAGTCGGAATTGGCGATATGGACGAGCGAACGCCATCGGACGGAACGTCTCTTTGCGATGACAGCGCGGCTTACAGCTGCCGTCAAGTCAAACGTTTATTGCGTTAAGATACAAAAAAGCTGCAAGCGTTCGGATCGCAGATATGTCGTCTCCCGAGGGAATGGTTTGCATCGGACAACTTCTGCTACTCAGTGCTTGCTAATTCTAATGACAAAGTATTTTCCATTGGATTAGGTAGAATTATTTTTTTTGTGAGTCCATTTCTTTCTCTCTCATGTGTATGTATATGTGTTCAGCTTGTGTGAGTAAGTGCGTACATAGCTTAGTTTTATATTTAGAAAGCATAATAACCTGAATACAGATAGCTAGATAACGAGAAAAAATGAGAGAATCCGATTTTACCTACCAGCGTCTAACCTTTCCGCTTTATCTTTTCCGTCTTGAAAATCAGTCTTGTCACCGCCTCCATTTTTCTTAATAGATTGTTTCCCTTTCCTTGTTTGCGTCAATGTATCATTCGTGCTGCACTCAATGGGCGATTAATATGTTTTTATTCCGTTATTCTATTCGACACTTCATATTGTTTTTCTCTCTTTTCCTTCAATACTTTCAGCGTCCAAAATGGAAGATTAGTTGCTGTTTTATTCAAAGTGCACTGAAAACTTTCTTAGACTATCTTTTAATAAGATAAAATCACACCTCCCGCTAGTATTTTATTAAGATCGTTAACGACAACAAGGAAGAAAAAAAGGCGCACAAAGACAATGTGAATTAACAAAAACAATAGAATCGTTGAGGAATAAAGAATAATTTCTCGTATATAAACGAGGTTTCTTTCTCAAATTTGAGTTGCTTCAGAAAATAATATATTTGCTCTCCTGTTGCATGCGTTAATACTAGACAAAAGAAGAAAAGTTTGAACGGACAAGATTCGATGTCGTGTTGCGCGTGAGAGAAAAGTCATGGAGGATCGGTAAAAATAGTAATCGTTGTATAACGGAATAAGGTTAGTGGTTTCCAGTAAAAAGATGAAAGGTTTATATTAACAGATAAAAAAAGTTATTCGAACATCATTTCTTCATTAAGAAAAGGAAATGCTTTTCTTTTTTTAAACGATAAAATGAAATCCTTAAAAACTATGACTTTCAGTGTCTAATCGGTTTTGCATAATTCTGATGAAAAGGTTTTTTGAAGAAAAATATAATCAGTTAAAGGAAATTTCTCATTATTCGTAATAATTTTTTAAAATCATTTGTTTTTTGTCGCACCATTTCTTCTATTATGTCTTTTCCTTGGGTAAAAGTTTTACACCAAATTTGACCTTATGATCGAGAATCATAAATGCTCACCGACGCCACAAAAATATCCAACATTCGATTAGGAATTGATTTTAGGGTGCAAAATATGTGATACTCATTTCATGCCGCATGGTCAGATAAAACAGTCATATACTGTGACTTATCTGAATAAATTTAAGAAAACTGTCCCTTGAAAAAGATCTGGATATTTACATGAGAGGGAGCATTCTGTGACACAACATCACCACTTACAACTTGACAAAATATGACTCCAGCGATATGGTAATTTACCGTACTAACCACATAGTACTTGATTCCTTCAAGTTATAAAGAATTTAATTACTTCGGAAAGTGATTTCCCAAAGATGGCAGCATTGTTGCTGTTGTGAAAAATGTAACTAGTTCAGTCGCTTGACTCCACGTTCTTCAAATCGGATGTTTTATGCACTCGGCCACAATTAGGACAAACATATCGATCTCAACTCCGTAGAAACATGGGAGTACTAATAAATCTAACGTACTGACAATGGTGGCCACTTAATTACGTACACGTGAATAAATGCTATTTTATGCAAATTTCTAATCAGCCAATGATGTGACAGTAATTTAAAAGATATAGGTATTTAATCATGGTCATAGTGACCCACTGAATTTCATTTCATGCAATAGTGTGGGAAATAAAGTGATTTAAGTTACTTTGATCATGTTATGGTGATAGATGCCTGAGTTTCATTATTTCAAAAACTGATAATCTACTCAGATTTTCCCGCAGTGAGCAATTATGTGGGCATATATCCCTTGTTGATGAAAGTAGTCAGAGGGGAATTACCAAACTAGTTCTAGGTTGTAGAAAAATAACAGTAGCACATATAAACATTGTGTAAATTGAACGTATACAGTGAACTTCTCTAAATGCATAACTCGTTGAACGTTAAAGTAGATGAGCTTCAAAATCACGCCGAATGACATTCTGTGACACTATTTCCCACGGTGATGCTTTCCCTTCTCCTGCGGGGATACTTTCCTTTGGAGAGAGAAATTGATATTGGTGATATTATTAATGTTTTATTGCGTCACGCGATGTGAGCTTAGAAAAAAAATAGTACCATCAAGTGCTTCTAAAAACACGGGAGCATAAAATTTGATTATTTTGGGAAAATAATCATTTCTCGTCTTTCATGATTGTATGAATTTCGAATCATATATATTCCCTTAGATTTGAAATGTTGATTCCGCTAATCTGAAAACGCGTAGACAAAACAAGTGTCAGAGTGATTTGATAAGGTCACCCGAGGGCCAAGGCCGCTGTTTAGCCCAACAGTTCGAAGTGACCCGAACTGGATTCGGTTCGATGTGAGTTGGCATGATCACAGTGGTCGAGCTAAGACATCCGCAAATCGAAGGAGCGGAGACCGATTTTCATTGGCCGAAGACTGTGAGCCGGTCGGATCCCCAGAGAGGATCAAAATTGGTTATAAAAATAGATGCTCGACACGAAAAGTTCAGTTGGAGAGCTAGTTAGCTCAGATTTCGGGCAGAGCGCCACCGCTATCAGTACCCCCACACACTCCGCCAGCGGCCGCTCCGATTCGGCACGTTCCGTCAGATTCCGTCAAGAACCCGAAAGAACTTTGCTGTTTTAGAAGTACATTTCAACGCTAACGAAACTTAGATTAAACATTTCATTTAACGATTGGAAGCTATGATGCTTTTGGCGAACTTTCTCTCTCCGTTGTAAAAATCATTTTCGACGATTGTATATAATTTTCGACAACTGTATTCTTGGGAAAAGACAGACATTGTTTTTTTTTTCTTCATATAAAGACATTCTACGTGGCTCTCCGGCGTGTTCGACTTCGTTCATTTATTTTATTAATTATTTATTTATTTATTCTTTTTTTTTTGGTGCCGTGTTTATTTTTTTTTTCAACTCATAAGTGTACACCAGTGTCCGGACTGGATAAAAGGGACGACTATTGAAATTGCACGACGAGACTTCTGGGTTCTAATCACAACGTGGGACAGTGGTCCGTTGTTGCAAAAGATGTCCTGTAGTCCAGCTTTTGTGACGACATCATCGGACGGGATCGTCGCGACCGGGTGGAAGTGTCACAACTGTGATCGTCACGACCGTCATCGAGAACGAGCCTCACATTGGACAGACAGCCAGCCAGGCTGAGGCGTCACATCTGGTGCCGTTTCGACCAGGATCTGGCCTGAGGGCAGCAGTCCGCACTGCGGTAGTATCACAATTCCTGTGAGACAATAACGAAAGAAAAAAAACAACTTAGAGGCTACAATTCACCAAATATCACAAATATTAAACAATAGAAGACTGGAAAAATGTTTCCTGGTCTGATGAATCTCGATTAATACTGCGAAATTCGGTTTTATAAGAATCTGGAGTGAACAACATGAAATTATAATTCCACCCTACCTTATGTCAACGATTCAGGCTACTGGTAATTATATACTGGTATATTGAATATTTTATTATTAGAATACATTTGAACCATTGATACCAGTAGATCATTAAACGCAGAAAGACTTCGGTATTGTCTATGACTATGTGCCCCCATTTATGATTACAATGCATCAGCTGGTGGCCAATTGCAGCAGAATAACGCACCGTGTATGACAATGGCTCCCATAGTCACCGGGTCTCAATTCTGTAGAACAGCTTTCGAACGTGGTTAAAAGAAAGATTCCAATCCCGGATGTTCAACCTGGAAGAATTGCGGAATACCATAATAAAAACATGCTCCCAGATCTCCGACAAGAGCTTCGAAAATATCGCTGATTCTTTGCCAAAAAGAACTAAGGCGGTTCTTAAAGCAAAATATGATCCAACCTTGTACTAGAAGATTTTTTAAATCATTTTACCCCAAGCAAGACAGGAATGCCACCACTGCTCAGGTGGTTACAGGGAATGAAGTCGAGAAAAACGACTGAGTATAGAAAGGTTTGAAGAAACGACAAAAAATGAACAGGATACAAGAATATAGAAAATGGTGATTGACATTGTATTTAAATTTTTGGTGATTGTAGTTATCAGGGAAGCAAGTAAACGGAAGGGAGTTTCACAGGTGGAAATTGCGAGAAAAGAAACTGTGGACAAGAAATGGAGGTTGAATTTAGCTATTTCAACAATAAAATGGTGAGACCTAGATACAAATCTGGTAGCACACTTAATTTCCTGAAGGAAAAAAAGCTCGTCGGAGCAGTTGCTATGAAAATATTTGCATATATATGGAGAGAGAAACAATTATAAGTTTAGTTTACTCCAACAGATAATCACATCAAGTGGAAATACGGAGATGATTGCGTTGCGACAATCTTACAATTGTGCAATATAAGATATCATCTGCATTCAAACTCTACAAATTTAGGTGTAGTAACTTCAGAGTATCCTTGCTTTACGCTATATCTTAATCACTTAAAATCGCATTTGGATTAGATAAAAATGTAATAAGATATTTTTTAAAATACTGCTGGAAGAATCTTAATAGATTTCAAGATTAACCCATTAAAACAGTTGTTTATGTTTATTTATTATTAATTTATTTAAAACTTTTTTCTATAACATTTTGTACATTTAATTGTGTGCAAATATAGGAATTGGGGTAGGACTTGGGACCCTGCCCTTAAACAAATCCCAATGAGACTTGCTCCGTCAGGGAGGAAGCCCGCTCAACCCGACTAGGGTGAATGCGGCATACATACATACATACAAATATAGGAATTGCTATGGGATAGATGTAGGAGTAGTATTTCTGTAAATAAACATAAGCCTGTCGCTGATTTCAACCTATCCTTCTTCGCTTAAAAAATAGTATATGTACAAATAACCAATGACTTCTATAATTGACTATAAATTGTAAAGATTATTTGAAGAACGTAATTCTATACCAAATTTTGATATTATTCTCTGTTGTAATTATTCCCATTTTTCTTCTATAATTTTCTAATAATTAGTTTACTAAGCTTAGTTTCAGCGTAAGGCTATATGCATGATTCATCTAGTGAAGATGAAACTCACTCCTAATGTCGTGCATTATAAGTATCCTAACCATTACATTCAAAGCACTAATGATTTCTCCAACAAGGTCGAGTCTCTGTATATCTCTTGCTTGTAAAATGTAATAAATTTCGTCCGAATGTATCAATTGTTCGAATTTAATTAAGATTTTTCAGATGTTGTGACCTGTATCCAATCTTGTATATTTTACGTATTTTATTCAATAAATGTGTCATAAGTTATTCGCATGAAAATTTATCATTCATGCTTAATCGGTAAGGCGGTAATATAGAATTATGTTCAAGCTACATCCTTGAGTAATATGGAATAGATTTCAGATTATTCAGAGTCAACTTGAAATTACGAAGGATAAACTGAAGTTGTTTTTTGTTTTTGTTTTTGTTTTTTGTTTTTACTTTTTTTTTTTGTTTTCTTTCACCCTGTCTCAGTTACCAGAGAGTCACTTCCAAGCCATTCAAACAAATATAAAACGTTAGAGTTGCAAAGTAAATCTTTGAATATTTTGATTCAAAATCATTTTATATTGATTCTTGATGGACAATTAATTCATCAAAATACTGTCTGGTCAAATTATACAATTTCCAAAATGTTTTTTCTTGAAATTTACTATATAAAGTACTTTTTTCTTTTGACATTAAACGTCAAGCTCAACTCTTCCTAAATTAAAATTCTTTATATCTTTTGCTTTGTAACTTCATTTCACCAAATATATGCTTCTTTTCATGGAACTCTTTAACACAGGCTGGTGGTGAAAAGTTAATAAACTCCATGAAATTAAATTACGTTCAATACAAGCAAGATCTTCTCCTTCTTATTTTTTTCATAATGTTCTATTCTTGATCTGGAAAATAATTCCCAAAAAATAGTTTGGAAAGCTGTGCTAAAATTACATGTCAAACATATTTAAAGTGTTTCTCAGTTTTCTTTCATTAAATTTAAGTAAATATTTGGATTAATATTAGACGTCAATGTTAAGTTTATTCGGAGGTAATGTTTAAATATGTTATTTAAATCAGAGTGAAAAACAGTTTTTGTCTGCAGTCAAGATGCATAAGTAGATCAAATATTTTTCATTCTTCTATCAGAATACGATGAATAGATGTTCATCCTATGGCGTTTATTTTGGCCGAAAAGCCGTTTTCTTTCTAGCTGAGCAGAATTACAGGTTGATACAATCCACGTTTCAGGAATGAAATCAATTTTGACATACACGGTTCAATATCCAAAAGAAAATAATCTTTCCCAAGATGCAATCAAACTACTTTTGGCTTCAGCTTAAGACGAGGCTGATGTGTCTTTTGATGGTGTTAAATGATGTGAGAACAAACAGTTTAAGAGCATTTACCGGAAAAGGACAAAGAAAGAAGCTAGGATAGACGTATGAAGATAGTGAACACAGGGGAGATAATTAAATATGCAAGAAGGAGAAATTTGCTTATTGAATTTAAATGTTCAATCTGTGTATAACAGTTTAAGTAATCTATTTAAACTTGAACTGAATTGAAACAAAGACAGATACAAGATTGTAAAGTTGTTCTTTTCAAAATATAAAAAAAGAACACCGCCGAAATATTTTCTAAATATTTTAGTAAGTTAACGTTTATCTCATAGATTAATATTATAACAATAACGTAATTTTGTAGATAGAAAAATTATATCTACTTTAATAGATCATCTTTTTATGTTTTCATAATTTTCCAACTAAAATATAAGACATTAAAAAAACTTACACGCTAGAAAATTGGCTTACTAAATTTAATTTCACTTTCACAAGAAAATAATATTTCTTAATCTACTACTAGGTCAGCTGCTAAGGAAATTAATTCACTGTGTCGTGCGAGGCAATCTTTCTCTTCAGGATCTATCATACATATCTATAACTTTACCATTCGTCTATACTTAGAATATTGATGTCTCATATGGTTCAGTGATCCTGCTATTTACCTTGAACGCCTTACTAAAATACAAAGAAGAATTATCATTATCATTGGTCCAGATTTGGCGGATCAGCTTCGGTTACTTTCTCAACCGCCGAAGGTTGTCTCTCTGTCTTTTTTTATAAATACTTTCATGGCAATCGTTCGGATGATCTCTTCGTTATGGTACCTAGACTTTTTGAATTTAAGCGCAGTACTAGACTGGCGTCAAGATTTCATCTAGTTACAGTTTAGCTTGATATTTTTTTAATCGTTTCACCCCAGGCAAGGCGGTACCGCCACTGATGCGAGGGGGGCTACATACAACTAAAAGACAAGAAGAGAGTGAAGAGAAATCCGGACCAGTTACAGGGTTTGTCAGAGAAAGGGCAAGAGAAGGATGGAAACATAGATGTGAAGACAGTTACAAAGGAAAAGAACAAGATATATAGGGTGATGTAGAAAGAACTGGAGTCAAGTGGATAAGAGATGGGAATTGACATTGCATTTAAATTCCTGGAGGTTGTAGCCATCAGGAAAGCAAGTATACGGAAGGGAATTCCACAGGCGGGAAGTGCAAGAAAAGAAGTTGATGGAGTAGAATTGACGGCTGCATTTGGTTGAACTAGCTGTAAGTGGGTGAGACCTTGTTGCCACTCTGGTTGCACGAGTAAATTCTAGTAGCGGGGGCACCTGTGACTTAAGTTCGTCGGAGCAGAAGCCATGAATATATTTGTAAAATAGACAGAGGGAAGCCACATCCCGCCAGTGAGAAATTCGCTGAAGTCGAGCTGCTAAGTCTGGACCGATCACGTTACAGATTCTCCTTTGGAGTCTGTCGAGAACACTGAGATGAACAGCAGGGGCGCCTGACCATATATGACAGCAGTATTCTATGCACGGACGGATGGTTGAATATAGCTGTAACTATAGTTTGAGCTTGATATAGCTGTAAGTTCTATGCTTACACTTTCTTTTTCTTGTACTTCACGCTTGTAGAGCTACCTTCCATTATAAATGTTTTTGTTCTTAATTCTTCCACACTTAGTAACTCCTTGTGACTTAGTGGCTTTACTGCCTTGCTTGGGGTGAAACTTATTAAAAATTACATTTTTCAAAAAAATACTTGTTGAATTTAGGCGTAAACGCTTTTATCAAGAGGTTATGATAATTAATTTCATTTTAGAATATCTACTAGTCTCGTTGTTTTTGTTTTTTGTTTTTTGTTTTTTTCTAAAATTCAAACGATTCCAAATTACGTATGTCCATTTGAATTTGGTGAGAATATGACTTAACAGCAACGGATTTGCTTTTTAAATGACTGATCTTAAAAAGACAGTATTTTCAATCGGATTGTCATGTTATTACTTTTCAATTAGAACTTGATATTTATCATGCATTACTCACTGATTGTATCGACTGATGAAATGTTGAGAAAGGCATTTCGGTGAATCTTGGCAGTCGAAATGGACAGACAAAACAAAGAAAGATAGGATGGTTAATTTTTTCTCTTCAAGTCGCTGGTTGATGTGTGGATAATCTTGCCTGATGGGACAAAATATTGCTGTTTCAAAGCCCTCGAGATATGACTGCGTGTCAAGCAAGCAAAAAGCTGTCATGGTCTTAAGACTTCGCCACGAAGCAACGTGTATTTCCCCCAAATCTGTTGACATCTAATGTTGTCTAGAAACATCATCTAATCAAACTTGCTTTGTCCAAAGATCTTAATGACAGCAAACAGATAAAATAAAAGTTTAGTCACTAATGGAGACATTTTGTTTTTACGCTTATTTTTAATATTTTTTTTAATTCTTTATGCATGAGCCTTTTATTAAAATTTCACCTCCGTATTGAAATCATTCTACTGCGCAAATGAAATTATTTTACTGTCGAAATACCAAATTAATTTAATTAAATTAATTATTTTAATAGTTTAATAATTTCAAATTTATAATAACTAATATCTAATTTGGGAAATTATCAAAGAAATATTCTCTAGGAATGTCAGGATTTTTCATTTCAGTGCAGCTACAATTTATTTTTGTGATAAATATCTGATCCTCGCTTAGCGGCTGCTACTTTCTGATTGATTATATAAACTCTATCGAATGCCATTTCTAATTTGGACAAAATCATCTCATTCTGAGGAATTGTTGTGATTATTAGGCCTCCTAAGCATTTGGTTGGTTTCTTTCTGATGAAATCTTGATATTCAATGCTGCCTGCCAAGACACTTGGGAAGTTCATATTATACACTTCCTTTTCCCGTTCTTGTCTTCGTCACTGCGACGTTCAAAAGAAAAAGAAAAAAAAAAGGGAAAAGAAAAACGCCACATCTCACATCATCAACTTAATCTCTCTACTTTATTTAGTTGCACGTCAACTGCCAGGTAGAGCAGCAATTCACTTACATAACCATCTTCCTGCCTTTTTAAGCAGAAAGGAAATGGCGCTTACGTCTACATACATAGATGCGCATTGATACTCTTTGTTTATAAAATCTGTAACTGCATGCACAACATGTTCCCTATTCAGACGGGCTTATTTTTTTCTTCTGATCCTGAGCAAGACAACATCTGCATTCCCGGCAAAAAAGGCACTTGGCATTTTCTTTTTGAAACAAACACGCATTCACCTTCGACGCAGGCAGCCATGACACTTGAAAAGTGTCACCAAGTAGAGAGGGCGCGTGTCACTTGCCTTGACAGAGGTCTCCGAAAGTTTGACCTTAATTGATTGTTTATATGCTAACACTAACTGGCACTTCAGCTTAGCTTAATGCTCATAATCTGAGATATGACTTTTATTATAATCACTCCAACTTTGATAGACAACTGAGAAAAAATTGACAAGCTGTGCAATTTTATTAGCCATTCTGGACATTTAACACACTGATGGAATATAACAAGTGATCTAAACTCACTTTTTCAATATTTTATCAATGTGAAAAGAAACCATATTGATGTTCTTTCAGAGGAATAGTTTTTCTAAAAATAAAATTAAGCTCTATTACAATGATGAACTGCTGTAATTTTTTTAAAATAATCATAACGCTCTTAATTCCTAAGTAAAATTGCCTCTTGTTATTACTATTATACAGTAATTTTAAATGAAAAAACAGAACTTGAGATAGAAAAGGATTTGCAATTATCTGTTACATGATTATATACAGAGATGAAACGAAAATTCTGTAGGCGAATTCATAATCTCTTCACAGGCACGCGCACATACACACACACACACACTCTCTCTCTCTCTCTCTCTCACACACACACACACACACATATATATATATATATATATATATATATATATTGTAGCATAATATTGTGTAACGTGAAATGTTGATAAATTTTTAATTCTAGTGGCTTAATAGTCACTAGAATTAAAAACTTATCAACATTCAGATGACATCAATAATATAGTATTAGTTTTGTGTTTGATTAAGTAAACCTTAATAAATAAGCACAGATGATATTTTATCATTTTTCAGAGAATGACGGGGTACGTAGATTTATTCAAATTCTTGCGTTATTTTATTTATTCTTTTATATCAAATTTTTTACTTCCTATGGTGTATTATAATTTACTAATATTGACTCATGTTTTGGAGTAATCAACTTCGGTTAGAGTATTCTTGCATGAAAAAACGTTGGATTACTTTTTTATGGAATCCTATAATAAGAAGTATCTCCAGCAAAAACAAGCAATCAATCAATGTACAATCACACACACACACACACACACACACACACACACACACACACACACACATATATATATATATATATATATACATATATATATATATATATATATATATAATATTAATAATTAAATTAATAATTACTTTATATCCGTCTCGAAAAAAAACCCACCGAGTATGAACTCGGAGGGGGAAAAATGGAAATAAAAAAGAAACAAACTAAGCAGTTGAACATACGTCAAAGTACTCGTTTGAAAGAAATAAAAAAAAACGAGACGAGAACCCTAACACTACAACAGTAGAGCAAACAAATAAGAATAAATCTAACCTAGAGCCAACAGACCAACCTAGGTTTCACCTAACGGATCGTCAGGGTAAGCCGACGTGCCCTAACGATCCGTTAGGTGAAACCTAGGTAGGTATGTTGGCTCTAGGTTAGATTTATTCTTAAATATATATATATATATATATATATATATATCCGAGTGAATAAAAAAGGAAGAAAAAAAGTTTTTTACAACGTCCAAAACATTGATTTAAAACAGTGCTCGATATATAATGTATAGAGCTGTGACTATTTATTATAAATTATATTTTAGAACATGTATAATTTTTGTATATATCCACTTCAAATCGTACATTTGTTTCGACATTGAAACTACAATGTCTCATCAGGTGGTGTGGACAGGAATGGAAAGTCCCTTTTCTTATATTTGGTGAGTTGTGTGTGAGATATTGGTGGGGTTAATGATAAGGGAGTCCTATATTGTCAGCGATTGACACTAACAATATAGGACTCTATAGAGATGACGGACTCATGATAATAAATAAATCTAATGGAGGTAAGTTTGATAAAACAAGAAAATTAATCCATAAAGTTATTAAATCCTTTGGTCTTAATAATATTAATTAACCCTAATATCAAGCAATTTGACTTCCTAGACATAACATTAGACTTAGTATCGAACACTTTCCAACCTTACATGAAAGATAATGCTAACCCAATCTTTATAAGCCCCACTTCTAATCACCCACGATCCATTATCAAGCATATCCCATCATCAGTGGAACGCCGCATTAACGCACACTCCTCCAATAAAGAAATATTTGATAAACACAAGGTAATTTACGACAGAATCCTTAAAGAAAGTGGATATCAATCATCCAAAATTAACTTTCTGGAAAAATTCAAGAGCTGAAAAAGTAAAAATAGAAACAGGAAAATCATATGATATAACCCTCCTATTAATCAGTCAGTTAACTTCAAGCTGGGACATAAATTTCTTAAACTAATAGATAGGCATTTTCCTAAAAAGAACCCTCTAAGCAAAATCTTCAATAAAAATAAAAAAAAGTAAGCTATAGCTGCTCCAACAATCTAGAAAAAATAATTAAAGTACATAACAGCAAAATATTAAAAGCACACAACAAAAATAACTCCAGCACTAATACCAGTCTGCCCCATAATAACCTCTTCTGTAACAGTAGAAACCCAAACCAATACCCCATGACCAAAAACTGTTTAACGAAATCCCTGATATATATGTGTTCGGTTTCATCCATGGAGAATCCTAAAGATGAAAAATATATATCGGAAACAACATGAACGTATTTTAAAAGCGATTTTACAATCACCTGTCATCTTTCAATATCAAAGAAAAACAAAACATAACATCTCTCTTCAAATACTTTTGGAAGTTAAAAGACGAAAATAAAACACCTCATGTTAAATGGAAAATCCTCAAACAAGCAAGAACAGCTAAATCAATAAAGGAAGCAGGTTTCCTTTGTTTTTAAGAAAAAATTAAAATCATTAAATATATGAATAGCAACAAACTTTTGAACTAGAGGCATGAAACCACAGTAAGCTGCAAGCACATTAAAGAACTAACCTTACAATCATGCTAAAAAATACTACAAAAGCGAAAGCTAGGACCCCTTAAAAATGATACACCTTCATAGTTCTAACAGCACTCTTACACACACCACAAACCGTGATCTAATTTAAAATTAAAAAAAAAAAATTAAAAATTTTATAGAAAAAGTCGATTTCCTAAATTCAAAATTAAGGTTAAATATACTAAATTAGATTAATTATAAAAACTGTGCTTAAATACAAACATTCAATTTTACCTATTACCTTAAATACAAACATACCTATTACCTATTTACCAATTACCTTTAATACAACATTAAATATTACCTCCTACATTAAATTCTACCTATTACGCATCCATTACCTACTTACCTATTACCTTAAATACTAACATTAGTCTTTACCTCTTACATTAAATCTTGCCTATTACACACCACAAACTGTGATCTAATTTAAAATTTAAATTATAAAAACTGTGCTTAAATACAAAAATATTTTATAGTTGTACAAATAAGCGGTAATTCCAATCCCATCCCTCCCCACAACTTACACCTCCCTACTCTGCTCCTCTAAGAAATCCAAAGGATAAAGTCTAGTCGCAAGATAATAAAACTTACATCCTATCTGCTAATGTTAAATCTGTCTACAAAATTCCAAAACACTCATTAATCAACTATATTGACTACCCACACCACTTTCTTCAAAATTCAAACAGACAATTCACAAGACTTAGTCACTTATCACTAACCCCCACCAACATCCCACAAACAACTCACCAAATATAAGAAAAGAGGCTTTTCGTTTCTGTCCACACCACCTGATGAGACATTGTAATTTCAATGTCGAAACAAATTTACGATTTGTAGTGGATATATAAAAAATTTGTAAATGTTCTAAAATATAATTTATATATATATATATATATATATATATATATATATATATATATATATATCAAAATGATAATCCACGTATACTGTCTTAATATGTATAGAAAAAACTACTAAAAAGTTGTAAGTTAAAAAAGTTTTTTTTTTTTTTACAGTATTTATTTATTTCTATTATTATATATATATTTGATATTTCAGACCGGCCTCGGCTTTTCATCAGAAACAAAAAAGGCCTAGGCCGGTCTGAAATATCAAATATATATATATATATATATATATATATATATATAATAATAATAATAATAATAATAATAATAATAATAATAATAGAAATAAATAAATACTGTCAAAAAAAAAAAATTTCTTCCGTTGATGAGCGGTCTAAACTCCTGCTCAGCTATACGATGCTTTTTCCTACAAGAGGAGCACAGGCTCGCATCCTGCTGGAAGGCGCATTTTCTTTGCTAAGACTCATGGATGCACGGGCTAGTAAACATAGATTTTCACTATTTACAAACGGGAATGTCTACGCAATGACAAAATTAATGCATTTTATTTACACACGACATTATTTCTTTTTTCCTTAAGCGTTACATTTAATGGACACACTTGTTTTATTAGACATTCCCGTTTTTAATCAATATAAATGATACCTACCAGCCTGGGTATTTGAGAGTTCTTAATAAAAAAATTATGATTTTTTTGTATGTTTTGAAACTGTGTTTACTTTATAGGAGGAAGGGTTCAGGCTGGTAGATGGCATTTACACTGTTTGCAAAAAAAAACAAAAAAGCAAAACAAAAAAAAAACAAAAAACAAAAAACAACAAAAAAAACCAAAACCACAAAAACAAAAAAACGAAAACGATATCTACTCACCAAAAGCATATCTCCTAAATATACCGTTTATAGAAATACAATCCATTAATTCTTTAAAATTATTTTGTTTACATTTCAGATATGAAAACAAATTTTGCAGATATGTGCTGCTAAGTGTCGCAACGAGAGATCCGTAATTATTAAAAACGGTATTTAAAAACGGTATTTAAAAAGAGAAAACTCTTCTACGGGGAAAGAAAGAAGCCAGAATGCATAAAAACATGGAATGCCATGAAAAATTAAAGTCTGTGGAAAGATCGGCACGGGTTAGGGTTAGCCAAAGTAAACATGAAAACAAAAAAAAAAACAAAAAAAAACAGCGTGGACAGAATTGATTGTTGTAGCAAAACTATTAGCCGTAGACAATTTCAGGATCGACTAGATTAGGAACATAATAAATGCCATGTACAACAGTCAGAACATATCGGGAGTACTTCAGAAGTCAGGTGAAAATGAATGAGAGCTCCATCTGACAATCAGCTTAATAAGTCACATAACTAAGTTTATCATAATTCTTTTTGTATCCTGCAAAAATGCACACTACCTCTTCGATGATTGCGGCAATTCGTTACTGCGGAAACGTTGATTTTTTCTCTTAATAACGAAAATTTCACCAATTTTCCATTTTTTTCACTTAAAGGAAATAGAATTCATAAAATCTATTTAAATTCATTTGAATCAAATGAATGTTGCCTGTCCGTTCTTATTTTCAACCATTTCATTCCCAAGCAAGGCGATAAAGCCACTAACACGAAGGGGTTACTGAAATCGAAGAAAACTAACAAAATATTATTAGAGAGAAAGGACATCATAAAAGAAGCAACAAAACAGTATTTAATGAGACAGAAGAGGAAGATTGACAGTGTATTAAAATTTTTGAAGATTGTAGTTAACGGGAATACAAGTAACTGGAAGAGAGTTCCACAAGCGAGAAATGCGAGAGAAAATGCTGTCAGCATAGATCATATGGTTACATCTAGCAATTTCAACAGTTATGTAATGGGATCTAGTAATGCCAATCTAGTACTGTGCTTAAATTCATGAAGATGAGATATAAGTAAGAAATGTTTATAGAAAAGGCACAGGAAAGTTATGTTAAGGCAAAAAGAAAATGATTGAAGCCGATATGTCAAATCAGGATAGATAACATTGCAGATTCTTGTTTGGACTTTGTCAAGAATCTCTGGATATTTAGATAATGAATAAAACTTCGTAGCAGCAGACATAACAATTCGCTGTGTCTCTTCTATAAATACTTTCACGGCTTCTGCTCCGATGAACTTAGATCACTGGTGCCCCCTAAATACGAATTTGCACGAGATACTAGATTAGCAACTAGATCCCACCCTTTTACAGTGAAATCGATAAAATGCAGCCGTAACTTCTACTCCAACAGTTTCTTTCCTCGCACTTCCCGACTGTGGAATTCTCTTCCAAACGATTGCTTCCCCGACGGCTACAATCTCCAGGAGTTTAAATGTAAGGTCAATAGACACCTCCTAACACACTAACCTGCTCCCATTCTATCAAACACTCTTCCCATCTGCCCGACACTCATCCTCGCTATCCTTACTCATCTATCACCTTTCTCCTGACATTCCCTATTTCTATCCACTCCTTCTCTTTACCTTCCCCTATGTAGCCCCATGCGCAATAGTGGCAGTGGAATGCCTTGCTTGGGGTGAGATGATTAAAAAAAAAAAAAAAAATATAAGCCAAAACGGTTACCGTAAAGGAAAAACTTGAAGCAACTGAAATGTGTTTCTACAGAAGGATGCTGCAGATATAATAGATCGCGCATGTGAGCAATGATGACGTTTTAGAAAGGATGAAAACGAAATAGAAATTAATACTGAGCATCAGGAAAAGACAGCTAAATTTCCTGAGATATGCAATGAGGAAAAAGAGCTTAGAGATCCTGATACTAACAGGCCAGATAGAGGGAAAAAGAGACAGGGAAAAGCAGCGGATAACATATTTGAAGGGCCTAAGCAGGTAAATGATAGAACGGGAGTGGAGAAAGTGTGCTAAGAGCCACCAGGGATAGGGAGACGTGGAAAGCCATGATCGCCTACGTCCTGAAAGGACAAGGCATATGGACGATTAAAAAAGAGTGATTCTGTGTGTGTGTGTGTGTGTGTGTGTGTGTGTGTGTGTGTGTGTGTGTGTTCAGATTGGTAAAAAATGATTAATTGAACATTCAGGAATGATCAAGCCAATTATATTGAGATTGTTTAGATTTATCTAATTGCTCCTTTCCCTCTGTCCGTATGTATGCTTGCCTGTATATCTACCTATCTATCTATAGTGCAAAGAATTTGTCACTTTAACTGAGCAGGTTCATGCCGACTTCGAAGTTTCCGGATAGACCTTATGATGCTTTCCCTCATCGTGGCTGAGTTTCTTGCCGATGAGTCCTATTTTTCTTCTTATTTATAAGGTGTTTGGTGTGATTTTGTATTTTGTGAAATTCCGAATTATACATTCGTTGAATAGCTATTTCGATGTGAAAATACTCGCTTCTTTATGTGTATATGAATATGTATGTGTACGCGCGTGTGTGTGTGTATATATATATACTTATATCTATATATATTATTTGCCCATATCTCATTTTAGACCAAATATAATATTATTCTATTTTTATTTTTATTCTATTAGTAGATTTTAAACCATCTGCAATTGTCCAGTCCTATTATTATTATTTTAAACCACATTTTCAGTTAAATGTTTAACATATATAATATATAATGTATTGTCCTCTTTCTATTCTTTCCTTCTGTTTCCTTTCCTTTTCATTTTTTTTATAACTTTCCCTTCCTTTCAGCATCTGAAGCCGGTATTCGTCATCTTGGCTACAGAAATTTATTTCTTTTTCATTTTTTTGTGTCTTATTTCTTCGTTAACTTTTCCCTGTCTACCCCATTTGTTTTTGGTTTTTCTTTTCCCCACCACCACTTCTATTCCTGGAACAGAGTTAAATTTTGATTTTTGATTCTTTAATACAGACGTAATCTAACAGTTTTCTTCTAATATCGAGTCATGAATATCAGTCTCAGCCCCTCTGTTTTTTATGCCTGGACGACAATTTGAAAAAAAAAATTTTCTATTTACCCAACAACTTAAAAAAAAAACTTACTGTGTATGACATTTTTTGGGTTCTTCAGATATGTGAATTTTTGTACCATATTTGAATTAATAAATTTTTGTTTTTGATCGTTGTTGAAGAAGAGAGAATTTTTGCTGAAAAAGCAATTCAACGAATGTAAAATTCGGAAATTTTTTGATAGAATATAAATATTTGGTTCTGGAAATACATAATACTATTTACATCGATCCCTCCACCTGGATCATTTTTAATATTAATAGAATTAATATTAATAGGATCTGGTTTTGTGGATTTTAACTATATGCTCTTCTTTAATTTATTTAGGATATATATATATATATATATATATATATATATATATATATATATAAATAAATAATGTATGGTATATTTATGGGTGGAATTGCTCAATATCAGAGATAGAGTGAAAGTAAATATAAAACTAGACACTGAAGTCAACATCCAGCAGTAACACTCTGTTTCATGCTTTTAACTGAAGATTGCGTTTCAGTATGAAACAAGCAGTTGCTTTTGGGTGTTTATCACAACTTACAGTTATATATATATTGGACAAAGAAATAGGCTTGTTCCAACGAGAGAAATTGCTATAGAATAAAAAGTCTGAGAAGCCGTTAACGTTTTCTTTAAAGTGTATATTTATTGTTTTTGTTATTATACATGTTATGATACATTAAGTGTCCATAATGGTATTTGTGACGCTACACGTGTTTCGAGTCTAAAATTGACTCTTTTCAGGCGAATAAATTTGTGGCTTTACTTATCGAATTCTTTTTGTTTCTGATGCCCAAATTGTTGTTTTATAAATAAGTAAGTAGAAAAATAAAGAAATAAGTAAAATCAGTAAAGTAAAATAGAATAAGATAAAATAAATCAAGTGTTTTTTCACATCAGCACGTGTATATATATAAACAGATAAATAAATAAACAGATGAATGAATCAAGTGCTTACCCCAATTTGAAGTGATTTTGGTCTGGGGGTTACCTTTTTAGTATGTTAAAATTATCTTCTAGTCGCCTTTGCTTATCTATCATCCTTTTCATCGGTCAGTTGGTTGTTCTTTATTGCTTTGACGGTGTTTTGAATTTGGTGTGCGTGTGTATGTGTGTGAGCGTTTTTTATTACGTCTTTATGTTTTAAAATTGTTTTTTGTGGATCATGTGGTTCTTTTTTAATTTTTATTGATGGGGTTATCTTTTGAATTTGGTGTGTGTGTATGTATATGGGTGTTTGTATGTGTGTGTGTATGTATGTTTTTCGGTATGTGCGTGTGTTTTTCATGTTGTTTTGTTGTGCGATGGGTTGTATTTTTTTTCTGAATCTTTCTTCCTGCATTATTAATATTTCCTAATCTGTGTTTTGATATATAGGTATAACTTAGAATTTGCCATCATTACATTCATGTAAATGTTGGGAAACATAATTTCCTTTTATGTGATAATCTTATATTGCTTCTATGAAGGTAAATTCTATTGTTCAAGCATTGTATCGTTCCCACGTATATTTTTGCGCATTTGTCGCATTTTAGAACGTAAACTACATTTTTCGAGTTGCAGCTCAGATCCGATTTTATTTCGAATGTAGTTGCATTTTCGAACTGGAAGTGTTTTTCGTATGTAGAATATGTTGCATACTCTACATCTTTTTTTTTGTTGCATTTTGCGACTCCCTGTGTTGTGTGTTGTTGTTCGAATTTCGATGAGGTTAAGATGTCTTTTAAATTTTGGGGCTGGCGTTTGCTTTTAATTATTTTGGTTGTCTTTTTTTTGAGTTTTTTATTTTTTTCATTATTGTTCAGTAATTCCATGTGGGTTTTGATCTTTGTGAATAATTCTGGATTGTTTTGTTGTGAGTGGAAGCGTATGCTAGAACGTTTTCTTCTTTTCTAAACTTATTTATAAATGGAAATTTATATGTCTCTGTGTGTGTGTGTGTGTACCTATAGATTCTGAAACGGCTGAACCGATTTTCTTGAAAATTTACACAGTTGTACTATAAGCGCCTGCGAGTGTTCTTAGCTAGGTTCTGTGTCGAGGTACCCCCCCCAATAAATATCGAAAATCGATAATCGAAAAAATCGGGTCATAGAAGGAGTGGTCCGACTTTAATCAAATTTGATACACTCATAGACAAAGACATAAGAAACGATATTCAGATGTTTCAAGGATGCAATTCTTACAATAGTGCAAAAAATCGATAATATATATATATATATATATATATGTATATATATATTTAAAAGGCAAGATGTTTGTGTGTGTGTGTCTGTTTATCTGCCTGTATGTCTGTATTTTTCAGCCCTTTTATTTTAGTTTTTGCTAAGTAGGTATAATTGTAGTTCTTAGTCTCAATCATGATACCATTTACTCAGAGGACTTATTTAGCCTTCAAAATTTAGTTTCCGACGAAAAACCTTATTTGATATCGATACCAGGAAACCAAAATTTGACTTACATCCATTCATTTTTCGAATGGTTTCGCTTTAACTGGAAACATCTATTGCTTTTTAGTTTTTCGTGCCAACGTCCAAAGAGTTTGAGCTCAAGGACCATGGATTAGTTTTCATTATACCCGAGCAATTCCGGGCTATACTGCTAGTATATATATATATAATTCCAGTGATATTATATATATATATATATATATATATATATATATATATAAGTATGTATTTGTGTATTTAGGCAGCAAACTTTCTTTTGAATATGAAAACCCGATGGCATAGTAATATTGGTGGAGGAATAGATCGATTTTGTCATGCCTTTCTTTCATTGTCATTTGATTTAAACTTTTTCTCTTTTATTATCTTCGAAGTTTTTGGTTCCGATGTTGATGGAAATCGCCAGTTTCCACGGTCATATACATGTGTCTAAAATGATTTAGGTCCAAGTCCGTTAAATTTCAGTGTTGTTTCCATTTAGTCTTTCTTTCTTTCTTTCTTTCTTTCTTTCTTCGAAGAGGGCAACCCCGTGGTCTTTTCCCTGTAGGAAGTTTACTGAATAAAACATCACTTGGAAACCTTGATTCAAAGATTTGACTGTTGACTCTCTCCATGGTGATTAATTTGTTCAGAAATCTCTAACCTCTCATCTATATACAAATGATTATTCAGATCAATTGCTAAAAATGAATTAAAATAAATAAACCCTGAATATCTAAATAATTCAGATTTCATAATAGTGCTAGAGTATCGTAAACAAGTAATTTTATCGAAGAACAAAATCATATCACTTGAAGATTTCCAGCAACAGCTACAACAACTAAAATAGATTAGGGGCTTACAACTACACCACGTTGAAACACTGGCTCTAGTATGGTCACTGAAGTTAAGTCGAGCCTGGTTACTACATAGATGGATGAATGTCTGGGAATACCAAGTACTGTATGATTGAATGTGTGGGTTGTGTAGTGGATAATGGCTGCCGAATTCCCGTTCGATTCGATATATTCACTTTACGCACAAATAACCTTGCGAAAGGTATGAATCCACCTCATCTCCTTCCAGCCATTTATTAGACTTGTATCAATAAGCCATTATTATCGCATTGCACATGAAATTTCTTATAATCTGAAAATATTTTTTTTTATTTTAAATAACATCCAAAGGGTCGATAGTAACCATTTCACATAATTTTTAATTTGTTTGTTTAAACATTATTCTTAATGGATACTCATATTTGGGTAGATACTCTGTTTTTTCATAATTAAACAGTATATTCTTTTATATTTACCAGTCTGAATAATCAAGAAATCTTTTTAGAAAAATGTGTCCTCCGGCAGGATTTGAACCTGAATCCCGTAAGGGAAAATGTCAACTGATCTGACGCGTCTTAGACCGCTCAACCACGAAGGACTTACAGTCAAATAAAGCCCGAAATAATTCCTTTAAATACACATTTTTCTGATTTTTCGGAGAATTCATACCTTCTCTGTTTTCGTATGCAAATTTAAACAAAGACTATTTACGATATTTTACAAAATGTATTACAAAATGGATTAATACAACATATCTTTTATTTTATTTATTTGTTTAAAGATTCATGGATATTTGCATTTGAGTAGATGCTTTTTTTTTATTAAGCAGTATATTTATGTATATCTACTGGCCTGAATGATCGAGCAATCTTGTTAGAAAAGTATGTGTCGAACGACAGGATTTAAGATTTCTCGATCATTCAGGCCGGTAGATATAAATAAATAAACTGTTTAATTATAAAAAAGTGTTTACTCAAATACGAGTATCCATTAAAAATAACGTTTAAGCAAATGAATTATATGTCGGAGCTAATCCATTTCGTAAAATATTTTAAATAAATTTCGCATTATGTTTTTTTTTAATCATTTCACCCCAAGCAAAGCATTCCACTGCCACTATTGCGCTTGAGGCTATATAGGGGATGGTAAATAAAAAGAGTGGTTAGATATAGGAAATGTCAGAAGGGGGTGATAGATAGTTGGGTGGGTGGTAAGAGTGTTTGAAAGAATGGAAGCGAGTTAGTTTGCTAGGAGGTGTCTACTGACCTTACATTTAAACTCCTGGAGATTGTAGCCGTCGGGGAAGCAGTCATGTGGAAGGGAATTCCACAGTCAGGAAGTGCAAGAAAGGTAGAAGTTGCGGTTGCATTTTATCGGCTTCCCTGTAAAAGGTGGGATCTAGTTGCTAATCTAGTATCTCGTGCGAATTCGAACCTAGGGGGCACCGGTGATCTAAGTTCATAGGAGCAGAAGCCGTGAAAGTATTTATAGAAGAGACACAGGGAAGCCACGTCGCGCCGGTGAGAGAGAGACTGCAGGCGGTCTGCTAAGTCGGTATCGATCACATTACAGACCCTCCGCTGTACCTTGTCGAGAAGCCCAAGGAGAATAGCAGGGGCACCCGACCAGATATGGCAACAGTATTCAATGCAGGGGCGGATGGTAGATTTATAAATGTGCAGGATATATTCAGACGGAAAAAACCTCCGGGCCCTGCACAGAGAACCGACTTTCATAGCAGCGGATTTAGCAATGGATCCGATATAGTCATTCTACTTGAGGTCCGTGAAAGTGTGAGATCAATGAGACGTAGTGTTTTACTCTCTGGGAGGCAAGCCTGGTCCATGCTAATAGGAGGTAGGTGCGATTGTCTATGATGATTAATTGATAGTAGCTTCGTTTTAGAAGCATTAAAATTTACGAGCCATTTCTTACCCCAGTCCACTACGGATTGGAGGTCCTTTCCAAGCTTGGCTGCAAGGTTAGCTTTGTCGCCCACACCAGATTTTTGATCGAGGCGAGAGTAAACTGTGGTGTCATCAGCGTACATACCTACTTGGGATCTGATGGTATCAGGGAGATCATTAATGTAGATCAGAAAGAGCGTAGGACCTAGGATGGAACCTTGAGGGATACCCGCGTTCGTATTGTAGTTCTGGGAGGCATGTCCGTTTAATACCACTTTCAATGTGCGGTTAGATAGGAATCACTGGATTAGTTCAAACAATTGTCCAGCTATACCATAGCTCCGCAGTTTGCATAGAAGGCCAGCATGCCAAACTCTGTCGAACGCTTTAGAGATATCCAAGGCGACGGTTCGGGCTTCGCCATTCCTGTCGAGTGCCTGGTATATATACTCGGTGGTGGTCGTTAACATATCAGCAGTAGACCTGGTGAAGCGGAAACCGTACTGCTTGTCCGAGAGGAACCTGCGTGCTGTGAGGTGCTGAACGACCTCGGCGTTGATAATGGCCTCGAACACTTTGCCAAAGATCGGAAGAAGGCTGATAGGGCGGTAATTTGTGGGGTCCGAGGGTTCTCCAGTGCTTTTGAATATAGGAACTACAGAGGAAGATTTCCAACAGGCAGGAAAGCAGGAAGCAGAGAGGCAGAAGTTGTAGAGCTTAGAAAGGACAGCGGAGAGATCAGGGGCACATTTCTTTAAGACTATGATTGGGATTCCGTCCCCCCCCCCGCTCGCTTTGTGAGGGTCAAGTTTTGAGATTATCTTAGAGACAAGCGAGGGTGTAATGGGGATGTCATTCAGTTCAGCCTCAGTTCTAGGTGGGAAGTCGGGTGTAAGAACCCCAGACGAGTCCAGACTCAAATTGTTCGAGAATCTCCGTGCAAAACATTCAGCCTTGTCTGCTGAGGAGGTGAGGACCTCAAAATTATTGATTAGTGGAGGTATTGTGGACTTGCTCTTGTTAAGTACTCTTTTACAGAGTCGCCAGGAGTCTTTGGCGCCGAAAAGAAATTTTACCAAGTACTAAAAATAGCGATAACAATAAATATCAGTGCCCTATTTTTCTGAAAACCGTTTTACAATAATCATTTTATAATTTCAGCTGGCTGTAATGATAACTGTTAAATCAATGAATGACAAATTTGTGATTGTATGCTCATCAATTTGTCATATTCGGAAAAGACATTAGAGTAATCAAGATCCTCCACCTGCATACGGACAGGAAACGAGTTCATCTAACTGCCATACGTAATACACGCTTTGGCCGATCATGTGTCAAAAGAGACATGACAGACCGGACAGAAGGTTATCCCGCGGTCGGTTGCCATTACTTTCTGCGGTAGACTGGTTGATAGCCAAGACTATAGAACCCAAACTGTCCTATTATTTAACCCATAACTGAAGGGAAGAGACGGATTAATACCTTTTCCAAGGGAATTTATGCGTAAGTGAATGCAAGGATTTCAACTAAGATTTGAACTCGGCTCCCTCATTCGTCGTTCCTAGTCTATATCCACTGCACCACAACGCACATCCATAAAAAGCAGTGTTCAACTTTACAGCTCATTTGTGACATCTTGTGATTGTAATACGCGAAAGATTATCAGTGAGTTTGAACGGATTTTATTAAGAATAATCAGACATAGTTCTTGCAGTTTATTTAATCTGACATATATATATATATATATATATATATATATATATATATATATATAACTGAAATTTGATGCGATTTATACCAACATTAATTTAGATAATGTCTAAAAGCGATAAGTTCAGGAAACCAATTGCAAAATTTTACATTTTATTCATCGAATTAGTTTCACGTTTGATTGTTTTTTTTCAATAATAGTATGCGTACTTGACGTCGACTTATTTTTTTTTTTGACGAATATCTAACATCATGAACTTGTTGCTATTAATTTCGAAAGACAGTTACTTTTTTTCTTTTCCGTTTAAGATGTGCTAAAAGGGCTTTGCGGCCGTTGGAACGAGGAAGCAGTCAAGATAAAGTTTATGATAGAGGGAACGCATGACTTCTCTAATCGGCCTTGTGTAGACAAAATGGTTTCGGTCAATTTGTTTTAAGCCCCAGCAAAGCCCCAGCAAAGCAACAGTGCGATAGAATTTCAAAGCTTTCAGTTCCGACTTCCTCTGTGTCTTCTTTAAGATCATTTCTGTTGTCACTTCTTGACAAGAGGAACTGACAAAAGACAAAATAATAAAAAAACAAACAGACAAACATGCGACAGTCAGTATTGAACTGCACTCAGTTACCCGGTACTGAGGTCATTAGTGGATATGGTCGAAAGCTCGATGTTATTCGCAAACACTGACCAAATTAATTTTATTGCGTAACAAGTCAGTTCGAAATACAAAAACGAAAGAAAAATGATTAGAACGTTTAGGTTGGGTTATAAGTATTTCAGAATAAAAAGAAGGCATAAAATGATAATAAGCAAGAAAACGCCCTAAAGAAAATAATCCGGGATAAATTTCCGCTATTTTCATGAAGTTTATAAAATCTGTGGTTTATGACACAGAAATGCTGTGAAAGGAATTTTTTTTATAGTTCCGGCTTCACTCAGTTATCCCCCAACTTTTATTATCTCTTCAGTTGAAAGATTGAAACGAGAAAAAAGATCGAAATATTAAAGATGTTTCAAACAAAAACACTATAATGTACAACTCTAAAACAAATAACTCCCACAACCAAAGAAGAAAAAATTCTGAAAACTTTTCTTAAAGTCAAAAAAAATCATTATGCATATCGTCCGATGCTTAAAACAATTTCATTGTTAAAAGCGCGGTCTTATTCATTGACGCAAAAAGAATAAAGAGCAAACATGTGAGACATTTTCATAGGGAGATTTTTCATAGGGAGATTTTTCATATTAATGATAATTTACAATCAGACTAATGTCCAAATTCTTATTGTTACGATTACCACATTTCAGTTCTTTGTAGCTTCTTCATGTGTCTGTTAACCAGGTATTCACCAGAGAATTCCGAGCACAGCCCATTATTCATTCTACTGGTTAAATATTAATTTATTGCTATTTTCCAGATAAGTACTTCTAAGATTGAATTCACAATTCTTATGACATCAAATGCAGTAATCAAAGCTCAATGGTTAAATTTAGGCCATTCTCCTGTGAGACAGCTATGACGTTAGAACTTGGATTGTTAAACCTAATGTTCTTGTCTTCTCCGATATTGCAGTAGTCTTGTTGTCAAACATGGCTCCCTCCATTATTGTTACTTTTTCTTTTATATTGCACCCCTTTTGGTTTCTTCAATAAATTCTTTCTATTCCCCAGTTACACTAGTTATTGGTATTCCTGATGCATGAAATTTGTTTTATACCACCCTCATGGTTTTAGTAGAGGCCCAAATGTCAAATCACATGCAGCTAGTTCCACTAGGCCTAAATAGATGGCAAAATGTGCAAATGTATGCGTTTGTTGCTTGGTGGCGTTATAGTATGTGTGTATGATAAAATGAAATGCATTTCTGTTGAAATTTGTAACGAAATAATGTATAAAACGATTCGTGTTTGTAACCATTTTTTGTTTACACATTTCAACATCCAATATTTTCTCACACACATATTTAAAAAAATTGCCCATCGCTCTAAGACATTTGACACGTGTATTATTACATACACATACATGTAAATACACAAGCATTCTTATACATACATATATTCATACATACACTTATATTTAATTGCTTTGTTACATGTGACACATATTTGAACAATAAGAAACAAACCCCAGGCAACATTCCAGTATTCTGGGACACGGAAAGAGTGTTTAGGGAATTTAATACTCACAGGTCATATTAAAGGCAAGAAGGACAGAGGGAAACAGCAAGTGAGCTACCTAATGAGCTTGTGCAACTAGAGAGCACAAGGGTTTGAAGAGATAGAAAAAAAATTGTGAGGAATTTGATACTCACAGGATATATTGACGGCAAAAGGGACAGGTGGGAACGGCAGGTGTTTTACCTAATGAGCTTGTACAAATCGTTAGCATAGGGTTCAAAAGAGATATCAAATGACAAAATTTACTTAGAGAATTTGTCACTCACAACATATATTGAAGGCAAAAGGGACAGATGAAAAACAGCAAGTGACCCACATAATGAGCTTGTGCAAATGTGGAGCATAGGCATTAGAAGTTACAGCAAAAAGACCAAATTTACAATGAGAATAAACAACTCACAGGATATCTTGAAGGTAAGAGGGTAAGACGGATACAGCAAGTTCTCTACCTAATCAACTTGTGCAAATGAAGAGCAAAGGGATTAAGAGAAATAGCGAAAAGACAAAATTTACTAGAATTTGAGACTCAGAGGATATATTGAAGGAAAGAAGGACAGAGGACTCAGCAAGTTAATTACCTACTGAGCTTGTGCAAATGTGGGGCATAGGCAATAGGAGTTATAGTAAAAAGACAAAATTTACTAAAAGAATTTGACACTCACAGGATATCCTGAAGGCAAGAGGGAAAAATGGAAACAGCAAGTGACATACCTAATCAGCTGGTACAATGGAGATCATAGGGTTTAGGAGTGATGGAAAAACAACAAAATCTACTAAGAGAAATAGCAAAAAGGCAAAATTTACTAAAATAATCTGAGATTCAGAGGATATATTGGAGGTAATATAAACAGAGGAGAACAGCAAGTGACCTACCTAATGATATTGTGCAAATTGAGAGCATAGGTTTTAGGTGTTATAGCAAAAAGACAAAATTTACTCAAAGAATTTGACACTCAGAGGATATATTGAAAGCAAGAGTGATAGAGGAAAACAGTAGGGGATCTAGCTAATGAGCTTGTGCAAAGGGAGAGCGTAGGCTTTATTAGAGATAGCAAAAACACCAAATTTACTAAGAGAATTTGACACTCACAGGAAAAATTGCAAGAGAGACAGATGAAAACAGCAAGTGACCTAATTAATGAGCTGTGCAAATGGAGAGCATAGGGTTTAAGAATCATAGCCAAAAGACAACGTTTACTCAAAGAATTTGATACTGACAGGGTATATTGAAGGCAAGTGGGATAGCAGAAACAAGAAGTGACCTACTTAATGAGCTTGTGCAAATAGAGAGCATAGGGTTTAAAAGAGACAACAAAATTTTAAAATTTAGTGAAAGAATTTGACACATAGGATATATTGATGGCAAGATGGACAGAGGAAAGCAGTAAATGACCTACTTAAGTTGCGTGGTCAAATGGAGAACATAGGGTTTCGATTGATAACAAAAAGACCACATTAACTTAATGCTCCTAAGATATATTGAAAGCAAGAGAGACAGAGGAAAGCTGTAAGTGACCTACCTAATGTGCGTGTACAAATGGAGAACTTAGGGTTTCGGAGTGATAGAAAAAAGACAAAATTTACAAAAAGAACTTGACACTCACAGGATATATTGAAGGCAAGAGGAATAGAAGAAGCAGCAAGAGACCTACTTAATAAGCTTGCGCAAATGGAGAGCATAGGTTTTAGAAGAGATACCAAAAAGAAAAAATTACCAAGATAATTTGACACTCACAGGATAAATTTTAAACCAGAGGGACAAATGAAAACAGCAAGTGACCTTGGAGAGCAAAGGTTTTACGAATGATAGCAAAAAGACAATGTTTACTCAAAGAATTTGACACTCACTGGATATATTGAAGGCACGATGGACAACGGAAACAGTAAGTGACCTACCTAATGAGCTTGTGAAAATGAAGAGCACAGGGTTTAAGAGAGATAGCAAAAAGACTAAATTTACTAAGCAAATTTGTCACTCACAAGATATAGTGAAGGCAAGACGGACAGAAGGAAACAGCAATTGACCTACTTAATGAGCGTGTGCCAATGGAGAGCATGGGGTTTAGGAGTTATAGCAAAAAGACCAAATTTTCGAAGAGAATTTGACACTCACAAGTTAAATGTAAGAGGGACAGAGGAAACAGTAAGTGACATACATAATGAGCGTGCGCAAATGGAGAACAGAGAGTTTCGCAGTGATAACAAAAATTCAAAATTTACTAAGAGAATTTGACACTCACAGGAGACCACTGTAAAGTGTACTAAACAACAGCAAACTCTCAATCCCCCTCTCTAATCAACGAATCTGAGTTCCTCAACTCTTCAACAGACAAGGCCGAATGTTTTGCTCGCAGATTCTCCACTGGCTTGACACTGGACTCGTCTGGTGTATCTGTACCCGACTTCCAAACTCGAACTGAGGCCCAACTGAATGACATCCACATTACCCCCTCGGTGATCTCTAACATAATTTCAAAACTTGGCACTCCTAATGTGAGCGGTGGTGACGGAATCCCGATCATTGTTCTGAAGAAATGTGCCCCTGAACTCTCCTCTGGTCTCTCCAAACTCTATAACTATTGCATCTCTGCATCTTGCTTTCCTGCCTGCTGGAAGTCCCCCTCCGTGGTTCCTATATACAAAAATACTGGTGAACCCTCTGACCCCTCTAATTATTGCCCTATCAGCCTCCTACCAATTTTTGGCAAAGTGTTCAAAGCCATCATCAACGCCGAGGTGGTTCAACATCTCACAGCCCGTAGTCTCTTCTCTGACAAAAAGTATGGTTTCCGCTTCACCATGTCTACTGCTGATATGCTCACCGAGTATATACACCAGGCTCTCGAAAAGAACGGCGAAGCTCGAACTGTTGTCCTAGATATCTCCAAAGCATTTGACAGAATCTGGCATGCTAGCCTTTTACGCAAGATGCGGGGCTATACTATAACTGGACAATTGCTTGACCTAATCCAGTTATTGCTTTCAAATCGCACAATGAAGGTAGTATTGAACAAACAGGCCTCCCAAAAGTATCATACGAACGTGGGTGTCTCTCAAGGCTCTATTCTAGTTCCTACGTTTTATCTTCATTAACGATCTCCTCGGTGTAATAAGATCCCAAGTAGGCATATAGGCTGACGACTCTACGCCTCGATCAAAAATCTGCCGAGACTGACAAAGCAGACATCGCTGCTGAGCTTGAAAAGGACCTCCAATCCGTTATGGACTGGGGTAAGAAATGGCTCGTGAATTTTAATGCTTCCAAAACGAAGCTGCTATCTATTAACCACCACAGACAATCCTTCCTACTCCCCACCATTAGCATGGATCAGGCTAGTCTCCCTGAAAGCAAAACACTGCTTCTCCTCGGTTGGATCTCACAACTTACCTCACGTGAAATGACGATATCGAATCCATAGCTAAATCCGCTGCTAAGAAGGGCGGTTCTCTGTGTAGGGCCAGGAAGTTTTTCCCGTCTGAAACCATTCTGCACATATATAAATTTACCATCCGCCCGTGCATTAAATACTGCTGCCATATCTGGTTGGATGCCACTGCTATCCACCTAAAATCCAACGGAGAATCTGTAATATGATCGATCCCGACTCAAATACAGTCACTTTCTCACCGGCGTAAGGTGGCTGCCTTGTGTCTCTTCTACAAATACTTTCACGGCTTCTGCTCTAATGAACTTGGCTCTCTGGTGCCCCCTATATATGAATTGACTCGATTCACAAAATTAATAGTTAGGTCCCACCATTTTACTGTGAAACCAATGAAATGTAAACGCAAATTCTAATCCATCAGCTTCTCGCACTTCCCGCTTGTGGATTTCCCTTCCGTTTACTTGCTTCACCGGCAGCTACAACCCCCATGACTTTACATGTAAAGTTAATAGCCATCTCCTATTTCACTGACTTGCATCCTCTCTCGCACGCTCCTTTTTCCGTCCACTCAATCTCATCAGTATTCTCATCCTTCTCATACTCACTTCCTGATATCACCTATAACCTGTCACTCTTTTCCTATGTAACCCCCTACGCACCAGTGGCAGTAAACTGCCTTGCTTGGGGAGATAGGATTATAATATATGCACATATAGTCGAGAGTGAAGAAAGCAGCAAGTGACCTTTCTAATGTGCGTGTGCAAATGGAGAACATAGGGTTTTGGATTGATAGCAAAATAAATAAATTTACTAAAAGAATTTGACTCTCACAGTATGTATTGAAGGCGAAGGGACAGAGGAATGCAGCAAGTGACCTACTTAATATGCGTGTGCAAATGGATAGGTAGCTTTAGGATAGATAGCAAAAAGACAAAACTTACTAAGAGAATGTGACACACACTGGATAATTTTTAGGCAAGGGGACAGAGGAAAACAGCAAGTGACCTAATTAATGAGCTGTACAAATAGAGAGCATAGGGTTTAGGAATGATAGCTAAAAGACAAATTTTGCTCAAAGAATTTGACACTCATAGGATATGTTAAAGGCAAGAGGGACAGAGGGAAATGTAAGTGACCTACCTAATGATCTTGAGCAAATGGAGTATAAAGGGGTTAGCAGTGATATCGAAAAGACAAAATTTACCAAAGGAATGTGGCACTCACAGGATATATTGAAGGCAAAAGAGACAGATGGAAAAAGCAAATGACCTACCTCGTGAGCTTGTGCAAATGAAAAGCATAGGCTTTAGTAGAGATAGCAAAAAGCAAAGTTTACTCAGGGAATTTGACACTCAGAGGATCTATTGAAGGCAAGAAGAAGGATATATGGAATCTGTATGTGTCCTACCTAATCATCTTTTGCAAATGAAGAGCATAGGCGTTTGGAGAGATAGCAAAAGACAATGGTTTCTATGGGAATTTGTCACTCACACGTCATGCAAAGGGATCGCGGGAAACAATGCGCAATATTAAATTACGTGCAAATGCTTGTCATAATATAAATTTGAACGGATATTTAGGAGACAAAAGTTTCTTACTACTTAGATGACTCACATCCTGACGGTACACTCTGCATGAGAGATGATTGCACATTGTAGATTCATAGAAAACAAAAAGATGATGCTGACACAGTTCTTAAAATTTCTGCTTGTTTATACATAAAGATGTGTGTTTAGTAAATCAGTAAACATATACAGAATTAATCAAGAAATAACATTTAAATTGTTTGCTTTCTGTTTGAAATTTAGAAGACTTGTAGTGTCTCTAGCTGTAACGATCAGCAGATTGTATTGTAGTGTTTCACAAGGGCCAACAAATAGAATTGTAGAGCTTCATTCTGGTTTAATGGTTAACAAATGCTATTGTAGCGTTTCATTTCTGTGTAAGCGTCTGCAAATTTTATTGCAGCGTTTCATTGTGACCGTTAAGGTCAGCAAATTTAATTTATCATTTAACAGTGGTGTAAGGGTTAGTAAATTGTATTGTATCGTTTCGTTGTGATGGAAGAGTCAGCAAATTGTATTGCATGGTTTCATTGTCATATAACGTTCAGCAAATTATATTGTAATATTTCATTTTTGATATAACAGTCAGCAAATTGTATGGTAGAGTTTCACTGTGGTGTAAGGTCTACAAATGCTATTGTATCGTTTCATTTTAGTGTAAGGCTCGGCCAATTGCAGAGTTTCATTGTGATCTAACGGTCAGCAAATTTTATTGTATCGATCCATAGTGGTGTAAGTATGAGCAAATTCTATTGTAGCTCATTATGTGTGACTTAAGCTATTACTTCGTAATCTATATTACTTGTTACCTGGTGTTAAAATTAAGTAAGATTAATATAGAAAAACTTTTGCAGAATTAAAATTGGAACATTCTCTGCAGTCAGTTTATTGTTCGTTGGGACACGACTGATGTTTGTAGAGATGAAATTGAAAACTATACTTTCCATATTATTGTTTCCGTTCAATGAGTTTGAAATCACATTTGTCTCTTCGAAAACTGACATATTGTACGACGAAACTCGCATATTTCTTTCCGGGCATTGATCTTTCTCTTTCACATAAAGATTTCGACTGATGTACTTTTTAACTTTAAATTAGTTTATTTCCAGTTATCTCTGTAGACAGCACTAGAATTTCCATTCTGTTACCTCATATTTTGTGATGACATCTGTCAATGACTATAACATTTTGGATAACGTTATATATAAAGTTATTTTCCTGAAGATAACTGTCATGGTTTTCGATTCTACTTTCTATGCATCATTTTACTGACAATCTCCTAGAAGGTTTGTCTATATTTCTGAGATGATGTATTATTTACGGTATTTACATTATTCGGAATATTGGCCTCATCTTTTTTGCCATTTGTACGAAGTTTTGGCCGTTGTACGCTCCGGCCTTCTTCAGTTGCTAGAAATTTCGAACCGAACATTTTTTTACAATCACTGGGGTATATGAACTCCATTTCTTGCGTAGTAATGCCTCTTTTGGAAGAATAACTCTTTTGATAGCAATACCAAGCTAGAGCAGTGGTGAACAAGTAACTTACAGGGTTAGAGGGAGATAAAACGTCGTACAAATGACAACAAAGATGGGGAAAATAGTCCGAATAATGTAAATACTGCTTCTAGTATGTCTAGTTAAATCATATGCTGTTTTTTCCAGTAATGGAACATTTTTACAGTCAGCTTCATTTTTGTTCAGATTTATGTTATTTACATTACTTACAGTTGATTAATGTTGACTAATGTCATCTTTGTCATTATTATCATCCTTTATAAATGAACTCAATAATAATAACTCATTATCGTAGGAAAACAAACATAAATTATTAGTTTGTATTAAATGGTAAAGAAGTTACATTATAAAAAATATCATCTGAAAATCTCGGACCAGACAGAATAAGGTTTTAAAAACACCTTGAATTTCAGTTTATTTTCGAGTTCCCAAAATTTTATTAAAAACACGAGTAGCTTTTTGTAGCTTTCAATATTAGCAATATTAAACATTTTTATTTTAAAGTCGTTGATATATTTTCAAATGTAAAATTGTATCAAAGTTCTCAGTAATTCTCCCCATATATATATATATATATATATATATATATATATATATGAATGTATAATTGTCCGTGCATATGCGCGCGATTTTGTCAACGTTGATCGTGGAAGGGTTAGTTGAATTTTGGTGTTGGGCTGTTGTCAACTGTTTAGCACATTGTTTATTAGTTTATTGTATGCGTAATGTGCTTCAAATAAGCAATTTAAGTCACAATAGAAAAGTAAGAAGGCAAGAAAATAAAGAGAAAGAAATATAGATTTCGTTTTAATTTTTTCTTTTCTCTTTTCGTCATGACTTGACTTTTTTCTTTCTGTCGTCTTTTTGCAAAGGCCGTTCTAGCAATTAATTCTCTATAAATCTTCAGACCACAAAACAGGCGTCGACATGATTTCTCAAGCCAGCGAGACATTGATGGAATCTATAATGCACTGGCCAGCCCCTTTCTTGCCGACTGCACTCATTTCAAGCCTTATTTTATCTTTTCTTTCTTCAACTCTTTCTTCTCTTGATCTAATCGAAATGATTTGTGTGTGCATGTATACATTGGTGCGTGTCTATGTACGCTGCCATTTCTCTTTATCTATTCAACCATTGATTCGCTTTCTTTCTGACCACGATGTCATTTACATACGAATGGGCTGATTTCACTCTGCTATTTGTATATATCAT
The DNA here is from genome assembly GCA_037127315.1 of Ascarosepion bandense. Taxonomy (NCBI): domain Eukaryota; kingdom Metazoa; phylum Mollusca; class Cephalopoda; order Sepiida; family Sepiidae; genus Ascarosepion; species Ascarosepion bandense. The sequence continues at coordinate 118,000 of JBBBDQ010030137.1, forward strand.
GCTGCAATTAATAGCGGCCACCGAGCCGGAGACAGCTTTCATATGAATCCAATGGTGTAAATTTGGCCCATTTCAACCAGTCGTATTTTCAGAAAATGACAACGGAAAATAAACTATTACGAAAAGGCTGGTAGCAAGAACATCAACAGGGAACATTAAAATGAAGCTGTGTGGTGATGGTGGTGGAGGCAAACTATTTACTAACTTCGCTAAAAATGTCAAAGCCAAAAAGACAAAGAACATGAGGAATTAGTTTTAATGGAGTCTCGTAATGACTCTTATTCCAATTTTATTTTCAGACTGAGACAGATCAATACATATGTGATGACTGCGGCTCGATTTTGAGGAATGCCATAGTTTGATCCATTCTTAAATATGATCAGCGTCGACATAGCTTTAATCCTACTGGTATTTTATATTGGGAATATTTTTCCAGTAGTTATTACATAAATGTCACATAATGTATATGCATGCATACACACTTACATATGTAGAAAAAAGAAAGAAAGAAAGAGATAATGCCAACGAAAGTTAAATTGATAATATAATAGTTGGTATCCTAAAAGTTAAGGTAATATATATATATAATTCAGAATTTGAGATTTATGGTGATTTACTATGCATAGTCTAGATTGGCATAAGAATACAATTATTGGACAACGACGGGAATAGAACTCACGAGTAATAATTAGCACGATAATATTGTTAAGCAGTACACCATGATGAGATATCAAATATAACTTTTGAGTTATGACTAAAATAACATGTGAAAAAAATGCAATGAACACATCCTTGCCGATTTAAGTTAAACTTCATGAAATAAATAGTTTTCAAGGTGAAACAAACAAGATTTATTATTCAATAATGTTTGACGAAAATTTGATGAAAAATGGTTTTGCTATATGTAAGATCACTTTTGTGTTCATAGATTAGTTTTTTCATTTTTGCAAGTTTCCTCAAGGTATTGGGAAGAACAGTTTTTAGGTACCTTATACATAACAATTTGCCAAACGCATTAGGTATATTTAAAAATAAATTAACCCACAACTTTAATCTAAATAGTGTATAAAAATAGAAAGTAACTTACTTTGACGGAAAAATTCTTAAAAGTGACGCTATCGAATCTCATCAAAATATAAAACCGCGTCTCACAGCTTTTCAAATCATACTACTTTCCAAAGCCAGCACGTATGACAATAAAATTATTTATAAGAAATAAAAACGGTTAAATTCATAACCTCATATATAATACATAAATTAACCACACATATATTGTATATTATATCTGAAAAATTGTTATATATATATATATATATATATATATATATATATATATATATGGTGGCTGTCGATTCACAAAGCGAGTATGACAATCACCGACATTTCCAGCCCTTCACGTACCCCCAACCCCATCACGGCATTCATCGGTTGTGTGAACAACAGTGGCTCATAAATCCAGTCATTGATCTGAATATCTTTTCATATATATGGCATCTCAAATAATCTCGGGGTGGTGGAAGTTGACTTTGATCATCATCACTTCCAATGCGCCCTATCATATGCTTTGTCAGACCCGACCTGGATTTTAGAGCAGGTCGGGTATTCAAAGCATGCCATTACAAAATCGTCATGCACAATAGATTGTTGCTGCTAGTGTGGCCGCTAGTGACTTAGCAGATCCGCTCTGAACAGTCAAATTCGATTACCAGGTTGGCGCTCCATGGCAATTTAAGGTTATCTTCCGAACCTCTCTTATATTTTTGTGATGCCTCATGGAAGATCTTGACACTGTTAGCAATACCAGTTCCCCAAGAAACACAGTATTCAGCTAAAGTCTCCCAGTTATCCAGACCAATATTGCACTTTTATAGTGATTTTAAGGCAATTATTGTAACAAATTTTGGGCTTGTGCTTCAGTCTCTTTTCCATTTCCAATTCTCCATACATTATTTTTCTTGTAATTCTGTCATCTAGCATACAGACAACATGGCCTGTCCATCGGAATCTGTACTGGTGTATAAGTGCTTCCACAGAGAGAGAATTGGTCCTTTGTAGAACAAAAGTATCAGGTGTGTGAGGCATCCAGTGGATTTCAAGCACAGATCGATGATAGCGTTGATGTAAACGTTCCAGTATCTTCGGATATCTGTGATAAACCACCCATGTCTCTCATGAATATAGCAAAGATGACATAACACGGACATTATACATTTTAATTTTTGTCTGCTTTTTATTCCCTTCTAGCTCCAAACGCAGATCATGAGTAATGCAAATGTATCGGAGACCTTCTTATTCCGTAACTCCACCTTATCGTCAAGAGAGCAATAGCGGTTGAGGATGCTACCGATGTATACAAGTTTGTCTACTACCTCAAACTGTATACTTACTTCCTCAGGCAGGCTGATAAATTATTGTCTTGTCAAGGCTGATGGACCGTCCAAAATCCTTACATGACCATGATAGTTGATCCATGAACCCATGTGCATGCTAAATTGTGTGTGTAACCAGGTCACAATCATCGGCATAGAGAATGTTGCGCACTAAACTGAAAAAAAGACTTTTGTCCTTGCTGCAAACTTACGAATGTTGAAATCTTGCAATTCGATTTGTACTTCATCATAATACCATCATGGCAGACACTGAACGTATCAAGCAGTACAATTGCAAAGTAGATAGAAATCAATAGAATATTTCCCTGCTTGACTCCATTTTCAACTCTGATGGGCCCAGTAAGCATACCGCCAATACTGACACAGGCTTCCATACCGCCATGTAATCGCGTTAGAATCGTGAGAAATTGGTGTGGGGGAGACAGTACAACTTGAAAGATTTTTCAGAAACCAGCCTGATAAACAGCGTGAAATCTGAAAATATTTTATAAAGGTCCATTTTTTTTTTGTTCATATCTCCTTTCCTAGATTTCTTGTGCTGTGAAAATCATATCTGCGGTCCCTTTGTGTTAGTGAAAACTATACTGTCACTTAGACAGTATATATAACAGCTTTGCTCTTGTTTAATATGAAAAGAAGAACAGAGGTAAAGATCTTACCTGCCGAAGAACTGAGAGCAACCTTCTATAATTACCACATAATTCCAGGGCAACTTTATCCTCATATATAATGTATCATTATTGCATCCCTCCAATCTTTTGGCACTTCTCCATCTTTTCAAACTTTTATAATAAGATCATGTATAAGTTGACTTAAATGTATTACACAGTAATGAATATCTCATCAGGAAGGCGGTCATCTCCAACCGCCCTGTCTATGTTGCTTTTCTCCATACCACATAGAACCACACCCAGCGAAGGTTGGCAGTCAAGTTCTGTCATTATACCTCTTTCGGGTATTTTCTAGAGAACCTCAGGGTCAACATTTGAAGGCTCATACAGTAGCCCATCAAACTGTTTCTTCCATCTTTTGGCCATGTCATCTATATTTGCGACGAGATCATGTGCTGTTTTCTGTCATGAGAGGAGCGATCCTGGTAGATTTGGGGCCAAATACTTGTTTTATCAAGCAGTACATCTGCGTGATATTATTTGAATTAGCTGCATTATAGATTTCATCTGTTTGATGCCATCATCATTTTTCTGCATAGTTCGAAGAGGACGTTGAGCTTCTGTTTTGCAGCTTTGAACTCCTTGCACAGTTTTCTGTGTTGTTCTTTTGAACAGGCCTATTTTTTGCAACACTGAACTTCGTATCTGATTCTTTCTTACAATGATTTCCTTGCCTGACATTTTACCCAAAATTTTCTCAGTCGCTTCATATATATTGTTCCTAAAGGAATTCTATGAATATGTATTTCAGCAAGTCATTATTTTAGTGATTTCTGCGTTTCAAATGAGTGCATTTTTGCAGCATTCAGACGTACAGAAGGCTTTTCCATTGTTTTGTCTTTAAGAACAAAGTTCATCTTGGACCTCACTACGGCGTAGATCAATCCAACAATTCACATCAGGCATAGATCTAACATTATGGAGATCTTGCATATTTCTCTTACGGACGATGAGATAATGAAATGCCAATGACATGATCGGGGATGCATCTACGTTGTAACATGATCACCTATGGGCTTAAATTAAGTGTGGGAGATAAAAAGATTTTACTCACTGCAAAGTTCGAAGAGCATTAAACCATTAGTGTTGATTTTTTCAATGCCATATTTCCCCAATCTACTCCAAGTCCCCCAATCCACACCAATTTTGGGCGTTGAAGTCCCCGAGGAAGACAATCTTGTCATGTTTTGGAATCATTTAGAGCATAATACTAAAGGACTCATAGAACTAAGTTTTAAAAATATTGGTACTATTCATTGTTGGAGAGTAGGCAGTAATGATTCTTGCGTATCGTAATGCATTGAGATCTAGGTGAAGGGTCATTAAACGTTCACTTATTCCTTTAGCAAGCCTTGGCACACTGTGTACTACGTACAGCAAAACCCACACAAGCTAATCTATTGCACGTTTTCTTTTCAGATAAAATGTAGCCACCTCCAACTTCTTGAAGTTGACCATCACCAACTAAACGAGTTTCTAAGAGAGCAGCTATGTCTTCAGAATAAAGCTCTAGCTCTACAAGCACCAGAGTTGTTCTGCGTTCGGGTGCAAATCCAAAGGATTTTCTCAGCTAGACCATACTTTTATCAAGACAAATTCTGTTGCATTTTCAGTTTCTTTTTTTTTGTGTGTGCAAAATAGACACCCGCCAGCCGCCATATACTAGTCAGTTAAATAGGACAAACAATTTTCGGGTCACTTATTCTAGTTCTTTCTATTAATCATCTGGTGGGCAGTGTTCTCCTTAAAAGGCCTGCTCAAACACCTCCGGAAGACCCGAAAAGCCACCATTATTTTAATGAAGGCAATCTAGCAATCTAGCAACTTTAATATATATATATATATATATATATATATATATATATATATACAAGATGCAATACATGAATTGTCGTCTAAATTATGCAATAATATCATCTTACATCTCAATTTAAAAGATATATTTACTAAAATTATCGAAAAATATCTTGAAATAGTAAAGAGTAAATGTATTCAATAAATGACTTTCAAATTTGCAACTCTTCTGGACAGTGTCCTTGCTTAAGTTAGTGAATGCTGTATAATCCTTGGCTTCAGTTCAAATTTGTATTACAATTTAACTATTATTTGGTCTCTCAAATGCTCCCACCCATAATAATGAAGAGTTTTGCATCCTAGGGAATTAAGCAGCCAGATATAAAGGGTGATGGGGTCGCATATTTTGTCTGAAAGTCAAGACTGTGTTCTCCTACCTGTGTAGCATAGTGTAGAGTCCTGTTGCCAGGGTCTATCAAGTAGCCACTCTCTTGACCTAGGGCAGCATTACCTTCTCAAGGCAATTAATGTAGACATCCTTGTTGTGTCTGAGGTCTGTAGAAAGGTGAATGAAAGTATAAAGTCGCCATCACTAGCTATTACTCCAAGCACCTTCGTAATCACAATTATACTCTTCTAACTCTTTCTGAATCCTCTGCGGTGTCGTCAAATTGACACACACACCCTCTGAGATGTTCGTATTAGAGATTCCAGCTACCAACGCAAATCCCACGCAATGGAGCATGTTCTTCCCACATTTCTGAGGGTGTGAATTGCCTCATAGTGCTTAGTTTCTCACACACAGTGTCCAACTGACCCTACTATATTGTACGGTCGACAAAAGAAAAAACAAGCACGCATACTCGAAATTAAAAATATAAAATGGCAATAATTTACCCATCACACCCTGTGTATTTGCGCATATATATATATATTAGTCAACCACATACAAGCCTGTTTCGCTGTATCACAGCTCATCAGTGTGGATAGACACATTCACTTGCTTCTGGCCGAGGTCAAAACTCGACCGATTTGGAGTTAATCGGAGTCGCTACCCTCTAAGCCATAGGCGCATGAAACCAGAAGTGGAAACTATTTATAAAATTTTCTTCTCTAGAGAGCTCATTTGTAATATATATATATATATATATATATATATATATATATGTGTGTGTGTGTGTGTGTGTGTGTGTGTGTGTGTGTGTGTGTGTGTGTGTGTGTGTGCGTGAAATCGAATTTTCAGTAATTTTAGTTTTGTGTTCTACCTTACTTACTGTCTGTTTCTCTCTGTTTCTTTTCAGATCTCTTTAACTCTTTTCTCTTCTCTTTCGTTCTTTTTCTTTATGAATCATTCACTTTCTATCTCTTCCTTATTTTTACTGTTTTTGATATTTTCCAGTTGTGATCGATTGCTTATGCATTTAACTTGTTGTTTTGATTAATATAAAAAGTAAGGCTGATGACGAATAAAGCAATTCAGCTATAAAATTAAAAGCAAAATTATCCAAAAATATTGATTTCCAGTTTCTATGTTGAGTGAATGTTAGCATCGAAATAGTTGAAATATTTTCCTGTGAATGTAAATGTCAAATATAAAACGTTGATTTTTTTTACTAAGATGTGAAAATTAGTTTCCTGCTTAAATAACTTTGGATTTTTTTTACACTTTTTCTAATTAGTACATTTAATTCTCAGTTGTAAGCAACGAAGTATTAAGTCATTTATCATTGGCGGCTAATAAACTGGGTCAATTATTTGTGACTTTACTTTCTCCAAGGACCGATTTTCTAATCGATTTTATTTGACATTAAAATCTAATGTTTATCTCATCTAGCTTATCTTAGTCTTTGACAATTTATTTTCTTTTGTAGATGATTTTCAATGTAATCAAATTTCATTTAAACGTCTTCAAACCTTCCAGTAATTTCTTTCAGCCATGTTGATTACCAAAGAGATTCAATACCGGTCAACAACAATTTTATTTGAACATATACGACTCGTTAATCATTACAAGTTTTAATCGTTTCTCGGAGACCATCAATCTTGTATTTCATTCGCTTTAATTCACACAAGTTCATGTAATTTTTCTCATTGCCTCATCAAACCATTTTTGTTCATTTCTTTTTTCTATGTCCTTCAATCAAATTCATATCTACACTTCCGAAGCTTTCCAAAAAACTTCTTTACTTTTAATGATCATTTTCATAATTCACTCGATTTCTCCCAAATTTAAGTTGCTCATTAAGCTGTCACAGAGAACCATTTTCCATTCGCAGCTGTAAGATTCACCATAACCAACTCCCGTCTTCTCTCTAATAAAAATGAGTGAAAGATTATTTTGTCGATGAGAAATTGTGGCTCAAACTTTATTTGGGAAATTATGAAGGTTACAAGTCTTATCGATATTTTGAAATCAAATACAAAGCACTGATAAAACTATTTTACCATCTTCAGGAATCTAACTGGAAAATAGTTTAAATGCCATTTCCTTCACCACGTAGGTGATTATAACTTTCCACAGATTACTTTTCTTTATTATCTGTAAGTTACATGACATCTTGAAAAAGATAATTAAATGGTTTCTTTTTGCTATTGTTTTATATCTAGAGTCGACCTCAACTGGCTGCTATTCAAGTTTATAGATGTTGGTCAATTCTGCTACTTAACACATATCTGAAGGAAGAACTAATGAATTCATGCTTTTCTCAAGGGTATTTGTGTAAAAGTAAAACATGTTAAACGGGAATTTTAACTCTGATCGATAATTTTATTTTTTCTTTTATTAATCATTAGCAGGCAGAATCCTATATAGATAATTACTACTGATTTCAATAATCTAAATTAATCGATACATATTGAACAAATATTTTATTTATTCATATATTTTCTTTATATTTATTTTTTGTTAATGTTCGTTTTACATTAATTATTTGAATTCTGTCTTTCTCAGATTTGTGTTTGTTGAAATGAACACAGATGAAAACAATCGATTCAGTTATTAGGGATTTTAAAATTATTTTCCTTTCACAGTTTTATAATAAAAACAATTTAGTGTAAATCTAATAAACTGAAAATGTTGCTTTTTGTTCAATTTATGCTAATTTTGTTTTGCTTGATTAACAGAAAAAAGACTTGAAAAATATTTGGTAATTTTCATTTTAAGGAAAGTTGATTTTGAGTTTGCCTCACTGGAGAAAACTTTCACAAACAAATATGTTGTCATTGGGAAGTAGTCACATGACCTCCTTTCGGAATAGATTAATTACACAAAATATCATAAATACATTTACTGAGTTAATTCACAATATTATGGAAGGCATTGTTTGGTGAAATTAACAAAAATGTTTGAAGAAATTAAATCGTTTATTACTTTTGTAATAAGGAATTACTTTCTTTTGTTTTTGTGATTGTAGACGTAATGGAGAAAGAAAACAGGATATTAAAACAATTAAATTAACGATGTCTTCAGTACTACTGTATTGCTTATTTAGTTGTTGTTTTTCCTATGATAGAAACATAAAAGCATATATATATATATATATATATATATTTTAACTGAACTTCATTAATCCATTAATTAATTTGCTGGAAAAATAGTTTGTGGATTAAGTTTGTGTAATTTTGAAGAAATCAAATTTTGGGCATTTCATCATTGATTCTGTAATTAATTTTCATCTTCAGGATATTATATACTCATTTTTAGAAGTGATATTACGCAGTGTAGCAACACCTTTGTTCAGTTTTTATGCATTATTTTTTATCTACTAAATTGTATATAAATGTGTATAAAGTATTAGTGCATGGATAGCAATTAACATAAGCATAGCAAAAACAGAATAAGTCGGGATAAGTTTGTGTTTACTTTTTAACCGATCTTCTAAAAAAAGGCATGAGTCCCGCTCTTCCCTCCAAATACTAGCTTTTTTTTGCATTGAATAGACCGTGCCTTTTGTTGACAACCAGTTCATAAAACGCATAATCAGCACCGTGAAAAGTACGGTGCGATGTGTCAAGCGCCCTTATTATCTACTACCTCCCAACACCTTGAGCATGTTATACCTTTCAGGAAAGAAACTTAGACTGACAATATGAGTAACTCTTCCTCAATGTCGCTCAAGTAAATGATAATGATAAGCAGACTATTTCAAACATCCAGTTTCTCAAATAATACGAGAAATTCAAACAAGGTATTTGTAACTATCACACAGACAGTCGAAAATACTTGAACAAAAACTCAAAATATAAACATTTTATCCACAAATTCGTGCACAAAACTCAACACCATATCAGAGAATTGTAAAAATACAATAAAAGACAGGCCTTATTAGTAATTATTCGTCAAAATTTGAATCGATACTTGATGCCTAAATATGGTCACTCTCTCACTCTCTCTCTCTCTCTCTATATATATATATATATATATATTCACATGCTCATATATATATATATATATATATATATATATATATATATATATATATAAAGGAAAAGTAATCCGAGTCACTCATTTGCCTTTAATGTGAGTCTTCTTCAAATTTTCGTTTTTTAAATAAGAGATAAGACTTCACAACTTATTTGAATAGAGTTTCAAAAAAATAAAATAAGAAAAAGAAAAAGAAAAAAACAATGATAAACATTTCTTGAATTTAGTAGCGACAGTTTAAATTCTGGGAAATTAGGCTAACCGCTCCAAAAGGACAACTCGAAATACAAAAATGTATCCTTGGTGTAACAGATACTATACAACTATCGGCAAGATCATGGAGTTCACAATAACAATGACTCTATAATCATGACGGCAGTCGACATTATTATTTTAAAAGGAACACAGGGTCACCTAAAAGTGTTATGACAGCATTTGACGTATTTCACACAGCTTACTGACACAACTACATCACCGTGATGAGAATTGCATGGAAATTTATTGTCAACAAATCCATTAGAATCACTTAAATAGCAGAATGAAAAGTTGAGAGCACGAAAGGAGAGAAAGATGACGCGCTGCCAAAGGGCTAATGGTTTACGGCAATTCATTATGTTCAGCGCAGATACTGAAATGTTGAATCCTCATTAGATGCTTTATTGCATTTCCAGTCATTGAAACAACCGAAGAGAAAACTCAGAAATGAAGAGAACTGATGCGGGGAAAGAAGAAACCGGATAACGGGGAATTAAATATTGGCCATTGATGACTGTATAATAACCTGCCTGACGAGAGCTTAATGTCTTGATCTGAATAAAAGAAAACCTCAAAGTTAGTTGCTTGGTCCAGTGATCATTGATATTAATGTTCCTTCATGGCACAGAAGAAAAATTTGATCTGTCTGTACAATATGTTAAATATTGTAGCATCTCAGCGATAGGATATTTGTCTAGACATATGACATGAGGTGAATCCATGCCGTTCGCAGTAATTATTGCGCAGTAATTCCAACCTAATATTTCAAATTTGATATATATGCAATTTGTTATATATATTATATTTTTTACATATTATATATGCGTGGTACTTATTTAAAAGCGCTCAATATCAGTGATAGCGCAGACATATTCATATAGATAGGTGTGAGTTTGTAACCCTGGGTTTCACGCTTTTGTGATCGTTTGTCTGACGATCGCAAAAGCGTGAAACCCAGGGTTATAAACTCACACCTATCTATCTATCTATCTATCTATCTATCTATCTATCTATCTTAGTCATCCACATAAAAGCCCGTTTCGCTGTATCACAGCTCATCAGTGTGGCTAGACATATCCACTTGCTTCTGGCCGGGATCGAAACTTATTTATAAATGGAACTTTGTCTGTGTGTGTGTGTCTGTGTGTGTGTGTGTGTGTATCCGTTACCTATAGACGCCGAAACGGCTGAACCGATTTTCTTGAAAATTTACACAGTTGTACTATAAGTGTCTGCGAGTGTTCTTTGCTAAGTTTTGTGTCGCAGTACACCCGATAAATATCGAAAATCGATAATCGAAAAAATCGGGTTATAGAAAGAGTGGTCTGATTTTAATCAAATTTGATACACTCATAGACAAAGACATAAGAAACGATATTCAGAAGTTTCAAGGTTATAGTTCTTACAATAGTGCAGAAAATCGATAATATATATATATCTATAAAAGGCAAGATGTTTGTGTGTGTCTGTTCATCTGCCTGTATGTTTATTTTTTCAACCCTTTTATTTTAGTATTTTCTTCGGGTTTGGCTCCAATTAGGTCTAATTAGGTCTAGTTCTCAGCCATGATACCATTTACTCAGAGGACTTATTTAGCCTTCACAATTCAGTTTACGACGAAAAAAAATTATTTGATATCGATACCAGGAAATCAAAATTTGACTTACATCCATTCATTTTTCTTTCAGTCTACGGTTTCGCTTTAACTGGAAACAACTATTGCTTTTTATACTTTCGTGCCAACATCCAAAGAGTCTGAGCTCCAGGACCATGGATTAGTTTTCATTACACCCGAGCAATGCCGGGCTATACTGCTAGTGTATATATATATATATATATATATATATATATATATATATATAGTCATCCGCAGACAGCTGTAGCTTATCAGTGTGGTTAGACATCCGATTGCTTCTAGCCACGAGTGAAACCTAACCGAATTGACACCAGTCGGCGATTCTACCTCTAGGATATAGGCTCTCGGTGGAGAGAGGCAGGTTTTAGCGTGTTATATACACAGTGTAAAGACACGCCAGTAGCCGAGAGTGTTCAAATTTATTACTGAATGAACAATGCGTAAATAGCGGTGAGTAGCTACTGTGTCTTTAAGTCTACCATTTCTACATAGTGCTCAATCGGCGGGCAAAAGACTGTATATATATGTATATTAGTCATCCACATACAAGCCTGTTTCACTGGATCACAGGTCATCAGTGTGGCTAAACAGATCCACTTGCTTCTGGCAGGGATCGAAACTCGAACGATTTGGTGTCAGTCGGATTCACTGCCCACTTAAGCCATAGGCGCATGGAATCAGAGAAAGGAAATTTTAATATGTTGTATATGAGCTGTGTATACACACGCCAGTCACCGAAAGAACTCAATTCATTCATGAAGATTAATGCATATACCACAGAAGTGGAAGCTGTTTTCAAAATTTTCTTCTCTAGAGAGCTCAATCGTAATGAGAGCATAATATATTAGTCATCCACATAGAAGCCTGTTTTGCTGTCTCACAGCTCATCAGTGTGGCTAGACACATCGACTTGCTTCTGGCCGGGATATATATATATATATATATATATATATATATATATATATATATAGAGAGAGAGAGAGAGAGAGAGAGAGAGACCATATTTAGGTATCAGATATCCATCCAAGTTTTGACTAAAAATAACCGCTAAGGCCTGTCTTTTTTTATTGCATTTTTACAATTCTCTGATATAGCGTTGAGTTTTGTGCACGAATTTGTGGACAAACTCTCTGATGTTCTTATTTTAAGAAGTGCAAGTATTTTCGACTGTCTGTGTGGTAGTTAGAAATCCTTTGTCTGCATATCTAGTATTATTTGAGAAACTGAACGTTTGAAATGGTCTAGCGTGACTTTATGTGACTGGGAAGGAGCCGCACAAAAAGATTGCGTGTTTTTTCATTAATAACTTAATTTAACTTTTTATTTTTATTTTATTCTATTAATTATTTTTGCATTATTATAATGAAATACGTGCGCACAATAATTATATTATATGCGCTTTAAGATACTTTGCCCTGTGGCGAATGATTTTTATTCAACTTGGGCTGTTTATTTTGCATAATAATAGTTTCTCGAATTTTGAGTCGTTCTTTGCATTGGGTGTTCTAGAATATTTGGGGGCCCATTAACTAGTATTCCTCTGATATGGATAGTTGTACTTTCATCGTTCATGATGTGCTGGTCGATGTGGGCTCAGGTTTTGCCAAGTTTGGAAAGGTGACTGGTCAATCTGCGAGAGAGTGTGGTGCATGTGTGCCAAATATAAATATTTAATGCTGTTTTTATTATTAGTGTTGAGGATGCAGTTCAAATGTTTATTTCAAACGTTCGGCTTCCAAAAGAAAACCAGGATGTAGACAAATGAATTCTAGCTACGACACAACACCACGTCGTTTCTTGGTAATGACTGCAAAAATAACAAAATATGAACTTCGACAGTTAATACACAATTTGGAGCCTAATAATTAAGAGCGATAGAATAAAAAATAATCAGAGAGATCTGTCGCTTCTTTTTAATCGAACTTGTTTGTATATATATATATATATATATATATATATATATTATTTCACCCGAAGCAAGGCAAAACTGCCACTGGTGCGCAGGAGGTTACATAAGAGGTGAGTGATGAGAAAGAGGATCAAGTTACAGGGGAGTAAGAGAATTAGTAAGAAAAGGATGAGAATACAGGTGTGAAGAGGGGTGCATGAAAGTGGAGTGGTAAAGAAGAACATGATACAGGGGTTGTCAGGGAAAGGATGTGAGTCAAGAAGATAAGAGATGGCAATTGACTTTGTAATTAAATTCTTGGAGATTGTAGCTTTCAGGGAAGCAAGTATACGGAAGAGAATTCCACAAGCGGTAAGTGCGAGCAAAGAAGCTGGCAGAGGAGTAGTTGAAGTTATATTTGATTGGTTTTACTGTAAAAGGTTGGGACCTAGTTGCTAGTCTAGTAGCTCGAGTAAATTCAGGCAGTGGGGGCACCAGGGAGCTAAGCTCATCAAACAGAAGCCATGAAAGTATTTGTAGAAATATAGAGGGATGCCACATTACGTCGGTGAGAAAGTTACTTCAGTTGAGCTATCAGGTCCGGATCAATTACATCTTCGTTGTCAAGAAGCCTGAGATGAATAGCAGAGGCACCCGACCAGATTTGACAGCAGTATACAATGCACAGGCGGATGGTGCATTATATATGTGTATGGATTTGGACTAGATAAACTTCCTAGCCTTACAGAGGGAACCAACCTTCCAAGCAGCAGATTAAGTTATGGATTCAAAGTATTCATTCCACACACACACACACACACACACACACACATATATATATATATATATATATATATATATATATATATATCCTATTAATTATTTCTTTTCTCTTTTATAGAGAACTGAGAGAGTGGGCGGATTAACGTAAAAAGGGAATTTGACTAAATTATGTTGCTTTCTTTTGTTGTTTTTTTTTCTATAAATGCAAATCTTTTAACAGATTCCGAATTACATAGGATGAATAAAACAAACAGCGCAATAATATTTTGCAGTCATTAGCAGAAATAGAAAACGGTATCTTGAAGTTAATATGATATATTTACTGTGCGCAGATATACTGGTATAAAAATTCAAATAAAATAGATAAATAAAAAAAATTATTTCTCAAAACCTTATCTTAAATTTGAAAACATATATTATATTAAAAAGATGAAACAGACAGAAAAAGGCGAAATTATAGTCTAAATTACGCAAAAATGAAAATAACACTGACATCTCATTTTAAAATATATATTTACCAAAAATGCATAAAACTATTTTAGAAATACTAAAGAGTAAAATCGTCTTTGGTTTTAACCACGGCTCCCAGATAACTTTGGAATTTTCAGGAATTCTTCTAGACAATCTCCCTGTTAAAGTTAGTGAATGCTTCCATAATCCTTGCTTTCAATTAATCTTTGGTCTTACAAGAAGTTTTGTAGTTTTCTCGCTCAATTGCGCCTTACACAGAATAATGAAGGTGTTAGAGTCTGGGGAGTTAGGTAGCCATATGCCGCAGAAATTGTCTGACAGCCATGGCTGGGTTTCTCGACTTGTGTGGCATAGGTAAGGATTCTGTTGCTAGACATAAGAACACCCTCTTGATTCAGGGAAGCAATACCTACTCAAGGCACTTGATGTAGGCCTCTGTGTTGAGTCTGAGACCCTCAACAACAAATTCAGGATTTCTTCTTTTATCAGAATGATCAGAGTGATTTTTCCGAGCTGCTGTACCATCGTAATCAACACTAAATTCATCCAGCTCTTTCCAAATCCTCTACACTGTCGCTGAATTGACTGAAAAACACTCTGAAATGTTCGTATTGGAGATACCAGCACGAATGTCAAGGAGAACAGCATCCCGTTTCCAAATTTCTAGTGAAGTGAATTGAGTCATGGGTGCTCTTTTTCTCATAAATGGTTCCCAACTGACCTTACTATACTGAGCTGTCAACAAAAGCAAAAACAACGTGCATGCGCGAAATTAAAAATATGCAAATTCATTTACATCGTAATTTTAGATTAATGTAAATTGTCCTGAACGTAATGGCTAATGGTGTTTATTTTCCTAGATTTATTCATTGGCAAGAAAACTCTTTGGTTCTGTAGTTGTTTTTTGCATTCACTTAATAATCATAATTTAAAAAGTAGCCATAATATAATAATATACATTTCTCTATTCGTCCCTCGATTGATCTGAGTAAATAACAAAGGCTAAGACACTATTCAAAAATGGGATAATGACATTTATACCTCAGAAATATATGATTTAGTGCTTTTTTTTGTCTCAGTAGCAAATATGCACCATGAAATTCCTAGTGATACTATTAGTTGCTATTATTATTAAAATCTATTTCCCGTCATCTTTGCACCTGTTTTAGTATTCCAAAAAGATCATTAGTCGGTTTCTAATTCAATTGGTCATTTGATGATGTGAACTTGGAAACATTAAAAAATAAATTAGAAGTGGCAGCTTTTAATCAAAGGTCAAAAAATATTGAAATATTGGAAAACGTGACTTGGAAAGTAGAGAGAATAAATAGCAAAACGAATTGAATTTTTGTCTCCGTTTTCCTGTCTCCTCGTTTCGATATCTTCAGATCACAATTCAAAGTGACTTGAAACATAACAGAACTAAATGATTATGTAACGAGCGCCTTATCATTTAATTGAGATGCAATCATTTGTTGAGCATTTTTTCGGCATCTCTGATAATCTCTGTTATGTTTGTTTTTGTTTTGTTTTGTTTTTTGTTTTTTTGTTTTTGTTTTTACCCGAGAATAGAAGGAAACATTTACTGAAAGCACAAGCGCTTCATTTCATTTTTTTCTCATTTGATTAGATTGTTCGACAACTGAAATTTGGTTTCATTAACCAGCTATCGAATTGAAAATGCTGTTATTTATTATAAAGTCAAACCAAAGGAAAATAATGAAAACGAATATATCAAATGATTAAAGATGGAAAAAATACAAGTCAACATTGATTTATTCTAAGCGACAAAATCTATCGTAAGATTGGAATTAGTCTCCTGATAAGAAGTGGTGAATAGACATGCGAAATAAAAACAGTTCAAAACAATATTTTTAGCGTAAAATCATTATACCAATTATATGATATCTCTTGAGTTGACTTCATAACGGCATCATATTTTTTCTTATTTTAGTACATCGTTTGAGAGAAAGAGAGAGAGATATATATATCGAGAAAGGACTGTCACTTCAATGCAGACGCGAGACTAGAATACATGATTATTGAATAAAAAAGACGATAATGCAGAAAAACAATATCATATTTTGATTTTGAAATTGTAATTTTCTTATCGGATGGTCAGCAATATCATTTAGATTACTCGAAACGAAAATGTTTTTCACAACCGATTGCATCTGGAGCTACATTATTAATATCTTCTTTTCGTCGTCATTTATTTTTTCATCACCGTCAAAAAGCGTAGATGAAATCTCCTCTCAAGAATCCATCAATCATTGTGGGTTATTCATCAGAATGACACCCGTCCTCAACGTCATCCTCCCGGTCTCTCAGGCACTGGTCAGCTATTTTTCCAGACTCTCAGGCACTGGTTGCAAACTTATATTCTCATTTGAAGTTATTTTCAGACGACAATTTCCATCTGTTTGAATTTAGTCGAGTGTTGCCAGAGTATATTGATTTTTACTTAACAGATATCTATAAATAAGTTTTTCTACTCTGCGTTTCACATTATTAGTCACTTCATGCTTTATCTATATAAAAAATGAATACTCATTGCAATCTAAAGGTTTATTTTCTGAATTAATGCAACATACATCAATCTGCGCAATTAATACAAAAACTGGTTCATTCTGCACTGATGAAAACAAGTATTCGTTTGAATTTCTATGCCTGAAATTAATAGCACCGTTGCGAGTTTAAAACATTAAAATTAGTTGTAAGTTAGATGTTTAGGATCAAAAGATTTTTAATAATTTAATAATATTTAATATTTCAAAGTTTGCAAACGTAAAACAAAAATAACAATAGTAAATTGATGATCAGTCAGTAGGAACAAGCTAGGAAGAAGTTCGTTGAAGATGCAGCTCATGATAAGAACCAGTTGAAGACTAGTTTGGCCGTTATCACGAGAGAATTGATAAAAGAAAAAGCTTTTGCCAAGCTTTAGGTATTGTGTCAGTGATAAAGTGTTTTAGATGATGTGCCAAATATGTGAGACGTATCATTAGATCTTCCTTAAAATTTATTCATTACGAACTTTAGTGAAATGTGTCATAGAAAACATTCATACAGATATTTTAACACTTACTGTTCTTTGCTTGATGGACCAGTTAGATGGAACACAAATTTAGTGGTTTGATGGTTAGTGACAGAAACTGCCATCACAAATTGAAATGTCAACAACACTGAGGTGATGTGATGCTTTAACATAGGGGTATAAGTGGTGAAATGTTAGTGTTCCATTTGATTTTAAAATTACAACTCAGAAAACCATTAAAGCATGTATCAAGCCAATTTTCATAACGTAACCACAGATTTTAAAAACAATGATGGCTTAATATACAGGGCATTTCTCCATTAAATTTGAGGAAAAATAATGCGTTTCAAGACACTTATTTCATGAACTTCTTCAACCAACGTTGCTTCGTTTGAAAATTTGCAGAATGTTTGCATTAGAAGTTGACAGCAAATATTAGATTTAAATAACGAAATACAACACCATATAAAATCAATAACTGGACGACATTTAAATCTAGATTCAGAACATTGAGCATACATTTCCCATTAATGTTGTCTTTATAATCCTATCGTCATTATAATGACACTATGTTAGAAAAATGAGCAATTATAATTCTAAGCGTATAATTCTAATTATAATCTTAATTATTTCATGTTTCTTTTCAGAAACACGGCTAACGGCTTAGAAGATTATCTGCATTTCATAAAACTGTTGTCATATCAATGCATGCACTTTTCTATAATTTCTACATGTGAAATATTCTACACTAATGTCAGGCATCGTATTAATGCAAACAGTTTCGTAAATTACTTTATTAGCTTAAAGAAAAATTTAAGAAGGAAAATTAAGTGGTTGATAATGTGAGATTCAGTGAAGACTGCTAAACCATTTCAAGTCTCAAATTTTGTTTGCAATTATTGAAGTTTTGTAATGCTGAAAGACATTTTTCGATTGCAATTTTCATGTTTTCTTTTATCATTTATAGTAAGGTTTCTCATTGTAAACCGTTCACTGTGAGACTATAGTTTTCTTTGATAAATAATGTTTAAAGAAATTGTCCAAAAAGAGGTTTCTATAGAACCCGTTTTTTCAAACCTGTAATTTGTCAATATTGCATCTGGGTATACACGCCCCCTCACCAAAGAGCAGATCATTCTATTTTGGGCTAAAGGAGACCAATATTTATTCACCCAAGTACTGATTATTTAATATTTAATAAGTTAAAGATGGTGGATATAAATTATGCAAAAAATTCTATAAACGAGATTCTCTTTTTTAATTGAATTGATAAAAAGAACGTTGATGCATGGCTTCTCAAGCTGTCTCTCTTTATATCACGTTTTCTCCCTCTCCCTCTCTCTCTCTCTCTCTCTCTATATATATATATATGTGTGTGTGTGTGTGTGTGTGTGTGTGCAACAGACATAATTTGAAAATCGAAGAATCCTGTTTCCTATGTCTACTTTCTTTTTGTAACTATTGAGTGATTTCCATTGTACAATATAAAGTACGTCATTTTTGGGTTTGCCACTCACTATACGTTTGTTGCGTTACATACTTGATACTTCCCTTCATTATATTAGAACGGAAAGGAAATATAAAAAATCAAATAGATAAGGTAAATTTCGCCGACAATGATCGGTTGCTCAAGGACTTTGTACATTTAATTTTTCATTATTTCAAGAAAAATATTTACCGATATATTAAATATGAATAAACGGTGTAACATACAATAAAAATGTCTAAAATCAACTAAATATTTTTCCTAATGTAGCCAATAATCTATCTCTTATCTGTTTCATTTTACTTTGGTTCAAATGTTAGGTGTTGAGTTAACAAAAATCTAAAAGTGCGCTGAGGACGATAGTGAACAGCATATATATATATATATATATATATATATATATATATATATATATATATATATATATATTACACACTTTCCAAATTATAAACTGTAAATTTTATTAACACCCAATTTGGTCAAATATAACGAACTTGAACTGGGTTTTAAAGCAACGAAAAACACGAAGTAAAATATGAAATTGAAGTCAAAATAATTGTGTTTAAAATATGATTTACGAACTGGTAAAGATTATCAGTCAGTTGAGTGCCATACGTGATACATGCTTGGGTGACCATGTCTCGAAAGAGACATGAGTGACTTGGCAGAAAATTATCCCGCAGTAGGTTGCCATTGCTTTCTGCAGTAGACAGGTTGCCATCCAAGGCTATAGAACCCAATCTGTCCTATTATTTAGCCCATAACTGAAGGGAAGAGCCGGATTAATACCTGGGTAAAGAATATACATGGGTTATAAAGATTGTATAACAATTTCTTATTGCTGGTTTTGACCAGTAAAATAAATCATACCGGAATGGATATGGTCCGGTCTATAAGAGACTGTGACTAGAGCGAACTGATAGCATACGTCACTAGTCTGACGACGCTATGACACTGTCAGCTCTCTGCCTTCGGGTAGAGAGCGCTCTCTGCTTCCGAGCAGAGAGCACTAGCCCAGTCGTGGTTGCGCCGAAGGGTAGAATCACGACTGGGGAAAAATAGGCAGTCATTTTTTGGTCTGGCTATATAGCCGGGAAGACCCACAATAAAAAGACCTTGTGTCACATCTAACCTTGCGTGGGAAGGTTGGTAAATACCGCATACGTCACTAGCCGGACGCATACGTCACTAGACGGAAGCATACGTCACAGGCAGTGACATTTTCTACTTGATCGTTATACCTGTTACTGTTCGTGGGTTGTTCTTGTATGTCTATTGATTTATTGTACTGTGGTATAATAAATCTCTTATAATCTATCTTCAGTGTTAAATAAATCTCTTATAATCTATCTTCAGTATTATTCTTGCATTATTCTTTTCACTGATTATCCCCTCCCGGGATATATCAATATACATAGGCTCTTGGTGAGGGGTTAGAAAGTCCACTTTCCGACTATGAGGCCCAGGCTGGAATCTTACCATGGTTGATCAGTAAGAGAGGTGAAACTGGAGAGCAATCACAGCGTGCAGCAACATTAGAAAGTGTCTGAAAAGTACAATACTGGTTGAACCAATACTTGTGAGTAAAATTAGGTCAACGGAAGCCGTCGATGTCACTATTGCTTTTGCTAGATTATGTGCTCTCTCCAAGAAATTCTATGTTTCGGTCAGCATAGTTGTAGCGTAAATCAAAGGTGAACTCAGCAGATGTTTAACAAACACAAATATGTCTGACCAGGCGTCTGCAACAAGAATTGACTAACCGTTCTAGAGCATGAGTAGTAACCTGCCATTATATATATATATATATAGTGAGAAAATTGTAAGTTTGTGTTTGAGTTTGAATTTGTGGGTTAATTAATACCGAAAAAGTGGGATTTTAAGAATTTTTTTTAATGTTCGGTAATAGTGAGAAGGTTTAGTCAGATTTTCATGAGAATTTTTTGTTTTTATATCTTAGAAAACTGAAAATGTCTTCTAATTTTGTATTCAAAAGTGTTTTGTTGAGATTTTTTTCCTTCAAATATTTATGGCAATAATTTTTTCTTCAAAAATATTTATTTTTCTATAAAAGTCTATTTTTATGTATATATTTCTATAAAAGTGTATTTTTATGTTTTTATAGTGCTTGGATCACAGTTTGGGGATTAACTATTTGCCCATAGCTGGGACTCTAACAGGTGCTACTACTCCGGGTCAGGGTGGACCTGAGAACAACAGCAATTAAGAGGTGGTTCCATGCTCCTCACAACCTTCCAATCAGAGGCCTTGCTGCCGGATGCAGTTTATCGTCATGCCCAGGATCGAGATTGTAAGGTAAAATGGAAAATGTTTATTTTTGAGGAGTTTCATCCGTTAGGACTTCTTTGGACTGGGTTTGTTGAGGTTATTGTAACTAAACAAACACATGAAAAAGAGATGCTCGTAGTTTTAAGTTTTTTCTAGTAGGTGATTTAATCGCTTTAATTACGCCCAGGTTCTTACAGCGTTTTACCATTCTTGTCACGTCTTTTATCACAATGTAGGATATTTAAAAAACAAACACTTAAATTCCTGAATATTGTAGCTGTTGGCGAAGCAACTATACAGAAGGGAATTCCACTGGCGGGAAGTTCGAGAAAAGAAGCTGTTAGAGTAGAAATTGCGGTTACATTTTTAATGTTTCACTGTAAAATGGTGGAACCTATTTGCTAGTTTAGTAGCTCGTGTAAATTCATACCTATGGGTACCAGTGAGCTAAGATCATTGTAGCAGAAGCCGTGAAAGTATTTGTAGAAGAGGCACAGGGAAGCCACGTCACCCCGGTGAGAGAGCGACTGCAGCCGAGCAGCCATGTCGGTATCGATCACATTACAGATTCTCCGTTGAATTTTGTCAAGAACGCCGAGGTGAGTAGGAGGGGCACTCAACCAGATGTGGCAGCACTATTCAATACACAGGCGGATTGTAGATTTATATATGTGTAGGATGGATTCAGATGGGAAAAACATCTTGGCCGTGCACAGTGAACCGACCTTTTTAGCAGCGGATTTAGCTATGGATTCGATATATTCATTCTACTTGAGATCTGCTGAGAGTGTTAGGCCAATGAGACGTAGTGTTTTGCTCTCTGTGAGGCTAACCTGATCCATGCTAATGGGGTTTGGCGCGATTGTCTATGATGGTTAATAGATAGCAGCTTCGTTTTGGAAGCATTAAAATTTACGAGCCATTTCTTACTCCAATCCACCACAAATTGAAGGTCCTTCTCAAGCTCGGCAGCGAGGTTTGCTTTGTCAACCTCAGCAGATTTTTGGATAAAATTTGTAAGCTAATTTCCGAAATAATATTTATTTTTACTGGTTTCTGAGTAGATGGCCAGTTGGTTGGTTTACGAGGTTGGTGCGTTTCAAATAGTACATTCTTTCTAAGTCAGGAAAATATAACATAATGATCTGTGATGCTGAAACGTGTTATCCACTGTAAGAGAAATGTACTTAGGGAGACAGCCAGGTGAACAATGGGTGTCTTGTCAAAATGGCAAGAGTTGTCAAAAATCTCAACGTCTCTTTGATGCCGACGTGCAAGAAATCTCTCAGAACGCAACTTCTCCACTTTAGCATTCTCTGTTAACATTTTCGTCATATTGTGTTTTCCTCTTATTTTTATTTTTATTTTTTGCATAAAGCATAATTGAAACAAGTAATTAATTATATTATAACTTTTCAGGTTATCTTTCATAGATAAAGGAAGCAATGTAGGTTGAATAATCTGAAAAAAGAATCATTAAAAAGTGAATGCTTGCATGAAATATAATGGGCTCATAAATGACCTCACTCCGTCATTTTAGTAGCTAAAATAGAATGGCTGTTTGACAGTGACCGTATATTTCAAATGAGTTTTTCATCTTCAAAATATCTTAGAAGTAATTTAGCTTCTGATGATTTAATGTCTATATTGGTAAAGTTTAAAGGAAACTGTTTTACGATATGTTAATGATGGGCAATTTTCATGTTATCTGAAGAGAGAAAAATAAATCATTAAACAAGATATTACCTCTAAAGTCAGAATGCCATTGGCAGTTTTAAATGCCTTTTCTTTCCGGCGTTCTTTTTTATTTGATTTGTATTTTAAAAACCCTGGCAAATATTAGTCTTTCCTTTTTGTCAAAAAGTTAAAACACTAAGAGTGAGCATAAAATATTGAGAGATAGAAGAATAGAAATAGGGATGAAGGGGAATAGAAAGAGAGCGGCAAATGGTGGAGGGAAGGAAAAAACAGTGGGAATAAAGACGATTGAGAGAAACAGAGGATATGGAAAAAAGTAATGTGCATGATAAAAAAGGAAAGGAATTTAGTACGAAGTAGAGAAATGTAAAAGTGTAGAAGTGTAGAAGTGGAGAAGTGGAGAAGAAAATGGAAAAAGAAAACAAGAAAATGAAGAATAAAAATCGAGAGAGGGAAAAAAGGATGGAGGAAAGAGAAAGATAAGAAAACGAGAGAGAGAGAGAGAGAGAAAAAAAGAGAGATAAAATGAGAGACAGCGAGAACGAAAACGTGAACGAGAGAAAAACAGATCTGAAGCTTTAACTTGAAAACAGCTGTTACTTCTGACATCGTCTCATTTTGATTCTCAGTCTTTTAAAGTTTTCAGCAGGAACCTCACCTTTTCGAAACCTGACGCATTACTGAAACCAGAATCAACAGTCTGGCCAACGAAAAAATAAATATCTTTCTGTTGTGTCGGTCGATTGCATCAACTGAAATAAAAGTATAAACACATGAACAGTGGCGCTTTTCAGGGACACGCACATTACATTTATTATGATTACAGCGATCTCGAATTCACTTCTCACTGCCGTGACCAGGCAAACAGAAAAAACCGGCTACAAGCATAGGAAATAAAATAAATAAAATCTCAATGTTGTACTGCAGCAGATATTTCCGACGCCGCCACCACCCCTTGTCTCTGTCGGTCGAGTTCATGATGTGTCTCACGTTGAAAGCAACTTTGAGGATGTTATGGCATCCGGGTGAATAATTGGCTTGTAATATTTTGAAAGAGTCCAGGATGGAATCATCTCTCTGACTGACAGCCATGAAAGGCTCAAGAATGCGAGAATGTAAAGGGGCGGGGTGATTGTTTAGTAGGGTTTCAACATTTTTTGTCACCTTTTATTTTCTTATTAGAATAAATCATATTCATCATGGCCATTTCTCGAAAAAGAAACCAAAACGAGTGTGTTCTCTCTGAAATCAAAATAAAGCAAATTGTAATAAAAAGTGAATGGAATTCGACTCAGATCGCAGCAATCAAGCGCTTTAAAAGATCAGTTAAAAGCTTAGATGTAATCTTACGACGTTTTATGCGGTTTCACTTTCAACTTGAAAAATATTATTTATTCATTTTAAGAACATCGATTAGTAAATAGAGATTAAGCATTTATCTGTTTTGATCAATATCTTTTTCCTTTTGATCTTCTGTGTGTGTTCATTGAATTTTCATTTTTTTTTTTATTAAACATCAGCCATTATGGATGCTACAAACTTGATTCAGTGACAAATATTTAGATTTGATATTTCTACAGAGTGTAACTTTTACGACTTGGTAACGTCATAAGTACGAAGTAATTTCCTATTGGTGAAAAGCAATGAATGTATTTTGATTAATTGGAAATATACTTCAATAGAAACGATCATTAGCAAAATAAAAGTGTATTTCAAGCAAAAATACGTTAATGCCAACTCTCAGAGCTAGTTATCATACATATATATATATATATATATATATATATATATATACATATATATATATATATGTGTGTGTGTGTGTGTGTGTGTGTGTGTGTGTGTGTGTGTGTGTGTTTGTGTGTGTGACAACGTGAGAAAAAATTTCATGTGACACGTTTCGTTCTTAAGACTTCATCGGATTAAGTTTGTTTACGTTGATGCGACTACACATGCGAAACTGGGAATTTCTGTTATCACACTGTCGGATATTTAATAAGATGATGGAAACAAAAAGAAAATGAATCTAAATGAAAGTGGTTGGATTATATACTAAAAACACATGAAAAAATTCAAAATTCCCCGCGTCTCTCGTTCGTGCACATGTGCAGTCGTTTCAACGGAAACAAACCTCGTCCGATGACGTCCTAAAGGACGAAACGCGTCATTCGAAATCTTTTTACAATTTGTCATGCATCTTTTTTTCAAAATGTTCTTGATATATAAAAATTTGTATATCGCTATTAATATATATATATATATATATATATATATATATATATATATAGATAGATAGATAGATA
>JBBBDQ010030139.1:0-150000 GCA_037127315.1 Ascarosepion bandense
TTTAGAAATACGCCCTTTGCCATGTCAATGCGCCTTCAGATCACAATGTCGCATATTCCATCCTGAGTCAGAAGACTTCCCAGGTATTTAAATTTCTGCGCCTGTTTGATTTTGGTATCTCTGACCTGTAGTTGGTGTTTTGGGCTTCTTATTTATTGTTATAATTGATATGAGTAATATTAACTATAGTCAGTCAGTCAAGTGCCATACGTGAAACACGCTTGAGCGATCATGTCTCGAAAGAGACATGACTGACTGGACAGAAGATTATCCCGCAGTATGTTGCCATTGCTTTCTGCGGTAGACTGGTTGCCGACCAAGGCTATAGAACCCAATCTGTCCTGTTATTTAACCCATAACTGGAAGGAAGAGACGGATTAATACCATTCCCAAGGGTATTTGCGCGTAAGTGAATACAATGAATTCAACTGGAATTCGAACTCGGCTCCCTGATTTCTCGTTCCGAGCCGATATCCACTGTACCACAACGCACATCCCACATTAATACACTGCACCACAACGCACATTAACTATAGTATAACGACTAAACTCATGAAATCACTGATGATGTTTAATAAACGTCGCAGTGACCTTTTGCCACGTCGATTTTGCTAAAAGTTTCGAATTTAACAATGTTAACTCAAAAGTAAAGTGATAATTAATAAGAAGAAAGAGATGATGGTGGTGGTGGGGGGATAAGATTGAGAAAAGGAATTAAAGAAATGAGAAAATCAACGAAGTTTAAGGAATTCAGGCATTGATAGCATGACAGAATGGAAACGACAAGAAATCCTACAGAAATGGGTTACAGAAAGTGCAAAAACTAAAAAGTAAAAATATATATATATATACAAGTAATCGAATTCCCGAGGGTGATGTGAAGTGGGAGAACAAAAAGTCTTACCAGGATTTTTTATTGTCTGCTCCAATCTTAACAACATATGATATTCAATGGCACAGTGTTGATAGCAGACAAAATACGGAAACGACAAGAAATCCTAGAGGATATAACAAGGAAAGCAAGAAGAAAAGACTAATGTAAAAAAAAAAAAAAAGAAAATAGTATTAAAATAATCGACTTCCCGAGGGTGATGTGAAGTGAGAAACCAAGAAACCCTACCAGGATTCGTTATTGTCCACTTCAATCTCACCAACATATGATAAGCAGATGGCACAGTGTTGATAGCATACAAAGTACAGATACGACAAGATCTCTTACAGAAGGTAATAAGGAAAGCGGGAAGAAAGGACTAAACATCAATTGCAAAAAGACAGAACGTATAGTTTTAAATCAAATGTTTTTGAAATTAGTTCTATTCAGATCTCATAATCGCTAAGATGAGTATATAACATTTCTTCTTCTATGTGCCCTGTCCTTTCAGGACGTAGACGATCATGGTTCTCCAAGTTCCCTATCCCTGGTGGCTCTTGGTATGTTTGCTCCAGTTACACCTCGCAACCCCCGTTCCGTCATCCACCTGTTAAGGCTCTTCAAATATGTTATCCGCTGCCTTCCTCTGTCTCTTTTTTCTTCTATTTGGCCTGTCACTATCAGGTTCTCCAAGCCCTCCTTCCTCATTACCTGTCCCAGGAACTTCAGTTGTCTCATCCTGCTGCTCAGTATTAATTTCTTTTTTGTTGTCATTCTTTCCAACACCTCATTATTGTTCATATGCTCGGTCTATGGTATCCGCAGCACCCTTCTGTAGAACCACATTTCCGCTGCTTTAAGATTTGTCTTCATCTTGTTGGATATTGTTCAGCCTTCACTGCCTTATTGAAGAACTAACATCACATAGCAATCTAGCACTCTTTTCTTTGTTTCTAGCGAATTTTTCCTGTCTCTTAATACTCTACTCAGCTTCTGGAAGGCAACCTTTGCAATGCCAATACGCCTTCGGAACTCTGTGTCGCATTTTACGTCTTCTATTAGAACACTTCCCAGAATGCCAAACAGGAATATTCTTGGAAATATAT
The DNA here is from genome assembly GCA_037127315.1 of Ascarosepion bandense. NCBI lineage: Eukaryota > Metazoa > Mollusca > Cephalopoda > Sepiida > Sepiidae > Ascarosepion > Ascarosepion bandense. Next base: position 1,978 of record JBBBDQ010030139.1, read on the forward strand.
CCGATGCCCATAGCCTCAAACTATTATTAGTACTTATTTTATTATTATTGGATCGAGATATGTGGCTTACTTGTCAGCAAGTGTCCTAAAACCTTCGCCATCATTTACATTTCTCAATAAACTTAAACATAGCGATGTTGTCATGACTGACAATTATTCACTGAATATCAATTTACTTCAGCGGATGTTAGCACGATTGACAAGCTCAAATATTATTTTCATATCATTCAAATTCTTGTTCTTTAATTTAGTTTTAGTTTGAATTCAGCTCATACATTTACATAACTGATTGACAGAAATTTTATTTTATTTTTTTTAAATTTAAAGAGAAACCGCATACGAGACCACGTTTTTATCTTATGATTTATTTGCATTTCAAAATAAAAAAGAAAAAGAAGATACTCAGTTTTTTCTTACTGTGTAATAATAATAATATCGGATTTCTTTCAGCTATAGATATTTTATCTGAGTTTAAATGAAGAATTTGTAATCAACAATGTATTGATCAAATTAACAACATGGAGTATCTTGTCACAGTTTGATGTCTCGCTCTGAAAGGAGCGTAAATACAGGTCTTGATTGATCCTAAAGATATTAATATTCAAGCACGTGATCTTTTCCACTTTTCATGAGCTTATTAAATTTAGACATTCTCTTCACACACACACACACACACGCACACACACACACACACACACACACACACACACACACACACACACACACATCAGTCAGTTAAGTGCCATACGTGATACACGCTTGGGCAGAAGATTATCCCGCAGTAGGTGGTCGAGAGGTCTAAGACGCGCCAGATCAGTTGGTGGCTCCTCCTATATGGATAGGAGTCGCAGGTTCGAATCCTGCCGAATGACACAGATTCTCGTAACAAAAAATTATCGTAAATAATCAAGCCGATAGAAATAAATATATGATACTGATTGATTATAAACAAAATACTTACTTAAATACGAGTATCGATCAACAGTGTTCAAACAAACAATTTCATATATATATATATATATATATATACAATAATGAGAAAAATGTACAATAAGAAATTTACTGCTCATTATCGGTTATGTTTTATGTCATAATTCTCAATAATATTTAGCTGTACTTATGTACAGCTAAATATTATTGTTATATAAATAATTGAGACAGATGTTTGAAAAAAAATCTTTTGGTCACCTGAAAGATGGAAAATTCTGTGTTTTGAAAATATTAAATTATATTTTTTTACAATTATAAAAAAACATTTCAAATTGTTGGTTGTTTATAACCATTTTTTAAACCAGTTTCGTTTATCTTCGTTAATATATGTATGTATATTTCATCTGATATATATATATATATATATATATATATATATATATATATATATATATATACTTATCAGATGATTCTTTGGTAAAGAAACGATGTTTAGTATTTGCATTCTAAGCAGTGACAATAATTGCTGGAATAATTACTTTTGTAAAATGCCAGTCTATTTATGTGAAAATATTCCTGAGCATTATTATTATTATTATTATGTCATTTTTCAAAATATTTCTATTTCTGCTATGGTCGCACTACCAAACAAGTCTGCGGCGAGAACTAAGGCAGGTTTTCATGTTTTTCTATCTTCCCTATCATCCCTAGCGTTACATAGATACAGTTTTGCTTGGTCTATGGGCTGTACTTAATAAGACAATTTTTTGTATATCTCTTAAGCTGGGGTTTCCAAGGATTCTTTCAATGTGTTGTTTTGTTCCATCTTTTATCATTCCAAGTGCACCTACTATCACTGGCACAACTCTTGTTTTCAATTTCCATATTTTTTCTATTTTAATTTCCAGGTCTTTATATTTTGACAGTTTTTCAAATTCCTTGGTTGCTATGTTACAATCCGCTGGACAGGCCATATCAATTAAGAGATAAGTTTTCTCTTTCTGATTTTTAACAATAATGTCTGGCCTGTTTGCTTCAATTTTTCTGTCTGTGTAGATGGTGTAATCCCATAGAATGATGACATCTTCTATTTCCGTAACCGTATTATTATTATTATTATTATTATTATTATTATTATTACGATTTTTGCTATGGTCACACTTTCTACCAAGTTTACGAAAAGACCTAAGGCAGATAGTGTTATGTTGTCTTGGCAATATTTCATTTTCTTTTTCTATCTCCCATAACATCGCCAAGCATAAATCCTTTTTTTTTTACATAATCGTTTCTCCCCAGGCAAGGCATTACTGCCATTTGTGCGCAGGGGAAACCATATGGGACAAGATCGAAGAGAAAGAGGTAGAGTTTTCAAGAATTATCAGAGGATGTATAAGAAAAGGATGGGAATATGTGAAGTGAGTTACGTAAAAGCCGAGCAAAATGGGAGTAGAACAAGATACAGACGATGACTGGAAAGGATAAATAATGAATGTCAAAGAGATGAGTTGGCAATTGACGTTATATCAGAATTCTTGGAGACTGTAGCACTCACGGAATCAAATATACAGGATGGAGTTCCACAGGCAGGAACTTCGAGAAAAGAAGATGTTGTATAGAAGTGCCGAGTACGTTTGAGTGTTTACTGAAAAGGAGTGTATACTATTTGTTTGACGAAGTGTGGTTGGTAGAGGAATTAATGACCACTTGGATCCGTTCTCCCAGCTGCTCTACGTAGAACTTGGAACACTGCTTCACTCGGGACTCCGTTTCCTGCGCACCCTAAACAAAGCACTGTCTCCCGAACACCGGCGTAGCCTTCCCGAATCGCCAACAACAGACTAACTCCGAAACAGAAGTTGGCCTTTTTTTTTTTTTTAGGCGTTTTTGGTCCCGAGCAAGAAACCGAAATTTCTCGCATATGCGAACCCCGCTTTCGCCGATGATGCATGCGCCGTGTCATTCCAAAACATCCTTTCATGAGCTCGCCTCTCGGATCCATGACGTCTGGAAGCGCATGTGCAGACAACGCGCCTTCACTTGCTTCGGCGGGGTAAGTCTCCGCTATAGAGTGAAACATAGTTGCTAGTCTAGTACATCGCGTGAAATTCGTGTAGAGGTGTCACCTGGGAGCTAAACGAATCGAGGCAGAACCCGGAAAAATATTAGTAGAAGAGACATAGGACAGTCACATCTCGTTGGTAAGATATCAAATACTCTTATAGATGTTGTCAAGAACCATGAGATGAATCAAAGTTCTTCTTGTGTGTGTGTGTGTGTGTGTGTGTGTGTGTGTGTGTGTGTGTGTGTGTGTGTGTGTGTGTTTATCAAAACAATGTTTTTTATATCTCTGAAACTGGAATTTCCAGGGATTTTTTCAATGTGTTGTAGTGTTTATAACCGTTATTCTTATTGTTGTGGAGGAATATCCTGTCTTACCCAGGAATGGGTATGGCGCGAGTTATAAAAGACCGTGACTAGAAGGAACTACAGAGTAATCTACTGTGTTCGTAAATACATTTTTATTGCCATGGGTTATTTTCCCCACTTTTTTAGGTGCTCCTTGTATGTTTGTGGCATTATGGTGCATGAAGGATTGGCAGTTGATGGATGGGTTCTTGTGGTGATTGTGCAAATTGTAATGAGTGAATGGGTCGTGATAGTGTTTAGCTAGGTATAGGATAGTTCAGTGAGTACCAACCTCTTCCTCTCCCCTTTTCGGCCCTTTGCCACAATTTTGTATTATTTACAAAATAAATAGTGTGAGCTAGTGTGTTCGTGACTATACGAGAGTCTTCGTCATTACGCGAGAGTGATCGAGATTATTCGTCATTACACGGGATTGATCGAGAGTCTTCGTCATTATACCAGAGTCGAGAGCCATCGGCCTTAGACGAGAGTTAGACGTCACAAGACGGAAGCCTTCTTCTCAAGACGGACGCATACGTCCTATACAGAGACATTGCCTTCTTAAATGTTATTCATGTTAACTGTTCGTTGGTGTACTTGTATTTGGTTTATTGTACTGAGGTGTAATAAATCTCTATTTATATATCCTCAGTGTTTAAGAGTTGTTTCTTGCACTATTCTTTCTCTGTTTATTCCGCCCGAGATAAAACATCCATGTTAATGACAGAAGAGGGAATGTCGATGGTGGTTGAGGAATAGCAGCTTTGTTTTGGAAGCATTCTATATACGAGTATAAAGTTGGTATAGATGGAATAAAATTTGGATAGCCAAAAATTTCTATTCATAAAAGAGTGTTCAAAATTTATAACATAAGCATATAATAACATGACGATATTTCATTTCAAAACTTCTTGTGTCTTATCAAGTGATGGTGCTGAATGTGATCGCAATCAACACCATCACGTGACAAAACAGAATTGAAGGAACGATTGGGTAAAATAAATAAAAATAAACGGACGAAAAGTATTTTTCTTAGATGAATGAGAATCAAGGAGAAGACAACAAAGAAAGACTGGAAATTATTATTTAAAGAGTATAAACGCTATAAGCCTCCCTCTCTTTTTATAATAGATGATATGTATAATATATATGTATAATATGTATAATATATATATATGATATATGTATAATATATATGTATTATATATATATGATATATGTATAATATATATGTATAATATGTATAATATATATATATGATATATGTATAATATATATGTATTATATATATATGATATATGTATAATATATATGTATAATATGTATAATATATATATATGATATATGTATAATATATATGTATTATATATATATGATATATGTATAATATATATGTATAATATGTATAATATATATATATGATATATATTTCACATTAATTCATTTTTGGTTTTATAATTATTATTCGTGTTAACTGTTTTCGGCCCTGTGCCACAATTTTGTATTATTTACAAAATAAATAGTGTGAGCTAGTGTGTTCGTGACTATTCGAGAGTCTTCGTCATTACGCGAGAGTGATCGACATTATTCGTCATTACACGGGATTGATCGAGAGTCTTCGTCATTACGCGAGAGTGATCGAGATTTTTCGTCATTACACTGGATTGATCGATAGTGTTCGTCATTACGCGGGAGTCGAGAGCCATCGGCCTTAGACGAGAGTTAGACGTCACAAGACGGAAGCCTTCTTCTCAAGACGGACGCATACGTCCTATACAGAGATTTTGCCTTCTTAAATGTTATTCTTGTTAACTGTTCGTTGGTGTACTTGTATTTGGTTTATTGTACTGAGGTATAATAAATCTCTATTTATATATCCTCAGTGTTTAAGAGTTATTTCTTGCACTATTCTTTCTCTGTTTATCCTCTCCCGGAATATAACAGTTATAAATATTACTTCACATTTTTTTTTGTATATTCGTTTTTTTTTTTACTTGCCAGAAAACGTTTGCTTGAGTTCAGAAATGGTATCACATTTTCCACTTAAAATTTTTGTGAAACGAAACAAAAAGAAAGCCTAAAAACACAATATCAATCGAGACAGTTCTTCGCTAAATTGTATATTTTTTGTATTTATTTAAAATATGTGCTTATAGAGATCTTTTTACAGAGTTTATCAATGTCCATAATGTCTTCTACAAATATTTTCACATCTGCTCCGATGAACTTAGATCACTGATGCCCTGTATATATGAATTTACTCGAGCCACAAGATTAATAACTAGGTTCCACCCTTTTACTCTGAAACCAATTAAATGTAAACGCAAATTCTACTCCATCAACTTCTTTTCTAGCACTTCCCGCCTGTGGAATTCTCTTCCGTTTACTTGCTTCTCCGACAGCTACAATCTCCTGGTATTTAAATGTAAATTCAATAGTCATCTCCTATCACACAATACTGCATCCTCTCTCTCATACTCCTTTCTCCGTCTACTTCACTCCAATCAGTCTACTCATCCTTCTCTTACCCACTTCTTGACACCCCCTATAATCTGTCACTCTTTTTCGTAGTTTTCCTCTAATTTAACCCCCTGCAAAACAGTAGTAGTAAAGTGTCTTGGGGCGATAGTCATCTCGTATCTCACTAACCTGCATCCTCTCCCTCATACTCATTTCTCCATTCACTCCACTCTCATCAGTATTCTCATCCTTCTCTTACCCACTTCCTGACACCCCCTATAACCTGTCACTCTTTCTCATAACTTTCTCTCATGTCCCTTTCTCCGTCCACTCCACTCTCATCAGTATTCTCATCCTTCTCTTACCCACTTCCTGACACCCCCTATAACCTGTCACTCTTTCTCATAACTTTCTCTCATGTTCCTTTCTCCGTCTACTCCACTCTTATCAGTATTCTCATCCTTCTCTTACCCACTTCCTGACACCCCCTATAACCTGTCACTCTTTCTCATAACTTTCTCTCATGTTCCTTTCTCCGTCCACTCCAGTCTCATCAGTATTCTCATCCTTCTCTTACCCACTTCCTAACACTCCCTATAACCTGTCACTCTTTCTCATAACTTTCTCTCATGTTCCTTTCTCCGTCTACTCCACTCTTATCAGTATTCTCATCCTTCTCTTACCCACTTCCTGACACCCCCTATAACCTGTCACTCTTTCTCATAACTTTCTCTCATGTTCCTTTCTCCGTCCACTCCACTCTCATCAGTATTCTCATCCTTCTCTTACCCACTTCCTGACACCCCCTATAACCTGTTACTCTTTCTCATAACTTTCTCTCATGTTCCTTTCTCCGTCCACTCCAGTCTCATCAGTATTCTCATCCTTCTCTTACCCACTTCCTGACACCCCCTATAACCTGTCACTCTTTCTCATAACTTTCTCTCATGTTCCTTTCTCCGTCCACTCCAGTCTCATCAGTATTCTCATCCTTCTCTTACCCACTTCCTGACATCCCCTATAACCTGTCACTCTTTCTCATAACTTTCTCTCATGTTCCTTTCTCCGTCCACTCCAGTCTCATCAGTATTCTCATCCTTCTCTTACCCACTTCCTGACACCCCCCCATAACCTGTCACTCTTTCTCATAACTTTCTCTCATGTCCCTTTCCCTTTCCTCCGTCCACTCCACTCTCATCAGTATTCTCATCCTTCTCTTACCCACTTCCTGACACCCCCTATAACCTGTCACTCTTTCTCATAACTTTCTCTCATGTTCCTTTCTCCGTCTACTCCACTCTTATCAGTATTCTCATCCTTCTCTTACCCACTTCCTGACACCCCCTATAACCTGTCACTCTTTCTCATAACTTTCTCTCATGTTCCTTTCTCCGTCCACTCCAGTCTCATCAGTATTCTCATCCTTCTCTTACCCACTTCCTGACACCCCCGCATAACCTGTCACTCTTTCTCATAACTTTCTCTCATGTTCCTTTCTCCATCCACTCCACTCTCATCAGTATTCTCATCCTTCTCTTAACCACTTCCTGACACCCCCTATAACCTGTCACTCTTTCTCATAACTTTCTCTCATGTTCCTTTCTCCGTCCACTCCAGTCTCATCAGTATTCTCATCCTTCTCTTACCCACTTCCTGACACCCCCCCATAACCTGTCACTCTTTCTCATAACTTTCTCTCATGTTCCTTTCTCCATCCACTCCACTCTCATCAGTATTCTCATCCTTCTCTTACCCACTTCCTGACACCCCCTATAACCTGTCACTCTTTCTCATAACTTTCTCTCATGTTCCTTTCTCCGTCCACTCCAGTCTCATCAGTATTCTCATCCTTCTCTTACCCACTTCCTAACACTCCCTATAACCTGTCACTCTTTCTCATAACTTTCTCTCATGTTCCTTTCTCCGTCTACTCCACTCTCATCAGTATTCTCATCCTTCTCTTGCCCACTTCCTGACATCCCCTATAACCTGTCACTCTTTCTCATAACTTTCTCTCATGTCCCTTTCTCCGTCCACTCCAGTCTCATCAGTATTCTCATCCTTCTCTTACCCACTTCCTGACACCCCCGCATAACCTGTCACTCTTTCTCATAACTTTCTCTCATGTTCCTTTCTCCATCCACTCCACTCTCATCAGTATTCTCATCCTTCTCTTAACCACTTCCTGACACCCCCTATAACCTGTCACTCTTTCTCATAACTTTCTCTCATGTTCCTTTCTCCGTCCACTCCAGTCTCATCAGTATTCTCATCCTTCTCTTACCCACTTCCTGACACCCCCCCCATAACCTGTCACTCTTTCTCATAACTTTCTCTCATGTTCCTTTCTCCATCCACTCCACTCTCATCAGTATTCTCATCCTTCTCTTACCCACTTCCTGACACCCCCTATAACCTGTCACTCTTTCTCATAACTTTCTCTCATGTTCCTTTCTCCGTCCACTCCAGTCTCATCAGTATTCTCATCCTTCTCTTACCCACTTCCTAACACTCCCTATAACCTGTCACTCTTTCTCATAACTTTCTCTCATGTTCCTTTCTCCGTCCACTCCAGTCTCATCAGTATTCTCATCCTTCTCTTACCTACTTCCTGACACCCCCTATAACATGTCACACTTTCTCATAACTTTCTCTCATGTTCCTTTCTCCGTCCACTCCACTCTTATCAGTATTCTCATCCTTCTCTTACCCACTTCCTGACATCCCCTGTAACCTGTCACTCTTTCTCATGAATTTCGTCCTATTTAACCAAGACAGTGGCAGTAAACTACCTTGCTTAGGGCGATATGATTATAAAAAAAAAGTCCCTACCTCCTTCATCCGCAAGTTTTTATATCTCAGCTGTCAGATGCTTGTAATCTTTATAATACTTTTAATGATGCATTACTGCCTGAACGATAAATAAATATGCACATTCTTTTATGTTATCTTTGAGCACTATGTGTGGGCAATAATGTTTGGTGTTCTCTCTGTGCGTAATATATAACACTACCAGTATTGCCCGGCGTTGCTTAGCTGTAATGAAAGCTTTAAAACTAATCCATTCTCCTGGAGGTCAGACGTTTTGAACATTAGTCCGAAAAACATAAGTTGTTGAAATGTTCTTCTCGAAGCTGGAGAACTTACTAAAATGTATGGTTGTAAGTCAAATTTTGATTTCCTGTATCGATGTCAAATAAATTTTCCCTCGCAAACTGAAATTTGAAGTCTAAATAAGTCCACTGAGTATATGATATCATGGTTGAGACTAAGAACTATAATTATACCTACTTAAAGCAAAACCCGAAGCAAAAACCTAAATAAAAGAGCTAAAAACCTGATTTTGATCAGACGCGGTAAGATATCGGGGTATTGATTTCCAATATCGGATTCAAATAAGTCATCCAAGGATAAACTAATCTAAGTAAGTTCATGAAAACTTGTACCCATCGGGAGTAAAATTGGAGAAAATGAGTCATATTGATGGCTGAATATCAGTTTTTGATCAGATTCGATAGAATATCAGGTGTATCGATTTCCGATAAAGGGGAAATGAGTCGTCTAAGATCTACAAATGTTTGAGACTTAAAACAATTATTTTAATAAGCTAGTGCAAATTCTGTAGCAAGAACTACGATAAAAGAGCTGAAATCCTATCTTGATCAGACCTGATCGGATATCGGGGGGGGTAAATCGGAAAAACAGTAGCCTATAACTTGACCGGAAGTGTAGAAAATATTTGTTTGAAGTTTTGTGAGAATCGGATGAAAAGTGTGGATTTATATAAAGGACATACAGACATACTAACAGAGAGACAGACACACGCACAAACATCTTGCCTTTTATATATATAGATTGAACCGCGGATGTACTTGATATCCGGTCGCAGGTAAAGTCGATGTGGCTGACAGATATATCCGGTCGTAGAGGACGTCAACAAGCAACAACGAGAAAAACAAGCGATAACAAGCTTAAAAATCAATGGGTGTGATTGACTAATACATCCAATCATAGAGAAAAGTCAAGAAAGGATAAGAGTAGTTTTGATATATATTCGGTCGTAATATTTGTAAATAAAGTGTAAAAAAAACAAACAAACCAAGCGCCAACTGGCATGAAAAGGATTGACCGACGGAAGTGATTGACAATAGGGAGACCAGAAAGCCATGATCGCCTACGTCCTGAAAAGACAAGGCACATGGATGAAAAAGAAGAATACACCATTGCGAGTGCACACGCGTCAACAATGCTTGGAACAGCAAATTTTCTTAGAAATTTGTTGTGCCTCTAAAGTTGCGAATACGAAACGGGCGAAGCAACTAAAAGTCCGAAAGAATATATAACATTGATGATATGTAGCGTCTGTCAGTCACTGAACTTAACACGACAGTCAGTCGTGATAGTTGGATTCAATACCCAGATAAGCGTGTGTTTAGCTGCTCGACTCCAGCCACTTTTTCACCGACGGGATGTGGATTCAATAGCTAGGAAGCTTAGGTCACTGTGTCAAAACAGGATCTTTTTTCGGCCTGAATCCATTCTGTATACATACAAATCAACCATTCGTCCGTGCATGGAGTACTGCTGTCACATATGGTCAGGCGCTCCCGCTGTTCATCTCAGTGTTCTTGACAGGCTCAAAAGGAGAATCAGTAATGTGATAGGTACCGACATGGCGGCTCGACTCCAGCCACTTCCCCACCGTTGGGATGTGGCGTTCTTCTGTCCGTTCAATAAATATTTTCATGGCTTCTGCTCCAACGAACTTAAGTCACTGGTGCCACTGCCACAGTAATTTACTCGTGCAACCAGACTGGCAACTGGGTCCCAAACATTCACAGTTAGATCAACCAAATGCAGACGACAATTCTACTCCATTAGCTTCTTTTCTCGCACTTCCCGCCTGTGGAACTCGCTTCTTGCTTTCCTGACGTCTACAACCTCCGGGAATTTAAATGTAATATCAATGCCCATCTCTTAACCACTTGACTCTAGTTCATTCGACATCACCCTGTATATCTTTTCCTTTCTCTCTACCCTTGCAACTGTCATCACACCTTTATTCCCATTCTTCTCTTGCTCCTTTCTATCTGGTTCGTCTTTCTCTTTACTCTCCTCCTATCTATTTTTTTTTATTCTTATGTAGCCCCCTGCACATCAGTGGCGTTACCGCGTTGCTCGGGGTGATACGATTAAAAATAAATCTTTTTTATCTTTTCTAGACAAATACCCAGGATAAATTATCATGAATGGATCAGTCCATTCATAATATTTAATCAATATTTACAGAATATTTACTTAAATACGAGTATCGATCAAAAATAGTGTTCAAACAAACCATTTCATATATATATATATATATATATATATAATGAGAAGAATGTACAATAAGAAATTTACTGTTCATTATCGGTTATATTTTATATCATAATTCTTAATACTAAGTACAGCTAAATATTATTGTTATATAAATAATTGAGACAGATGTTTGAAAAAAGATATGTTGGTCACCCGAAAAATGGAAAATTCTGTGTTTTACAAATATTAAATTACATTATTACAATTATAAACAAATCATTTCAAATTGTCGGTTGTTTATAACCAGTTTTGTTACACAGAGTTTCGTTTATCTTCGTTAATATTTAAGTGTTTCTTACCACGACAACAAATAATGCTATTAATAATAATAATAATAATAATAACGACAAACTGATTTAGACAAACCTCATATCGATGAGCGATTGCTAAGTACAGAATTAAAAGCCAAATCCGACCGTTTTCTACTTGCATCAATGCTTGACCAACACTTGATAGCCAGATTTAACAAAACAAATCGAGTGAAAAGCTGCGTTGACCACAAATGGTGGTTCTCTGATGAATATCTAGATCTAATTGATCAGCTTGCAACAGACTGCACGATATTATAACAATAAGCACTCGCTTACCCCGCAATATTGCAGACTGCTCATCAATATGAGATATTTATTATATGCTAATTTTATGAACCAAACGTTGGTTAGATGCATGTTGGAAGAGAGCGTAAACAAGGTTTTCCCGCAGTAGGTTACCATATCTCTCTGCGATAGACTTGTTGCAAACCAAGTCTATGGAACCGAATCTGAACTGTTATTTAACCCATAGCTGTAGGGAGTAGAAATGGATTCATACTTTCGCAAAAGTTGTTACTCGTAAATAATGTATGTTGAAAGAGAGCGTTCACAAGATTTTCATGGAGTAGACTGCCATATCTTTCTCCGGTTGACTGGTTGCTAACCAAATTTATAGAACCCAAACTGTACTGTTATTTAACCCATAGCTGTAGGGAGTAAAGAGGGATTCATATCTTTCCTGAAAGTAGTTACTCGTAAATAATAGATATTTACCGTAGTAGACTGCCATAACTTTTTCCGGTAGACTGGTTGCCAACCAAATCTATAGAACCCAAACTGTACTGCTATTTAACCCATGGCTGTAGGGAGTAAAGGTGTATTAATAACTTTCCCAAAATTAATTGCTCGTAAATAATGGATGTTGGAAGAGTGCGTTCACAAGATTTCCCGCAGTAGACTGCCATATCTTTCTCCGGTAGATTGGTTGCCATCCAAATTTATAGAACCCAAACTGTACTGCTATTTAACCCATGGCTGTAGGGAGTAAAGGTGTATTAATAACTTTCCCAAAATTAATTGCTCGTAAATAATGGATGTTGGATGAGTGCGTTCACAAGATTTCCCGGAGTAGACTGCCATATCTTTCTGCGGTAGACTGGTTGCTAACCAAATCTATAGAACCCAAACTGTACTGCTATTTAACCCATAGCTGTAGGGAGTAAAGATGGATTCAAACCTTTTCCAAAAGTTGTTACTCGTAAATAATGGATTTTGGAAAAGAGCGTTCACATGATTTTCCCGGAGTAGACTGCCATATCTTTCTGCGGTAGACTGGTTGCTAACCAAATTTATAGAACCCAAATTGTACTGCTTTTTAATCCATAGCTGTAGAGAGTAAAGGTGTATTAATACCTTTCACAAAAGCAGTTACTCTTAAATAACGGATGTTGGAAGAGAGCGTTTACAAGTCTTTCCCACAGTAGACTGACATGTGCGGTGGACTGGTTGCTAACCAAGTCCATAGAATCCAATCCGTACTGCTATTTAACCCCTAGATGCAGGGAGTAGTGTTTGATTCATACTTTTCCCAAAATTAATTGCTCGTAAATAATTGCAACGAATTCAAATGAAACTCGAACTCTGCTCTCCAATTTCACATTCCGATTTGATATTTATTTCAGCACATTATCACACAGTAATTATAAATCTCCACAATGATAAGATGTTGGACGAATGCATGAGAATATCTATTGCCAAGTGGCCTCTGTCTTGTACACACTGTGAATCAAGGACGAGAAAATGTTACATTATTAGCGCTTTTCGAATATGTGCTCAAAATAAATACAGACGCTACTATAATAAGCTGATATCTGTCAATAATCACAGGCAACCACTCCTGCCTCCCATAAGCCTGGACCAAGCGAGTCTCCCCGAGAGTAATACACTGCGCCTCCTCGGCCTTACCCTCTCTTCTGATCTCAAGTGGAACCACTACATTGAGTCAATAGTTAAATCCACTGCTAGGAAGCTTGAGTTACTATGTCGTGCCAGGATGTTTTTACTCGCCTGAAACCATTCTGCATATATACAAATCAACCATTCGTCCGTGCATGGATTACTGCTGCCATATATGGTCAGGCGCCCCTGCTGTTCACTTCGGTGTTCTTGACAGGCTCCAAAAGAGAATCAGTAATATGATAGGTACCGACTTGGCGGCTCGACTACAGTCATTTTCTCACCGACGGAATGTGGCTTCCCTTTGTCTGTTCTATAAATATTTCATGGCTTCTGCTCAAACGAACTTAAGTCACTGGTGCCTTAGCAACAGGTGTTTACTCGTGCAACCAGACTGGCAACTGGGTCTCAAACATTCACAATGAGATAAACAATTTTGCAGACGGCAATTCTACTCCTGCAGATTTTTTCCTCTCACTTCCCGTCTGTGGAACTCGCTTCCTTATTCTTGCTTTCCTGACGGCTACAATCTCCAGGAATTCAAATGCAATTTCAATACTCATCTTTTAACCACTTGACCCTAGTTCTTTCATCACCACCCTGTATATCCTTTCCTTTCTCTCCACCTCTGCAACTGTCATCACACCTGTATTCCCTCCTTTCTCTTGCTCCTTTCTAAATGGTTTGTCCTTCTCTTCACTCTCTTCTATTTAGGGCTTTTACTCTTATGTAGCCCCCACCCTGCATTGACCTAGTTCTTTCATCACCACCCTGTATATCCTTTCCTTTCTCTCCATCTCTGCAACTGTCATCACACCTGTGACCCTCCCTTCTCTTGCTCCTTTCAAAATGGTTTGTCCTTCTCTTTAATCTCTTCTATTTAGTGCTTTTACTCTTATGTAGCCCCCTGCACATCTGGCATTACCGCCTTACTCGGGGTGATATGATTTAAAAAAATAAAGAGTGGATTCCAATTCTTACATTGGGGGCCTATGCAAGTAGCACGGACTTGGAGGAACCGTCACAACGCAGATAAAATGATTGACAAAGATTATGTAAAAATATTATAAATATCGAGCCAAAACGTTTCAGGTCATCTAAATAGACAGGACCTACGTTGAAAGAAAAAAAAGCGTCCTAATCGATGTGGCTGTTCGTTGTGACCATAAAAAGTTTAAAAGAAATTGACAAATTAAAAAATACAACAAACATCGAAATAAAACATTGAGATCAGAAGGGGCACAAAGAAACAGGAAAATTTCATCAGAAACAAAACAAAGAATACTGGATACAAGGTATATGTCTTCATATATCGCAGCGAAATGCTAGACAATCTCTTCAAAGATGAAACAAAGACCGGAAAGAAAAAAAAATATCATTCTACAGAAGGATGCTGAGGATGCCATGGTCATAACATCTAACCATCGAAGAAGTTTTAAGTGGATGGAAACGAAAAGGAAACTTATACTTAACATCAGGAAGAGACAGCTGAATTTTCTGGTTAATAAGGAAGAAGAGTTTGGAAAATCTCATACTCACAGGGCAGATAGAATGAACGAGAGATAAGGGAAAACAGCGCGTGAAATGGTTGATGGGCTAAGCAAATCGATGGCAGAATAGATTTTGGGAGGCATTACCAATACCAAAGGTATTAGTAGTTCCAAGAGGTATGAAAATGTGGAGGTCTTTGGTCACCGACGTCTAGAAAGAAGTCTGTCATTTATTATAATTTTGTTGTGGTATATACCACAAAAGTTAACTTAAATTCCAAATAGTTAGCTATCACATCGTTTTAGAAGACCGCTTTTTTTTGTAATACAAATATGAAATACTAGCAGTATAGCCCGGCGTTGCGTGGGTGTAATGAAAGCTTTAAAACTAATCCGTGGTCCTAAGGCTCAGATTCTCTAGACGTTGACACGAAAAACTAAAAAACAATAGTTGTTTCCAGTTGATGCGAAACCGTAGACTGAAAGAAAAATGAATGGATGTAAGTCAAATTTTGATTTCCTGCTATCGATATCAAATAAGTGTTTTTCTTCGTAAACTGAATTTTGAAGGCTAAATAAGTCCACTGAGTAAATGGTATTATGGCTGAGGCTAAGAACTACAATTGTACCTACTTAAAGTCAAAACGGAAGCAAAAACTAAAATAAAAGGGCTGAAAAAATACAGATATACAGGCAGATAAACAGACACACACACAAACATCTTGCCTTATATATATATATATATATATATATATATATATATTATCGATTTTCTGCACTATTGTAAGAACTGCAACCTTGAAACTTCTGAATATCGTTTCTTATGCCTTTGTCTATGAGTGTATTAGATTTGATTAAAATCGGACCACTCCTTCTATAACCCGAATTTTTCGATTATCGATTTTATATATTTATCGGGGGTACCTCGACACAAAACCTAGCTAAGAACACTCGCAGAATTTTCAAGAAAATCGGTTCAGCCGTTTCGAAGTCTATAGGTAACGGACACAAACACACGGACACACACAGGTAAAGTTCCATTTATTTATTTACATATTTTTTTTTGTAATCATATCACCCCAAGCAAGGCGACAACGCCACTGATGCGCAGGGGGCCACGCAAGAAGTAAAAAAGATTGGAAAAGAGAAAGCCGGAAACCACATCCTAAACAGGAAACAAGGGATGAGCCTCTTCACCTGTTCAATAGACGTGGGTGGAGTGTGAATCAGGCTATAGTTTAGTTTATCTACTCCAATTAAAAAAAAAAGAGAAAAGAGTGAAAATGTTGGAAGAGAGAAAGCCGGAAACCACATCCTAAACAGGGAACAAGGGATGAGCCTCTTCACCTGTTCAATAGACGTGGGTGGAGTGTGAAGGGCGATAGTTCAGTCTATCTACTCCAATTGAAAAAAAAAAGGAAAAGAGTGAAAATGTTGGAAGAGAGAAAGCCGGAAACCACATCCTAAACAGGGAACCAGGGATGAGCCTCTTCACCTGTTCAATAGACGTGGGTGGAGTGTGAACCGGGCGATAGTTTAGTCTATCTACTCCAATTGAAAAAAAAAGAAAAAAAGGAAAAGAGTGAAAAGGTTGGAAGAGAGAAAGCCGGAAACCACATCCTAAACAGGGAACAAGGGATGAGCCTCTTCATCTGTTCAATAGACGTGGATGGAGTGTGAACCGGGCGATAATTTAGTCTATCTACTCCAATTGAAAAAAAAAGAAAAAAGGAAAAGAGTGAAAAGGTTGGAAAAGAGAAAGCCGGAAACCACATCCTAAACAGGGAACAAGGGATGAGCCTCTTCATCTGTTCAATAGACGTGGGTGGAGTGTGAACCCGGCGATAGTTTAGTCTATCTACTCCAATTGAAAAAAAAGAAAAAAAGAAAAGAGTGAAAAGGTTGGAAGAGAGAAAGCCGGAAACCACATCCTAAACAGGGAACAAGGGATGAGCCTCTTCATCTGTTCAATAGACGTGGGTGGAGTGTGAACCGGGCGATAATTTAGTCTATCTACTCCAATTGAAAAAAAAAGAAAAAAGGAAAAGAGTGAAAAGGTTGGAAGAGAGAAAGCCGGAAACCACATCCTAAACAGGGAACCAGGTATGAGCCTCTTCACCTGTTCAATAGACGAGGGTGGAATAAGTTTTGATGTTGTTCTGCTTTCACAGTTAAATACACGGTAGATGATATGCCTTTGAGCAGATGCATGCGTTAACGTGAATACTAGAGGCGGTGATATGCATGGTTTGTTGAAGTTTTTTTTTTTAATATAGGAATACAAATACTTAAAAAATTGTAGGAAATGATATGGATTAGTATCATGAAATATTTTTCATACTGTTTCTTTTGTAGTTAATCAACCATCCAACCGATCACTTGTTTAAAGACATATCAACCTCTCTAGTTTATATAATGAAGAAACCTTAATAATATCTGCTCAATGGCCTTAAGTAAATATATGCTATAAAGACACCCATGTGCAAATCCATTGAGACTAAACGAATAATATCTTACTGTGATCTTTCACAATTTACTTGATCACGTATACGTCGTCTCTTGGCGTTGTTTTTCTCTTTTGACCGCATTTTCTTTTACTTTTTAGATTGAGATAGATAGATAGATAGATAGATAGATAGATAGATAGATAAACAAACAAACAAACAAACAAAAAGACGGACTGATAGATAGATAGATAGATAGATAGATAGATAGATAGATAGATAGATAGATAGATAGATAGATAGATAGAAAAGCCACTGAGATAGATATGGACAGACATAGATAGATAGATAGATAGATAGATAGATAGATAGATAGATAGATAGATAGATATAATGATAAGGCTGGGATAGATAGATAGATAGATAGATAGATAGATAGATAGATAGATAGATAGATAGATAATGATAAGACTGGGATAGATAGATAGATAGATAGATAGATAGATAGATAGATAGATAGATAGATAGATAGATAATGATAAGGCTGGGATAGATAGATAGATAGATAGATAGATAGATAGATAGATAGATAGATAGATAGATAGATAGATAATGATAAGGCTGGGATAGATAGATAGATAGATAGATAGATAGATAGATAGATAGATAGATAGATAGATAATGATAAGGCTGGGATAGATAGATAGATAGATAGATAGATAGATAGATAGATAGATAGATAGATAGATAGATAGATAGATAATGATAAGGCTGGGATAGATAGATAGATAGATAGATAGATAGATAGATAGATAGATAGATAGATAGATAGATAGATAATGATAAGGCTGGGATAGATAGATAGATAGATAGATAGATAGATAGATAGATAATGATAAGGCTGGGATAGATAGATAGATAGATAGATAGATAGATAGATAGATAGATAGATAGATAAGATAAGGCTGGGATAGATAGATAGATAGATAGATAGATAGATAGATAGATAGATAGATAGATTCTTTTGCAAATCCATTGAGACTAAACGAATAAAATCTTACAGTGATCTTCCACAATTTACTTGATCACGTATACTTCGTCTCTTGACGTTGTTTTCTCCTGCGACCTCATTTCTCTTTACATTTTAGACTGACAGATCCAGTTTCTTTCTTCGACTTGATGACACGACTGACAGTTGAAAGAATGCTGAAACCAACAATATCCGCGATCTCTCTGTAAGGCTTGCCAGTGTGTTCGTGCAGCGTTACAATTTTCGTACTCTCTCTGAGAGTAACGTCCATTGCAAATGCAAATGACCAAATCTGAGTAAAAGTAGAAATCGATTACACCCTGTCACTCCTGGTGGTTTAAAACTGACCGTATGTCGAACGTGTTATGGTGCGCCATATACATTGGAATGAACTCTTCCTTCTTCATAAATATTAACCTGCGAGATTAACTGGGAACAGACGAGACGCAGTGTAACTTGACAGTTAAGACGAACACAAATGCAAATCAACAAATGCATTCACAAGAAAAAATACTTGTTACAAAATAAATTTAATATGTAGTGTAATAGATTGAAATAATAAAATAATAGCAACAATTTACCAATCGCACCAAGTACACACACACACACACACACACACACATATATATATATATATATATAGTACTGTGAAAAGGTGTTAGGACAAAAACTATTTTATCTTTTATGAGGCATATTGACAGAAAATAAACAATTACATTAAAGTAATTTGATTTGATTTACTCAACAAATTCTTTAACAAAAAAAAATACTTGTTACAAAATAATTTTAATATTTAGTATAATAGCCTTTTGTTTTGTCACAGCCTTCATTCTGTCAGGCATTGACATCACAAGCTTTTTCAATGTATCTAATGGTATCTCCTGCCAAGCAGCTTGTATTTATTCCAAAAGTGTTTCTTACGAAGTAACATTAGATTTATCAGTTCTAGAGGAGGGAATAAGAAAAAAGTCAGTCATATCCAAGGATAATAGAATAATGAGTAGTTTAAAAATAAATTGTTTAATAGAAAATAGGAAAAATTATATATAACTTCTTTTTAATACATTTCTTTTACACCCAGTTTTAAATAATCAATATTTATTAACAATATACTTGGCTTTTCACCCTGTATTTAAATTTCAGTGAGGATTTTAGGAAAATCACCCCTGTCCTAATAATTTTGCACACTACCGGTAGTGGACAAAAGTGTTAGGACAGGGGGGATTTTATACTTTATTTTGATGTCTCATTTTTTTTTAAAAGATAAAATAGTTTTTGACCTTATACTTTTGCACAGTAGTGTATGATCTGCTATTCAAATAACAGAAAAATAATTATATTCTCCAATTTTTAGAGCAATCTCCTCTTATCATGAAAATTGCTTAAAATTAATTCCAGAATATATAATATCAGGAAAGAGGTTTAGAGAGGCAAACGAGATGTCGTCTAGCTTTCGTCCTTTTTTCTTGCTTTTCTTTACTACTTTCTGTAAGATTTCATGTCGTTTGCTATTAGTATCTACCATCAACACTATGTCACTTGTGTATGTTACGTTCTTAAGATTGTGTCTAGTAAAATGTACATCACCTCATTTTATCTGTGGAAAATTTCCGGTGTGAACATGCAGAAGAAGTAAATTACTGAAAAGTAATTGAAACTCACCTGAAGCGAGTTAAATGTGTAATACTCCTCATGCCAATGACATTTCCACCAAGCTTCTCTACAGCATATGACTTCATTTAATTTCTTTTAAATTGAATCCACTTTACATGCTAGTAACCAAAGAAGTAAATTACTGAAAAGTAATTGAAACTCACCTGAAGCGAGTTAAATGTGTAATACTCCTCATGCCAATGACATTTCCACCAAGCTTCTCTACAGTATATGACTTCATTTAATTTCTTTTAAATTAATGTGTTCCTCTCGAATTTATATTTAAACTGGGATCATCAGGAGAGAATGTGCACCGTTTCGGGGCCTTCCTCTCAATGGTTTCACTTGCACACTGGCCAAATATAAATATATACCTATATTTTAGATCCGGATGCTAGTGGAAATTTGATTCTTGGCAGTTTGGGTTGCGTCCCATTCTTTAGTTCAACATCTTGGATATCCTCAACACTGTGGCATGCATCCTGGCATTGGTTTTCCTACGTCTTATCTGCGTTGGCAGATCGCTGCTCCTGAACCGTTTTCAGAGAAGCAAAACCCATTTTTGTAAGGTGAATCTTCGCTCCCTTTTGGGACCTGAATTTCCGACCACAAACACATGGGAAGTCCGTGTACTTTCTTAAATTCATTGTTTGTTTCTCATTCCGGTTTCGTTGCCGATTGACCCGTTTGGATTCATCATCCTCCCTCCCTTTCGGTGAATCCTGAAGGCATTTCCTTATATTTTCTCTTTTAAGGTACTACTTGAATTTGCTTGAATCGTGACACACTCTGTATTTAAGCACACTGGATCTCATGACAGTTTCTCCAGCAAAGGTAGACACAGGTTCAAATCCTGTCAGAAAATGCATATTTTTCATTTTAAAGATTTCTCAAATTTTCAGGCTAGCAGATGAATATCAATAAAAATAATGTCTAAAAAATAAATACAGGATTGACTCGAATATGTGTCTCTGCTAAAAATAACATTAATTGATAAAATCTGTCAGATTAACTAATAAAAATAAAATGCATTACTTCTAAAATATATGTAAAAGAAGAAATAAATTACTGAAAAGTAATTAAAACTCGCCTTAAGTGAGCTGAATGTGTGATGCTCCTCATGCCAATGACATTTCCACCGAGCTTCTCTACCTCTTATGATTTCATTTAATTTATTGTGTTCCTCTCGAATTTATATTTAAACTGGGGTCATCAGGAGAGAATGTGCACCGTTTCGGGGCCTTCCTCTCAACAGTTTCACTTGCACACTGGCCAAATATAAATATATGCATCACGCAGGTGAGAGAGTGACTGCAGGCGGTCAGCCGAGTCGGTATCGATCACCTTACAGATTCTCCGTTGTATTTTGTCAAGAACGCCGAGGAGAACAGCAGAGGCACCCGATCAGATGTGGCAGCAGTATTTAATATACGGGTGGATGGTAGATTTATATATATGCAGGATAACGGCATATGATCTCATTTAATTTATTGTGTTCCTCTCGAATTTAGATTTAAACTGGGGTCATCAGGAGAAAATGTGCACCGTTTCGGGGCCTTCTTCTCATCGGTTTCACTTGTACATCGGCCCTCCTCACTAAAGTTTCGGTATGAAGACACATATCTTACATTATTTTCTATTTTTGTATATTTATTAAATACATTTTCGGCCTCAGTGCCGGGGGTGTATTAACGGTATATGCTTTGGGTTATTCTAATATCCTTTCAAAAGACAATATTTATTAACAGTTACTGCTCTTTATATATTTTTTTATTTCCTTAACCCTGCGTATGTGCGTTGTGGTGCAATGGACATCGACTCTGAACGACTAATCGCAGAGCCGAGTTCGAATTCCTGTTGAATTCTTTGCATTCACTTACGGACAAATACCCTTGGGAAAGACATTAATCCGTCTCTTTCCTCCAGCTATGTGTTAAATAATAGGATAGATTGAATTCTCTAGCTTTGGCTGGCAACCAGTCTATGACAGAAAGCAATGGCAACCTATTGCGGGATAATCTTTGCCCAGTCGGGACATGATCGCCCAAACGTGTATCACGTATGGCACTTAACTGACTGAACCCTGAGATGCGATTCATTTACTCAAAGCCATCAATTATATTACGCGCTTCTTTCATCAGTCCCTCTATCCTCAATATATCTTGTGAGTATCAGATTTTGCAAACTCTCTTTCCTCATTAATTATATTAGAAAGTATATATAATTATTTGTTTGCCTTCTCTCTAAAAGTTCCTTGTTGCCTATTTTATCTTTTACTTAATTATTTCATCTTGTCTTCCTTCGCTACATTATGTAGGAGGTTTTGTAATTTCCTTTCCGTGTCTGCTATCAGCACTGTGCCACTTGCATATCTCATATTTTTCAGATTGTGGCTGTCAATGTTCTTTCAGACTTGCCTTGCTGTGTATATTAAAAAAAATTCGATGAGAAGACACATCCTTGTCTTAACCCCTTTTCCATTTGTGTTTTTCTCCTGAACTCATTTCCTCTCCTGGTGCAGGTGCTTTGCTACCAGTATAGCTTCTCGGTTATTCTAATGTTTTTCGCCGAATATGTCAAGGCTACCGAACAGTACATTTATCCCAGTATAAAAATTGAAAAAAAAGTATAAAAAAAGTATTAAAAAAAATAATTAAAATAAAATTTTATATCATTTTATATATAATTTATATTTTATATATAAATAATTCTATATTATATATAAATAATTATATATTTAATTATAATATAATATAATAATTTATAATATAATATATTATATTATATAAATTATATATATATAAATTATAATATAATATAATATAATTTATAATATAATATAATAATTTATTATAATATAATATAATAATTATATATTTAATTATATATATATAATATATATATTATAATTATAAATAATTATATTTTATATATAAATAATTCTATATTATATATAAATAATTATATATTTTATATATAATTTATATCATTTTATATAAAATAAAATTTTATATAAAATAAAATTTTATAAAAATAGTTAAAATAAAATTAAAAAATAATTAAAAGTATAAAAAAAAGTATTAAAAAAAAGTATAAAAAAAAGCACATTTATACCACTTATATATTTCACGCCTCCTTATCGCTGGTGCCTCTTAGCATGCTTTTTCCCGTTACACCACCCAAAGCCCGCTATGTCCATCCACTAGCTCAAAACCATAAATGTAGATAAACGTTTAGAAACTAGCATGGCCACAAAATGAGGGAACAGTTTATATATTGATTATAATATAAAATTGATCCCCCTTTTATACCCGCATTATAATTCTTATAACCAGTTGGCATATATATTCTTCTTGTATGTGTCCTGTTTTTTCAGGACGTAGGCGATCATGGCCTTCCACGTCTCCCTATCTCTGGTGGCTCATAGTACGCTTTCTCCTGTTACACCACCCAAACCCCGCTCTGCCATCCACTAGCTCAAAACCATAAAAAAAATTCGATGAGAAGACACATCCTTGTCTTAACCCCTTTTCCATTTGTGTTTTTCTCCTGAACTCATTCCCTTTCCTGGTGCAGGTGCTTTGCTACCAGTATAGATTCTCGGTTATTCTAATGTTTTTCGCCGAATATGTCAAGGCTACCGAACAGCTCTTTGCGGCGTAATTTGGAAACAGATTGACGGAATTTCTTGCAACGTGCTTTATCGATTATGCGAAGACGTTCGACAAAATACGCCAAAAAGTACTGATATAAATGCTCAGCAGCCGCGACATTTTTGGAAAAGACATTAGGGTAATAAAGAATCTCTACTGGCAACAAACAGCCTGCATACGGACAGGTAACGAATTCAGCAGATTTATAAAGATAAAAACGGCGTAAAACAAGGTTGTCTCTTTTCGCCGGATCTCTTCAACTTGTACAGAGAGAATATTTTGAGGACCCTAGAAGTTATTTTTGGATTCGTCATCGAATTCCACAATTGAAACGACCTAAGTTACGCAGATGATACAGTGCTGATAGCAGTCACAGAAAGGAAACTACAAGACCTCCAAAAGAAGATAGCTTAAGAGGGTGACAAGAAAGGACTACAAATAAACTGCAAGAAAACCGAATACATGGTCATCAGCAAAAAGAGCAGCCCGAAATTCCAAATACATGTGGGGGATACTAAAATCAAGCAGGCACAAAAATTTAAATACCTGGGAACTTTTATAACAGAAGACGGAAAGTGCTACACAGAGATCCGAAGGCGAATTGGCATGACGAAGGAAGCATTCCAGAAGCTGAGTAAAGTATTAAGACACAGGAAACTTTCGCTAGAAACAAAGAAGAGAGTACTAGATTGCTACGTGATGTCAGTTCTTCAATATGGTAGTGAATGTTGGACAATATCATCAAAGATGAAGGAAAAACTTGAAGCAGCTGAAATGTGGTTCTACAGAAGGATGCTTTGGATATCATGGACCGAGCATGTGAGCAATGATGAGGTTTTGGAAAGAATGGAAATAAAAAGGAAGTTAATACTGATCATCAGAAAGAGACAGCTGAAGTTCCTGTGACATGCAATAAGACAGGGGAAAGCAGCGGATAACATATTTAAAAGGGCCTGAGCGGGTGAATAACAGAATGGGGGTTGCCAGATGTTACAGGAAAAAACGTGTTAAGAGCCACATGGGATAGGGAGACGTGGAAAGCCATAATCGCCTACGTCCTGAAAGGACAGGCCACATAGAAGAAGAATATATGTGCAAAATGTTTATAAGAAATTATAAGGCGGGTATAAAATGGGGGATCAATTCTATATTATAATCAATATATAAACTAATAACTCACTTTGTGGTCATGCTAGTTTCTATACATGTATATTCTACATTTATGGTTTTGTGCTAGTGGATGGACATAGCGGGCTTTGGGTGGTGTAGCAGGAGAAAGCGTACTATGAGCCACCAGATATAGGGAGACGTGGAAGGCCATGATCGCCTACGTCCTGAAAAAACAGGGCACATACAATAAGAATATATATGCCAACTGTTTATAAGAATTATAATGGAGATATAAAATGGGGGATCAATTTTATATTATAACCAATATATAAACTGTTCCCCTCATTTTGTGGCCATGCTAGTTTCTAAACGTTTATATTCTACATTTATGGTTTTGAGCTAGTGGATGGACATAGCGGGCTTTGGGTGGTGTAACGGGAGAAAGCATGCTAAGAGGCACCAGCGATAGGGAGGCGTGAAAGCCCATGATCGCCTACGTCCTGAAAGGATAAAGCAAATTCAAGAAGAATGATCGACTACTCCCTAGAAAGAATATCGCTGATAAATGCCAAAATCGAAGGATCTATATGTTTGTAAACAGAAAACAATCCAAGAGTGGGACTGTATATGATAGCTGTAAACAAGGTAAAATAGTAAATCTATTAATTCGAATTAAGGATTTTTTTTAAAAAAGATTACATTAGAATCTTGCAAGTAAATATTCTATCTTTCATGCGATCATTAAAAGGAAAAATTCTATTTATATTAGTTCGTTCATATTGGATATTTAATACATCATGAATATCTCAATAAATAATATACCGCAGAGGTAAATGCACAAAATTGACCTACGTTTCCAAATTAAGTGGTATCCTTCCTGCTGTGCAGAAACGGATGATAGCAAATACTTGGGTTAAACGTGCAGAGTTATTGACAGATATTTCTAAGGTTTTTATGTGAATACGATCTATGCAATTAACGACCGTGTCGATTTCGTAATTAACTCGGAAAAATATTATATATATATATATATATATATATATATATATATATATATATACATATAAAATATTTTTCGGTTTGATTATATTTAATGTTTACTTTTGAATCTTATTTGCAAAATAAATATGATCTCCATCGCTTATAATATTGCAAGAGAAATAATAATAATAATAATAATAATATATATATATATATATATATATATATATATATGGTGGTGTTGGTGTTTTGGAGAATAAAAGAAGTTTTCATACACATGCGTATATCTTTCTTTCTCCTTCTGTCAGCCACTGTTTATCTCCTTTAGAACACACACGCACATGCACCCCCCCATATATATATATATATATATATATATATATATATATATATATATAGGAAAGAATATTAAAACGTTTTGAGTTTAAAAATGTGTTTTTTTGACAGTATTTGTTTCTACTATTCTATTTTATATTTCAGACCGCCCTCGGTCCTTCATAAGAAACAAATGATTTTCAAATTTACATTAGTAACGTATTTCGCGTTTGTTTATTTCACGTGACGCGTTTGTGGACAGAGTTTTTGTTTTTACATCAAGTGACGTTGAAAGCAACAGATTTTTTAAAAATTATATTTGTAAACATAAACCTATCTTTAATAATGCTTGTAAATTTGTTTTAGATAAAAAAAATTTAAATGTATCTAAAAGAGTTTTAAAAAGATTTTTTAAATGTATCTAAAATGTTTACTTATTGAAGTATTTGTAAACATTCAAAGCTCCTAAGTCCCTATTTAACCCTAGCTTGTGTGTATTTAATTTTAAAATCCAGTATTTTTCTTTCTTTCTGCGTGTGTATGTAGAACTAAAATTGGAGTCTATTAGTAAACATTTGCAATTTTCTAAGGTGTGAGCCTGTTGATTGAAATATGCTCCTCCTGAGGAATATTGATTATTTTGGCGTATATTAAGTTTGTGATTATTGAAGCGAAATCTAAAGTTATTACCGGATTCGCCAAAATATCCACTATTGGGACATATTGAACAGAAGAGGTAGTATATAATGTTTTTGCTGTCAGAAGTGGAGCGTGATGGGTGCAATTTGATTTTGGTGTTGGGTACAGAGAATATTGTGTCGTTTACCAAATGTTTACAAATTAGACACCTGGGTTTCTGACATTTTAAATTCCCTGATAGGTTTGTGTTTTTTAGATATTTGTTAGAAGTGAGGATAGTTGATAGGTTGGGTGTTTATATATATATATATATATATATATATTGTTTAATTACATAGTTCCTTAGGTTCTGGTTATAATAAAAAATGTCCGTTACGTGAGCGTTCTTAAAAAACAGTAAAATCAATTATTGCAAATCGCCTGAAGACACCACTGATGGTAGAAACCTAGGTCGCGCCATAACACGTTTACAAATTATATATATATATATATATATATATAAGATTGTTTAATTAGTTTCTGGTCATAATAAAATTACACCAGTGCACAATTGTATATGAGGTGTCTTCAGGGGATTTGCAATAACTATAGTTATTTCAAATCGCCTGAAGACATCACTCATGGTAGAAACATAGGTCGCGTAATAACACGTTTACCAGTGGGTTATATATATCAATAGAATGAGCTAGAAATTTTCGTAAATAACCGTGACATGTGAGCGTATATGTGAAATTAAATGAAAGAAAAGGAATTCTTTGTGGGGGATATTTTTTTGAGGACCAACTGTTGTACCATTTTATTACACGGCGGGGCAGAGCAACTTTAAAAGCTTGTAAAACATAAAAGTTAAATGTTGTAATTGATGCTGTTTAAAGAATTACATGTATATCTGCATTAATTTTGTGTTATTTGTTATATCAAATCAGTAAGTTGCTCTGCACCACACTTATTTTGTTTTTTCGTATTTGGTTTGTTTGTGTTATAATTACTAGTACTGATTGTATATATATATATATATATATATATATATATATATATATATATATAATGTATCGAGGCAGCAGATAATTTTCTAAACAGATACTGTTAAATATAAATGACAATGAATGTCTATTATGTTTAATCATGAGCCGTTCTAAACATAGTATTATGGCTTTAATTTCAGTTAAAAATAAAGACAAAAACTCTCGAACATTTGAATAATTCTTCAAAATTCTCCAACATTTGAATGAGCCATCATATATAAATGCGTATGCATCCAGATTATATATATATATATATATATATATATATATATATATATATATTCTAAACATATACTCTTAAATATAAGAGACAATGAATGTCTATTATGGTTAATCATGAACCGTTCTAAACACCTTATTTTGGCTTAATTTCAGTTGAAAATAAAGACAAAAATTCTCCAACATTTGGATAATTCTTTATTAAGTTAGTCCTAAGCTTTCGGCTCACATGAGCCATTTTTAGAGAGGTTACAAGGAGGTTAACACAAAACATCCACCATTAGCGACGATTTTATCTTGTGTTGACATAAAACTCCGCTAAGCAACGGAAACAATAATAACTGCAACCTTGTAACTTCTGAATATTGTTTCTTCTGTCATTCTCTATGAGTGTATCAAATCTGATTAAAATCGGACCATTCCTTCTATAATCTGATTTTTTCGATTATCGATTTTCGATATTTATCGGGGGTACCTCGACACAAATCCTAGATAATAACACAAGAAAATCGGTTTCGCCTTTTCGGAGTCTATAGGTAACGGACACACACACAGACACAGACATAGACACACACAATACCATAGACAATCGCATCTACCTCCCATTAGCATGGGACAGGCTAGCCTCCCAGAGAGTAAAATACTACGCCTCCTTGGCCTTACACTCTCGGCGGACCTCAAATGGAATGACTATATTGAATCCATTGCCAAATCTGCTGCTATGAAAGTCGGCTCTCTGTGCAGGGCCCGGAAATTTTTCCCACCTGAAACTATTCTGCACATATACAAATCTACCATCCGCCCGTGTATTGAATATTGCTGCCATATCTGGTCGGGTGCCCCTGCTGCTCTCCTTGGGCTTCTTGACAAAATACAAAGGAGGATCTGTAACGTGGTTGATACTGACTTGGCAGACCGGCTGCAGCCGCTCTCACACCGGCGTGATGTAGCTTCCCTGTGCCTCTTCTACAAGTACTTTCATGGCTTCTGCTCCGATGAGCTTAGATCACTGGTGCCGCCTAAGCACGAATTTACACGAGATACTAGATTAGCAACTAGGTCCCACCCTTTTACAGTTAAACAAATAAGATGTAACCGTAAATTCTACTCCAACAGCTTCTTTTCTCGCGCTTCCCGCCTGTGGAACTCCCTTCCACAAGTCTGCTTTCCCGACAGTTACAACCTCCAGGTGTTTAAATGTAGGGTCAATAGACACCTCCTATCACACTAACTCCCAACTATTCTCACAACACTCTCATCTACCCAACCCTCATTCTCGGTATCCTCACCCGCCTATCACCCACCCTCTGTTATTTCCTATATTTAACCAGCCTTTCTCCACTCTACGTAGCCCCCTGCACAGTAGTGGCAGTGACATGCCTTGCTCGGGGTGAAACGCTTATAAAAAAAAAAATAAGTTTACATTATTATTGTTACAGGATCGAGATATTTAGCTTCCTTGTAATCCACCATTCTTCAGATCTTCACCATTCTTCAGATCTTTCGATGAACCTAAAGTCGTAATGTTTTGACGATTGACAGTTATTCACTGAATATCAATTACGTTCGGTGAAAGTTAGCACGATTGTCAAACTGAAAAATCATTTTCACATCTTTCAAATTCTTTTTCTTTAAAGTTTTTTTTCCCCTTCTAGCTAGCATAGACGTTTATATAACTGAATGAGTAGGATTTTCTCTTATTTCTTTCTAGAGAAAAAGTAAAAGAGATCTCTTTTTTATCGGGTGATTTATTTGCATTTCAAAATGAAAAAAGGACATATTTCGTTTTTTTTTTCTTTCTGAGTTGCAATAACAAGTTCTGTTTCCTTTACGCTATAGATATTTTATATTTGTTTAAATGAAGACTAAACAATTGGCAATCAACAAAGTATTGATCAAATTAATAACATAGAATATCTTTTCACAGTTTGATATCTCGCTCTGAAAGAAGCTCGCATCCAGTTCTTAATAGATGCTAAAGATATTAATATTCAGGCAAATGAATATCTCCCATTTTCATGATGTTATTGAATTTAGACATTCTCCTCGCTCAGTTGGCTACATAGATGAAAAAGGATTTTTTGTCCGATGACTCTTTGGTTAAGAAGCCGTGTTCATTAGTGGGATTCTAAAACCCGCACAGACTAGAAGTATTAATTTGGTAAAATCGCTGAGAATTTCTGAGAGTAATACTGATGAGAATCTTGCAGACCCTACCAAGGATCGTGTTTGACTCATGGATTCTTGAAATTTCTCAATAAGTAATAACATGTTGTGGACAAATTTGAACGAGGGTGATCGGTAAAAATATATAGAAGTTAAAAAGCTCATTATTCTCCTTTATTTGTTTAAATAAAAAAAATAAGGTTGATTCCTGAAGATTTCTCTTTGAGATTAATTCCAAAGTGATAACCCCTATTAAGATTTGTTTCATATTTTGAATTATAATTAAATTGTGACAATCATTATGTCATTCTCATCATAATTCAATTCCTTCTATGGTCACACTACCTACCAAGTCTGCAGAAAGACCTAAAGCACGTAGTGGTGTATTGTTTTGGCTCCATTTCATTTGTCTTTTCTATCTAAAAAAATTTCAGTAGCTTTAGATGGACAAAGTTCTTCTTAGTGTTTGGGATGTGCTTGTGGTGATACCGACCGAGCAAAAGCGAGGGACCGGATATTCGCACTTTCACGAACAAAAAGCAAATGACCAAAACTCGTCGGTGCGCATCAGAGTTCGCGCAGATATTTCGTTTGAAAAATAACAATTAATCAAATATTAAATTTACATTTCGCGAGCCTACGCTAATTTTATTTACCAGCCAATGGGAGGCCCAGAATCAAATTCAAGTGTGAAATCACAAGCGAGCTGCTTTGATCCAAAAAGTACATATAAAAAGCGGATACAAACAGACCCCAGCAGGCAGAACTTGATGAGAAGAGTGTAATCAATATCCCCTTGACCTAACCCAAGTGGATACTACGCTTGTCTCTTTCCTTCTCCCCTGTCTCAAAACTACTTACCGACCGAAGGAACGACTACATCAAAGACATTCCTCACTTACACGCTCCCCACATTCCTAAGCATTAATTCTCTTTCAGCTTATTATTTTCCAAGAAATTTTAATCTCCGTTGGACTTATATTCAAGTATTACTGGAATTGTAAAAACATCAATTGATATGTGTATATATAAAAATGTTATTTTTCAACTCAATTTTCTTTTCTTGATTATATAATCATTTTGTGACTTATAGTGGGCTATTTACCACAAGGCCAAATTCCGTTAACCTGCAACAGTATACAATTACCCTTCATTAGAACGGAATCCCACTACAACTAGAAAAAGAATAGATAAGCAACCCACTATATACTTATCTAGACCATCTTTTATGTATCTCTTAAGATGGGGCTTTCAGTGATTTTTACAATGTTTTGTATTGTTCTATGTTTTATCATTCCAAGCATACCTAAATCAGTGGAATTGTTCTTGTTTTCAATTTATTATTATTATTATTATATCATTTTTCATCATATTTCGATTTCTGCTTTGGTCTCACTACCAACCAAGTCTGCGGGGAGACCTAAGGCAGGTAGTGGCGTGTTGTTATGACTCCATTTCATGTTTTTCTATCTTCCCTATCATCCCTAGCATTACATAGATAAAGTTTTCCTTAGTGTGTGGGCTGTACTTAATAAGACAATTTTTTGTATATCTCTTAAGCTGGGGTTTCCAGGGATTCTTTCAATGTGTTGTTTTGTTCCATTTTTTATCATTCCAAGTGCACCTACTATCACTGGCACAACTCTTGTCTTCAATTTCCACATTTTTTCTATTTCAATTTCCAGGTCTTTATATTTTGACAGTTTTTCAAATTCCTTGATTGCTATGTTACAATCCGCTGGACAAGCCATATCAATTAATAGACAAGTTTTCTCCTTCTGGTTTTTAACAATAATGTCTGGCCTGTTTGCTTCAATTTTTCTGTCTGTGTAGATGGTGTAATCCCATAGAATGGTTATATCTTCTATTTCTGTAACCGGTGCTGGGTGATGTTCATACCAGTGTTTGCCTACAGCTTTTCCATAATGTTTGCATATTGCCCAATGTAAATATTTCCCAACTCTATCGTGGCGATTTTTATATTCATTTGGGGCAAGCACAGAACAGCCTGAGATTAGGTGGTCTATTGTTTCTTGGTGTTTATCACAAAACCTGCATTTTGGATCCATATTATTATGCATAATATTTGCCTGAAAGTTTCTCGTGAAAAGAATTTGGTCTTGTGCTGCAAGAATAAAGCCTTCAGTTTCAGACTTTAATCCAGATGCACGTAACCATCGATGAGTATTAACTTTGTCAACATTGGATTTATTGGCACGTACTGGATATTGGCCATGCAGAGGTTTGTCTTGCCAGCACTGTTTCATCTGTTCAAGAGCTTTATCTTTGGCTTTCATTTTCATATTCTTTGCCGCAATAGCCGGCTCTTGGCTTCCGTTCTGCTTTTCTACAGAATCTACTAACTGTAAATCTTGTTTGAATTTACTGCCTTCTTTTATTATTGAATATTTTTTCTTTCTTTCTTCATGTTGCCTTACTAATTGTATCATCCAATCCTTTGTTGTTTCTATGTATGTTAGTAAGCCAATAGTTGTTGTCTTGTATGACAATTCCAGCTGAATAAGACCTCTTCCACCTTCTTTACGGGGTATGTATAGACGGTCTACATCAGCCTTTGGATGATGCATCTTATGCTTAGAAAGAAGCTTTCTTGTTTTAGCATCCATTCGCTTGATGTCGTTTAGAGTCCAGTTTAAGATGTTAAAGCTATATTGGACAACTGGGATTGCAAGGCTATTAATGGCCATAACTCTGTTCTGTGAATTTAATTCAGTTTTTAATATCATTCGTAGCCTTCTATAGTACTCTTTACGCACTATTTCTTTCATTTTTTTATGGTGAATGTTTTCGCTCTCATTTACACCTAGGTATTTATAAGCTTCTTCTGGTTTCAATTCTTTTATTGTTACAGCAGGGTCTAGGCTAATTGAGGATGTTTCTTGTATTGATCCACGTAAAACTGTAGCTTTAGCACATTTATTCAAATTAAATTTCATTCCAATGTCTTCGCTGAAGCATTTTACAGTTTGCAGAAGACCTTCCAGCTCATTATCATTCTTAGCATATAACTTCAAGTCATCCATGTAAAATAGATGGCTTATTTTCTTTTGTCCTATTTTATAACCACATTCTGTCTTATTAAGTTGACTGGTTAGTGCTATTAATGATATGCAGAATAGTAAGGGAGATAAAGAATCACCTTGAAATATACCTCTTTTGATGTTTATTTCATTAGACTTATAGGTTCCATTTATATGATTGAGGTAAAGGGTTGTTTTCCATATAGACATGCACTGTTTGATGAAATTGATGATGACGGGCGATATCTTGTATATATTTAAAGTCTTTAAAATCCAGTCATGTGGCACACTATCGAATGCCTTTCGATAGTCTATCCAGGCTGTACTAAGATTTTTCTTTGTACTGTAGCAGTTTTCCAGGATCATTTTGTTAATCAGCAATTGGTCTTTACAACCATAACAGCCACGTTTGCACCCTTTTTGTTCAAGCGGTATCATGTCATTTCTTTCTAAGAATAAATATGTCTGTTTTGTTAAAATAGATGTTAATAGTTTATATGTTGTCGGAAGACATGTAATTGGTCTGTAATTTTTCGGGTTGTTTGTGTCACCATTCTTGGGTAGAAGAAATGTAATTCCTTTGGTCATCCATGCAGGAATTTTAATGGGATCGTCAACCATTTCTTGAAGTTCTTTGGCTAGTTTTTTATGTGCTGCATTTAAATAATATAGCCAAAAGTTAGGAATTTTATCTATTCCTGGGGATTTTCAATTGTGTGCTTTTTTTAGTGCAAATTTAACATCATCTTCTGTAATTCCAGACCATGTCTGTTCGGGTTTATTTTTCATTCGTTCTATCTCTTGCGTAATCCAATGTACTTCCTTGTTAAGTTCTTTAGGGCAAGCCCATATCTTTTCCCAGAACTGTGTGACTTCTTCCATTCTGGGGGGTACTGTCACTTCAATTCTTTTTTTAACTATTTCCCTGTAAAATCTCTTTGTATCAGTCTGAAAAATCTGGTTTTGTCTGTAAAATCTTGCTCTTTTTTCATAGCGTCTTATTCTTTGAGCCTTCAGTTGGATTTTTTGCTTTATTTTTTCTTTATTTGATAAGACTTCATTTACATTCCTGATGTTATATTTTTTTCGGCTCTTCTGCTTTTCCTAGTTCTTACATTTATTCCTCTACTCAGTTCATCCAGTACTGATAGTTCGCTTCTAAGTTGTTCGATTTCTTTTTGTATTTTTCTTTTCCAAGGTGGATCTTCACGCCTGCGAGACTGCCTTGTTTTTATTTTGATATTCATTTTTTTTGTTGCTGCTGTTGCTGATGCATATATTACTTCGTTAAGATTTGTATGAGGGTCTTCATCCAGTATTGATTTCAGTGCTGCATTGTAGAGTTTAATAGTACGGAGGTTATGTTTTGTTGGTTGTAATTTTGGGAGCTGTTCACGTTCCTCCATTGTAATATTTTGTATTTGACTTAGATGGTTTTTTATTTCTATCTTGGCTTCCTGTATATTGTTCTTATTTTCCGTCAAATAATTATCTTCATGAAATGCAGTCATAACGACTTTGTACTCCTCACGAGACCATTTTATTTTTTCTTTCTTTAAATATACGATTGTAGATCTAGCTGGTGAATTTTCAGGACCATCATTAGGATTATCCTAGTTGTGGGGACCTGAAGATTCATTCTTTGTGTAGGAGTTTGTTCCTATGGCAGATTTTTCGACCTCAGGTAGGTTCCCTCCTGAAGGACGGGCTCCCTGTTTATCCACTGGAAGAGCCATACTGGACTTTTTATTTCTATTTGTATTTTTCATGTTTTTCCCACGAATGACGCACGGGTCCAAAAGTCCACCCAAAGTTGCCCGGCACGTTGGGTAACGGTCTTTTACAAACAGGGTCCCGAAGCCTGTAGGGGATCGTTTGTGACCTCATAACGCAGTAGCCATTCACTCCTCGGCACGATTAACATCTTGAGTTGCGGGTTGTTGTTCGGAGTTTTCCTTCTCCTAAATGGGCTGCCAAGCAACAACTGACATAGACGCGATTGGAATTCAAGGAGAAAGACGCTGGTTAAAAAAAAAAAAAACCTTTGGCGTAGCAACGGCTCAACGAAACAAAACATCAATACTAGAGTTTTTTGTTAAAAAAAAAAAAATTTACGAAATATCGACAGCTAAAGGAAATATAGTACGGATGATTTTATTTAGGTTCATTTAAATAGCAAACAGCTAAATTAATTAAAATAAAACAGAATTTCATTAAAAAAAAATTAAAAAAATTAAAAAAAATTAAAATTAAAATTAAAAAAAAATATATAAATAAATAAATAAAAAATAAAATAAAAATTAAAAAAATCGATAATATCTAAAAAAAAAAAAATAAAATAAAATCCTGTTTATATTAAAACAGAATTTCATATTGAGAAAAGGAAAAATTCAAATAGAGAGACGCTGGTTGAAAAAAAAAAAAAAAATGTGTAATAATTTGTTCGTCCACTTTATCATTTATTTTTTCAATAAAGTCGTTGGTCAAAAAATAGGGTTATCAGAATAAGATAAATTAAATAAGTAAATTAAATCAATAAATAAATAAAAAATAAATATATCAATAAATACGTAGACTTTCTATAAAATAATACCGTATAAATTGTTTTTCATCGGATTTAATTTATTTTCTTGTTTTGTTTTGTTTTTAAGAAAATTATAATAGTTAAAAAAAAACAAATTTTACGAAATATCGACAGCTAAAGTAAATATAATAAGGGTGATTTTATTTAGGTTCATTTAAAGAACAAACAGATAAATTAAAATAAAACAGAATTTCATAAAAAAAAAAATTTCGATAATATCTAAAGAAAAAATCCTGTTTATATTAAAACAGAATTTCATATTGAGAAAAAGAAAAATTCAAAGAGAGAGACGCTGGTTGAAAAAACAAACTTGGGCGTAACGGCCGTTCAACGGAAAAAAAACAACAAAAAAACATCACTGCACTTAGAGAGTATTGTTAAAAAAAAAAAAAAAAACAATTGTTGCTACTATCAACCTTTGTCCTTGCAAAATTCAAAATTTAATAGGAAAGAAAAAGTGGACATACCTTTGAGTTTACTACCGTAAAATTTAAAAAATAATAATTTGTTCGCCCACTGTATTCTGTGTTATTCTTTCATTAAATCCAACGAGAATAAGATTATCGAAAAATAAATAAATATATAAAATGAACGAACAAATATAAATAAATTATTACATATTCTTTCTAAGAAAGAATATCGTAGATCGAACAGTTTTTAGTGTTTTTCGTCGTATATTTTTTTTTCGTTGTCTTGCTTTAGAAAACTAGTTAATAAATCTATTTAAGGATCATTTAAAGAAACATACAATTTAAATTATATACAAAGAAAAAATTAATGTTTATGTTTAAAATAGTGAAATTAAAAATTAATGTTTACGTTAAAAAAAAAAAATTCAAAATTTTTTAATAGGAAAGAAAAAGTGGACATACCTTTAAGTTTACTACCGTAAAATTTAAAAATAAAAATTTGATCGCCCACTGTATTCTGTGTTATTCTTTCATTAAACCCAACGAGGGTAAGATTATCGAAAAATAAATAAATATATAAAATGAACGAACAAATATAAAGAAATTATTACTTATTCTTTCTAAGAAAGAATATCGTAGACCTAACAGTTTTTTTTGTTTTTCGTCGTATTTTTTTCGTTGTCTTGCTTTAGAAAACTAGTTAATAAATCTATTTAAGGATCATTAAAAGAAGAAACATACAATTAAAATTATATACGAAGGTAAAAATTAATGTTTATGTTTAAAATAGTGAAATGAAAAATTAATGTTTACGTAAAAAAAAAAAAAACGTTACGTTTTCAGGAGCCTCACAAAAGTACGTCATTCTCGTTGTAATTCCAATCGCGAATATTATTATTATGTCATTTCTCAACATAATTCAATTTCTGCTATGGTCGCACTACCTAACAAGTCTGCAGGAAGATGTATGGCAAGTGGTGGTGTGTCGTTATGGCTCCATTTTATGTTTTTTCATGTCTCCCCTAACATCCCTAGCGTTACATAGACAAAGTTCTCCTTAGTGCGTAGGCTGTACTTAACAAGACATTTTTTCTATATCTCTTTCAATGTGTTGTGTTGTTCCATTTTTTTATCATTCCAAGTGCACCTACTATCACTGGTATCATTCTTTCTTTCAATTTCCACATTTTTTTAATTTCAATCCCTAGGTTTTTACATTTTTAAAGTTTTTCGAATTCCTTGGTTGCTATGTAACAAACCGCTTTTACATTATTATTATGTCATTTTTCATCATATTTCGATTTCTGCTTTGGTCTCACTACCAACCAAGTCTGCGGGGAGACCTAAGGCAGGTCGTGGCGTGTTGTTATGGCTCCATTTCATGTTTTTCTATCTTCCCTATCATCCCTAGCATTACATAGATAAAGTTTTCCTTAGTGTGTGGGCTGTACTTAATAAGACAATTTTTTGTATATCTCTTAAGCTGTGGTTTCCAGGGATTCTTTCAATGTGTTGTTTTATTCCATTTTTTATCATTCCAAGTACACCTACTATCACTGGCACAACTCTTGCTTTCAATTTCCACATTTTTTCTATTTCAATTTCCAGGTCTTTATATTTTGAGAGTTTTTCAAATTCCTTGATTGCTATGTTACAATCCGCTGGGCAAACAATATCTTTTTTGGTTTTTAACATATATTGTCTGGCCTATTTGTTTCATTTTTTCTGTCTGCGTACATGTATATTATTTTTTTTTTTTCAATATTTTCACCTTACCTAACAAATCCATGGGAAGACCTAAGGCGGACAGTGGTGTATTGTTACGGTTATATATCATGTTTTTTTTTTGTTTTTTTTTTACCTCTTATAACATCATTAGAGTTACATAGGCAAAGTATTCATGCCATTATTGTTATACTTATTGTTGTTGTTGTTGTTGCTGATTTTGTGCTTTGCACCCATATTTCAATGAGAAACTCCAAGATTCAAAGGATTTTTATGTCATCTAATAAAAAAATGACAACAGCGTAAATAAATTCGCTTCTCAGAGAGAATTCTGCACAAGAAAGATATTAACCGATGATTAAGACTTTCTTGAATTTACACATTTTAGGACTAACAGTACTTTCCTCATTATTATTATTATGTCATTTTTCTCCATATTTCGATTTCTGCTATAGTCGCGCTACCAACCAAGTCTGCGGGAAGATCTAAGACCGGTCGTGGCGTGTTGTTATGGCTCCATTCCATGTTTTTTTCTATCTTCCCTATCATCCCTAGCGTTACATAGACAAAGTTCTCCTTAGTGTGTTAACAAGACAATTTTTTGTATATCTCTTAAGCTGGGGTTTCCAGTGATTCTTTGAATGTGTTGTTTTGTTCCATTTTTTATCATTCAAAGTGCACCTACTATCACTGGCACAATTCTTGTTTTCAATTTCCACATTTTTTCTATTTCAATTTCCAGGTCTTTATATTTTGAAAGTTTTTCGAATTCCTTGGTTACTATGTTACAATCCGCTGGACAAGCCATATCAATTAATAGACAAGTCTCCTCTTTCTGGTTTTTAACAATAATGTCCGGCCTATATGCTTCAATTTTTCTGTCTGTGTAGATGGTGTAATCCCATAGAATGATGACATCTTCTATTTCTGTAACCGGTGCTGGGTTATGTTCATATTATTATAATGTCATTTTTCATCCTATTTCGATTTCTGCTTTGGTCTCACTACCAACCAAGTCTGCGGGGAGACCTAAGGCAGGTAGTGGCGTGTTGTTATGGCTCCATTTCATGTTTTTCTATCTTCCCTATCATCCTCAGCATTACATAGATAAAGTTTTCCTTAGTGTGTGGGCTGTACTTAATAAGACAATTTTTTGTATATCTCTTAAGCTGGGGTTTCCAGGGATTCTTTCAATGTGTTGTTTTGTTCCATTTTTTATCATTCCAAGTGCACCTACTATCACTGGCACAACTCTTGTTTTCAATTTCCACATTTTTTCTATTTCAATTTCCAGGTCTTTATATTTTGACAGTTTTTCAAATTCCTTGATTGCTATGTTACAATCCGCTGGACAAGCCATATCAATTAATAGACAAGTTTTCTCCTTCTGGTTTTTAACAATAATGTCTGGCCTGTTTGCTTCAATTTTTCTGTCTGTGTAGATGGTGTAATCCCATAGAATGGTTACATCTTCTATTTCTGTAACCGGTGCTGGATGATGTTCATACCAGTGTTTGTTTACAGCTTTTCCATAATGTTTGCACATTGCCCAATGTAAATATTGCCCAACTCTATCGTGGCGATTTTTATATTCGTTTGGGGCAAGCACAGAACAGCCTGAGATTAGGTGGTCTATTGTTTCTTGGTGTTTATCACAAAACATGCATTTTGGATCCATATTATTATGCATAATATTTGCCTGAAAGTTTCTCGTGAAAAGACTTTGGTCTTGTGCTGCAAGTATAAATCCTTCAGTTTCAGACTTTAATCCAGATGCACGTAACCATCGATGAGTATTAACTTTGTCAACATTGGATTTATTGGCACGTACTGGATATTGGCCATGCAGAGGTTTGTTCTGCCAGCGCTGTTTCATCTTTTCAAGAGCTTTTTCTTTGGCTTTCATTTTCATATTTTTTGCCGCAATAGTTGGTTCTTGGCTTCTGTTTTGCTTTTCTACAGAATCTACTAACTGTAAATCTTGTTTGTATTTACTGCCTTCTTTTATTATTGAATATTTTTCTTTCTTTCTTCATGTTGCCTTACTAATTGTATCATCCAATCCTTTGTTGTTTCTATGTATGTTAGTAAGCCAATAGTTGTTGTCTTGTATGACAATTCCAGCTGAATAAGACCCCTTCCACCTTCTTTACGGGGTATGTATAGACGGTCTACATCAGCCTTTGGATGATGCATCTTATGCTTAGAAAGAAGCTTTCTTGTTTTAGCATCCATTCGCCTGATGTCGTTTAGAGTCCAGTTTAAGATGTTGAAGCTATATTGGACAACTGGGATTGCAAGGCTATTAATGGCCATAACTCTGTTCTGTGAATTTAATTCAATTTTTAATATCATTCGTAGCCTTCTATAGTACTCTTTACGCACTATTTCTTTCATTTTTTCATTTTTTATTATTATTATTATTATTATTATTATTATTATTATTATTATTATTATTATTATGTCATTTTTCATCATCTTTCGATTTCTGCTAAGGTCGCACTACCAACCAAGTCTGCAGGAAGACCTAAGGCAGGTCGTGGCGTGTTGTTATGCCTCCATTTCATGTTTTTTCTATCTTCCCTATCATCCCTAGCGTTACATAGACAAAGTTCTCCTTAGTGTGTGGACTGTATTTAATAAGACAATTTTTCTATATATCTTAAGCTGGGGTTAACAGGTATTCTTTCAATGTGTTGTTTTGTTCCATTTTTTATCATTCCAAGTGCACCTACTATCACTGGCACGACTCTCGTTTTCAATTCCCACATTTTTTTTCTATTTCAATTTCCAGGTCTTTATATTTTGAGAGTTTTTCAAATTCCTTGGTTGCTATGTAACAATCCGCATATACATTATTATTATTATTATTATTATTATTATTATTATTAAATAATTTTTATTTAATTTTTATTATTATTATTATTATCTTTTAACTTTATTATTATTATTATTATTATTATTATTATTATTATTATTATCCTGTTCAAATAGACGCGAATTGTATTCTTTCCGTTATAAGGAACAAAATTTTTTTTTCGAATTTTCTATTTTTCCGGTTCCGTTTGGACGCCATTTCCATATTTATTCTCTTCTTTGCCTCACTACCACATTTTTCTTTTAAATTTTTCCCTTCCATATGTCAGACATGCCTATGGCCTATTTCTTTTTTCTTTAATATCACGCTGCCAGGAATCACTATTTTGTATCGAACATAATAATTTCAGAAGCTAAATTTATTTGATGAAAATCCTCTGACTTCGATAAGCATTGAAGATTAGATATTTAAAGCCAGACAAATATTACCGCGAACAAAAATACTTTTGGTTCTTTTTTTTTTTTTCTTTTTGCTTTTTATTAATGCTTCTTGCCGTCAGGATTGTCGTTACTTCTTTTCCAGTTTAACACCGAAGTCTTTATTCACAAAACAATTATATATATATATATATATATATATATATATATATATATATAATCTGTAACAGACCTTGAAGTATTTTTCGTGTTTGGATTTTTAAAATTTTCCTTTAAGTTTTCAACGGGCTTATTTATATCTACGCATTTAATTTTACTTCACTGTTCTTTTTTTATTTTTTGTAGGGGAATAAAGTGCTGTTGTATTGCTATTTTTCCATTGCTTTTTCAGTTTAATTTAATTTTGATTTACTAGCAGTATAGCCTGGCGTTGCTCGGGTGTAATGAAAGCTTTAAAACTAATCCATGGTCCTGGAGATCAGACTCAGCGAAAGGAATATTTGAAATAATAAAATAATTGCGACAATTTACCAATCGCACCTAATATATACACACATATATATATATATATATATATATATATATATATACAAGCATTATAGGTTGGCGTTGCTCGGGAGTAATGAAAACTTTAAAACTAATCCATGGTCCT
Organism: Ascarosepion bandense; assembly: GCA_037127315.1. Lineage (NCBI taxonomy): Eukaryota > Metazoa > Mollusca > Cephalopoda > Sepiida > Sepiidae > Ascarosepion > Ascarosepion bandense. The sequence continues at coordinate 43,731 of JBBBDQ010030139.1, forward strand.
AGAGATCAGACTCAGCCTAAGGAATATTTGAAATGATAAAATAATTGCGACAATGTACCAATCGCACCTAATGTGTGTGTATATATATATATATATACTAGCAGTATAGCCTGGCGTTGCTCGGGTGTAATGAAAGCTTTAAAACTAATCCATGGTCCTGGACTCTTTGGACGTTGGCACGAAAGACTAAATAGCAATAGTTGTTTCCAGTTAAAGCGAAACCGTAGACTGAAAGAAAAATGAATGGATGTCAGTCAAATTTTGATTTCCTGGTATCGATATCAAATAGGTTTTTTCGTCCTAAACTGAATTTTGAAGGTTAAATAAGTCTTTTGAGTAAATGGCATCATGGCTGAGACTAAGAACTACAATTATACCTACTTAGAGCAAAACCCGAAGCAAAATCTAAAATAAAAGGTCTGAAAAACTGATTTTGATCAGACCCGGTATATATTATTGTAAGAACTGCAACCTTGAAACTTTTGAATTTCGTTTCTTATGTCTTTGTCTATGACTGTATCAAATTTGATTAAAATCGAACCACTCCTTCTATAACCCGATTTTTTCGATTTTCGATATTTATCGGGGGTACCTTGACACAAAACCAAGCTAAGAACACTCGCAGACGCTTATAGTACAACTGTGTAAATTTTCAAGAAAATCGGTTCAGCCGTTTCGGACTCTATAGGTAACGGACACGCACACACACAGACCCGCACACACAGACAAATTTCCATTTATAAATAAGTTTAGATAGATAATCTAATTATTTACGTTCTCTGTTGTTTCTACGATTTCTGTTCTATTCACTTATATCTTCTGTATATATTCCTGTTTGTTTTCTTTGAATTATTTTTCTTTAATTTATTCAGTAATTTTCATTCTTTTAACTTATTTTTTCTTGGCATTTTTAAATATATTTATATTTATGCCTTTTTTGTCTGGTGTAGTTCTAATATAGAGGACGGAATATAAAGAATGTAGAATGGTGTGAATCAAACATGAAGAATGTCAGTAGGATAAAACGAATACAACGAATGCGAGAATTTTAAACTAAATACGTAGAATATCGAAGAATGTGGAGCAAATATGAAAAATAGCGAATAGCATGGACTAAAAATGGAGAAGGTCGAATAGTCTGGAGCGAATACGAAGAATGCCAAATATTCTGGTCAGAATATAAAGAATATCGAATGTGAAGAATGTCGATAAGATGAAACTGATACAAAGAACGCAAATATTTTGGACTAAATATGTAGAATATCGAAAAGAGTGTGGAGTAAGTATAAAGAATATTAAATCGTATCGACCAAATATGGAGAATATAGAACAGTCTGGACCGAATACGAAGAATGCCAAATATTTTGGTCAGAATATAAAGAATATCGAATAGTTTGTACCGATTATAAAGAATGTCGAACAGCGTAGACCAACTATGAAGAAAGTCGAAAAATGTGTACCGAATATAAAGAATAAAGAACATTGTGGACCGAATATGAAGAATATCGAATAAAATTGGACCGAATATACAGTACTGTGCAAAAGTATTAGGACATTTTACTGCTACTGTTGTGCAGGGGGTTACATAGGAGGAATTTTATGAGGAGTGAGAGGTTGCAGGTGTTGTCAGGAAGAGAGTAGGGGAGAGAAGAGATTACTGATGAGAGTGGAGTGGACGAGGAGGAATGTTATGAGGAGTGAGATGTTGCAGGGGGTGTCAGGAAGAGAGTAGGAGAAGGAAGAGAATACTGATGAGAGTGGGGTTAACGAAGAACAAAATATGAGAGAAAGGTTGTAAGTTCGTGAGACAAGAGATGAAGGCTTTACATTTAAATTCTTGGCGATGGTAACTGTCGTGAAAACAAGTATGCAGAAGAGAAATCCGCAGGCAGGAAGTGAAAGTATTTGTAGAAGAGACACGGAGAAGCCAAACTTCGCCGGTGAGAAACTGACTGTATTCTAGCGGCCAAGTCGGATCAATCACATTACAGATTCTCCGTTGGATTCGGTCGAGGACACCTAAGTGGATAGCAGGAGCACCAGACCAGATATGGTAGCAATATTCAATGCACGGGCGGATGCTTAGTCGGGATCTGTTACATTACGGATTCTCCGTTGGATATTGTCAAGGACACCTAGGTGGATAGCAGGAGCACCCGACCAGATATGTCAGCAGTATTGAATGCACGGGCGGATGTTACGTCGAGATCTGTTACATTACAGATTCTCCGTTGGATTCGATCGAGGATACCTAAGTGGATAACAGGAGCACCCGACCAGATATGGCAGCAGTATTCAATGCACGGGCGGATGGTAAGTCGGGATCTATCACATTACATATTCTCCGTTGGATTTTGTCAAGGATACCTAGGTGGATAGCAGGAGCACCCGACCAGATATGTCAGTAGTATTCAATGCACGGGCGGATGCTACGTCGGGATCTGTTACATTACGGATTCTCCGTTGGATTTTGTCAAGGACACCTAAGTGGATAGCAGGAGCACCGGACTAGACATGGCAACAAATTGTTTAGCAAGCGTTTCGAATGCAGTGATAAACCTATTTCTTATGGAATTGTCTTTAATTTTTCAACATATGAGCCTTCTCAGACAGAGACTCATTGTTTGGAATTTTGTGTTTTTTTCAATGCCGGACTGTGAAAAAATATTTGCTGAGTTTGAGGTTTCATTTACACAATTCTTAGACTTACGCCGGGCTCGGCTGAGTTTCTTAGTGACCTTAAGGCTAAACTTAATTGTTATACCCATTCTTTTGCGAGCTTACGGCTATATCACGTTGCATATACCGTTTCTCGTTCGATCACCGAAGTTAAGCAACGTTGAGCCTGGTCAGTACTTAGGTGGGTGACCGATTTGGAATACCAGGTGCTGTAAGCATTTAGTGAGGGATGTGCGTTGTGGTGCAGTGGATATCGGATCAGAAAGAGAAATCGGTGAGCCGAGTTTGAATTCCAGTTGAATACCCTGCATTCACTTAAGCACTGGTACCCTTGGGAAAGGTATTAATCTGTCCCTTCCCTCCAGTTATGGGTTAAATAACAAGAGTAGGACTTGGGGACCGTACCCTTAAAAACAAATCCCAATGAATCTTGATACTCGAAAAGAAAAAAAAGTATTACTAGACACAAAAAGAGCTTATATAATAAACCACAATAAATTGTTAAAAGAAAAAGGTATTACCAGCAATAAATAAATAAAATTTAGTTGGCAATAAATGACCCGCCGGGGTTGATATGCCATAAAAACGAAATAACCAACCATCTCAAAAAGATGTCGAATCTGAAATACAATTTCAGTAATAAAAGTTTTACAACATAACCAGAGTTGCTAAAACGCAAAATATTATTCTTTGAGGCATTTTATAGAAGATAAGAAAAAATCGAACGAAAATATATAACAATCATATAAATAACATTTGAAGTAGTCCCAGTTTTATGATTGTTCGACTCCTTATGTTAATTCTGAATCGTCCATTATTATCACATATTCACTACCAAATCTCGCCTCTATTCTAACTGAAAGTTATTGCCAACCCCGATAGAACATTTCCTAATTTTTTATTTTACCAAGTGAGGTTCTACTTTTCTCAACGCGCAGACTCTGAAAGATGAAATTGTTCTTCTTTGAAAATGGTAAATCATTTCTATGCCATTCTATTGGTAATAATCTTAACGCCGATCACAACCCTCGTGCAGCTTCGTCATCGTTGTGACATTGATTAAAAGCAAGGGGAAGATTTGGAACATGCCCGTTCTTTTCGACTTGATACTCCATCTCGAAGCGAAGATCTAATCTGAAATGACATTTCAATAACGTTAGACAACAGTTTCATAGGATCTACTAAGAAGCAAAAATACAACGAAAGATTATTCTTCGAGATCATTCGCTGACCACCAGAAAAAAATCATCGAATATATGTAACAATCTAATAAATTCCGTTTGAATCACTTCACCGTCGTACAAAGAGCAAATGTCTTGAGTAGCTTTGTCACCTTGATCAAAAGCAAAGTGTTGATGCTTTGTCTTTCCAACTTGGTATTCTATGTCAAAGGTGGTTCTAATCTGAAATAAAATTTTAGGTACGTCAGACAATGTTTCTGCAGGGTAACCAGAGTTAATAAAAAAAAATGGTTCGAAAGTTTATTCTTCAAGATCATTCACAGAACTTCAGGAAAAAAAAATCAACGAATATATGTTACCACCTAATATAATATCTCAAATAAAACTGGGTCTTTAGATGAATGCTGAAAATACCATGGAATGATCATGTGATTAAAAAGGAATTTCTTAAGAATATGTGATTTCTAAAGAGGTTAATACATAAAATAAAAAAGAGAATTTAAATTTCTGTGACACATTATGAGGAAGGACGGCTCAGCGATTTTATTACCTACAAGGCATAAACAGCAAGTAGCGTACTTAATGAATTTGTTTGAATAAACAGACGGAAAGCGGTAAAGAGAAATGTTAAAAAGAAAGTTGAATTTTTTGAGGCACAATAAAAGAAAGTCGTCTGGGAAAATTTAAATTTACGACCTTCTGTTAATGGTCTACTAACCGTTCGATGCCTCCTCGAGAAACTTTGCAGTACATCAGAAGAAAACGAACGAATATTTGTAACAATTAAATAAATTTCTTTTTGAAGCCTTTCACCTCCGTACACAGCGCAAATGTTTCGAGTAGATCTAGCAGTTTTGTGACCGTGATCAAAGCCAAAAAGATGTCTGTTCTTGTCAACTTCGTCTTCCATGTCAAAGAGGTATCTGATCTAAACTTATTTATAAATGGAACTTTGTCTGTCTGTGTGTCTGATACCTATAGATTCCGAAACAGCTGAACCGATTTTCTTGAAAATTTACACAGTTGTACTGTAAGCGTCTGCGAGTGTTCTTAGCTTGGTTTTGTGTCGAGGTACCCCCGATAAATAAAGATAATCGAAAAAATCGGGTTATAGAAGGAGTGGTCTGATTTTAACCAAATTTGATACACTCATAGACAAAGACATAAGAAACGATATTCAGAAGTTTCAGGTTTCCAGTTCTTACAACAGTGCATAAAATCAAAAAAAATTCTTTTTGAAGCATTTCACCTCCGTTCACAGCGCAAATGTTTCGAATAGATCTAGCAGTTTTGTGACCGTGATCAAAGGCAAAGAGAAGATGCCTGTTCTTGTCAACTTCGTCTTCCATGTCAAAGATGTATCTGATCTGAAATAACATTTCAATACCTTTACTTGCCGGCTTTACAGGATGACCTGACATGATATGAGGCCAAACATGCCTCGAAAGATTATTCTTCGAGATCCTTAGCAGACCATCAGAAAAAAAAATCAACAAATATATGTAACAATCTAATAAATTCAGTTTGAATCACCTCACTGTCGTTCACGGCTCAACAATCTCGAATAGATTTGGCAATTTTGTCACCTTCATCAAAAGCAAAGAGAAGATGCAAGTTTTTTCCAACTTGGTATTCCATCTCAAAGGGGTGTCTAATCTTAAATAAAATTTTAGATATGTCAGACAATGTTTCCACAGGATGACTAGATTGAATTAAAAAAACAAAAATGATTCGAAAGTTTATTCTTCGAGATCATTCGCACAACATCAGAAAAAAATTAACGAAAATATGTAACAGTCTAATAAATTCTGTTTAAAGCATTTCATCTCTGTACACAGTACAAATAACTCGAGCAGGTTAGCCAGCTTTGTGACATTGATTAAATGCAAAGAAAGAAGATGTCAGACATGTTCCTTCTTGTCTACTTGGCATTCCATATCAAAGAGGTGTCTAAACTCAAAATAAAATTAGATACGTCAGATAATATTTCCACAATATAACTAGAACTAATAAAAAATGCGTCGAAAAGTTATTTTTCAAGATCATTCACAGAAGTTTAATTTGCAGTTTAAGTAATATCTGACATTCTACCATTCACTATTGGCCATACTCAGAAAGCCATTTGCATAAACATAGTTTTACGGTTAACCCGTTTTTACCTTAATGTGTCATAGTAGTGTTACATTTTCCAAGTCTTCTTTCTCTTTTCTCTCACAAAATGCAACACTCTTCTTGTCATCTCTATTTTACTCTCTTTCTAGTTATCTGTATAAAAAGAGCTTGGGAAGCTTCGTGAAATTTGTGAGATTGATTAAAACCAAAAAGATGTCAGACATAATCATTCTTTTCTACTTTGCACTCCATCTCGAGGCGAATGCCTGATCTGAAATGAGATTTCCATAAAGTTAGACAACGGTTTCATAGGATGATAACCAGAGTCACTGAGAAGCAAAGAAAATGATACGAAAGATTATTTTTCGAGATCATTCACAGACCATAAAAAAATCATCGAATATATATATATACTAGCATTATAGCCCGGCGTTGCTCAGGTGTAATGAAAACTTTAAAACTAATCCATGGTCCAGGAGTTCAGACCCTTTGGACGTTGGCACGAAAGACTAAAAAGCAATAGTTGTTTCCAGTTAAAGCAAAACTGAAAGAAAAAATGAATGGATTTAAGTCAAATTTTGATTTCCTCGTATCGATATCAAATAAGTGTTTTTCGTCGTAAACTGAATTTTGAAGGCTAAATAAGTCCTCTGAGTAAATGGTATCATGTCTGAGACTAAGAACTACAATTGTAACTACTTAGAGCCAAACCCGAAGTAAAAACTAAAATAAAAAGGCTGAAGAAAATACAGACATACAGAGAAACATCTTGCCTTATATATATATATATTATCCATTTTCTGCACTATTGTAAGAAATGCAACATTGAAAATTCTGAATATCGTCTCTTATGTCTTTGTCTATGAGTGTATCAAATTGGATTAAAATCGGATCACTCCTTCTATAACCCGACTTTTTCGATTATCGATTTTCGATATTTATAGGGGGTACCTTAACACAAAACCTAGGTAAGAACACTTGCAGTCGTTTTTAGTACAACTGTTTAAATTTTCAAGAAAATCGGTTCAGCCGTTACGAAGTCTATAGATAACGGACACACACACACACATACAGACACACAGAGAGACAAAGTTTCATTTATAAATAAATTTAAATGCACGAGATACTAGATTAGCAAATAGGTCCCACACTTTTACAATGAAACAGATAAGATGTAACCGCAATTTCTGCTCCACAACTTCTTTTCTCGCACTTCCTGCCTGTGGAATTACCTTCCATATACTTGCTTTCTCGACAGCTACAATCTCCAAGTGTTTAAATGTAAGGTCAATAGACACCTTCTAACACACTAACTCGCATCCATTCACACAAACACTCTTCCAATCAACCCAACCATCATCCTCGGTATCCTTACCCGTCTATCACACTCCTTCTGACATTTCCTATATCTAAACACTCTTTCTCATCACTTTCGCCTTTTTAAACCCCTGCGCAATAGTGGCAGTGGAATGCCCTATTTAGGGTGAAATGATTTTTTAAAAAAATGAACAATTTAATGATTTCTCTTCGAAGCACCACACCGGCGTACTCAGTTGAACTTACCTATTGTGCCTTTTCATTCATTCAACATTGGCCGTTTTGTTAAGTTGAAAAATTTCATATCATTCTGTCATTAATGAAGTTCTCTCCATTTTACAAAAGTCTCTAGCAGTTTTAACAGCTATGTGACCATGATTAAAAGCAAAGAGATGATGTCGAACAAGCTCATTCTTGCCTATTGGCCATTCCATCTCGGAGCGGATGTATAATCTGAAATAACATTTTAATAACGTTCGACAACAATTCTATAGAATGACCAGAGTTAGTATGCAGCACAGACAAGATCATTATTGCGTGCTTGACATTCCATCTAGAAGCGGATGTCTTATCTGAAAAAAACATTTTAATACTTTTGGACAGCAATTCTATAGAATGACCAGAGTTATAAAGCAGCAAATACGGAATCATTATTGAGTACTTTACATTTCATCTTGAAGCGGAAGTCTTATCAGAAATTACTTTTCAGAAACATTCAGCCAGTTAGTTAAGTGCCAGACTTGAAACACGCTTGGGCGATCATGTCTGGAAAGAGACATGACTGACTGGGCAGAAGATTATCCCGCAGTACGTTGCCATTGCTTTCTGCGGTAGACGGGTTTCCGAACAAGCCTATAGAACCTAATCTGTCCTATTATTTGACTCATAACTAGATGGGGGAAGTGATGTACTATATTATTATGTAGTAATCAGAGGGGGATCAGTTTATTACTTAAAAACAATAGGAAATCGATCCCCCACTTTATGTCCACTAGAAGCCTTACTCATGTTTTCAACTATTATATTCAGTCAGTTAAGTGAAACACGTTTGGGAGATCATGTCTCGAAAGAGACATGACTGACTGAAATTTATCCCGCAGTGGGTTGCCAATGCTTTCTGCAGTAGACTGGTTGCTAGCCAAGGCGAAATAACCCAATCTGTCCTGTTATTTAACCAATAACGGGAAGGAAGAGACGGATTAATACCTTTCCCAAGGGTATTTGCGCGTAAGTGAATGCAATGAATTCAACTGGAATTCGAACTCGGCTCCCGATACGTCGTTCCGAGCCGATATCCGGTGCACCACAACGCACATCCGTATACCAGAACCAAAAATACTAAGAAAGAATATTCTTCGAAATCATTAGCTGACCATAAAAAATATAAATTAAAAAAGAACGAATATATAGAACAACCTTATTCAATATCTGACATTGATCATAAGATATGAGAAGAGCTATGTCGTTGTCACCTTCTCATTCCATATCATAGAAAAGTCTATTCTGAAATAATATTTCAAAACCTTTTCAAGAATTTCTGCAAATATTTTCACGGCTTCTGTTTCGATGAATTTATATCGCTGTTGCCCCCTATATATGAAATTCGTCGAGCCACAAGATTAGCAACTAGGTCCCACCCATTTACTGTGAAACTTGTTTGTATTTGCTGCTTTCTTTCATTATTGAATATTTTTCTTTCTGTTTATATGTTGTTTGACTAATTGTATGATCTAGTACCTTGTTGTTTCTATGTATGTTAGTACGCCAATAGTTGTCATGTATGACTATTCTAGCTGAATAAGACCTCTTCCTCCTTCTATACGGGGTATGTATAGACGGTCTACGTCAACCCTTGGATGATGCACTTTATGTTTAGAAAGGAGATTTCTTGTCTTCGAATCTATTCGATTGATGTCATTTAAGGTCATTATTATTATTATTATTATTATTATTATTATTATTATTATTATTATTATTATTATTATTATAGTAGTAGTAGTATTGTTGTTGTTTCTTCAAACACAGTATATATTTCTTTATATAGAACCAGTGTCGAAATATCTGAAACCCCTTGTCTGAGATTGGACATAATAATGACTGGCAGAAATTATTTGTTCGATCTGTGCTGTATTTGAGTTTATTTAATGGCTTATCAACACCTCTGTGGGTTATTTAATGCCAAAAATGTTGGGGTTTTAAGGTCATTTTTTAATGTACGGTTATAGTGAGAAGGTTGATTTAGTTAATCATTTTCTCACGTGATGAACTTTATCAAAGCAAAGAGTTAAAATGAATTTTATTTTAAATAAGAAATCTATCAAGAAATATTTTTGGCTATAAAAAAACACTAATAGATATTCGTAAGATTTGTAAAAAAAAATTTCAGCCTAAAAAGCGTCATATTCATTAAAAGAGCTTTGCTTTGAGTTTTGTTTAACGGCATACAAACCTCTGTGGGTTATTTACTGCCAAAAAGGTGGGGTTTTAAGGTATTTTTGTAATGTTCAGTTGTAGATGATTTAGCCTGTTTCTGATGAAAAAATTTATTTTATTTTTTTATTTTAGAAATTGAAAATGTCTATCTATCTGTCTATCTATCTATCTATCTATCTATCTATTCTATTTATCTATCTATTCTATCTATTCTATTTATCTATCTATTCTATTTATCTATCTATTCTATCTATTCTATTTATCTATCTATTCTATCTATTCTATTTATCTATCTATTCTATCTATAGTTTATTATACTTTCATGGTGTTTTGACCACAGTTTAGGAGTTACCTATTGGTCCATAGTGGGGACCCTAACAGGTGCTACTACTCCGAGCCAGGGTGGACCTGGGGACACCAGCAATTAAGATATGGATCCATGCATCTCACAACCTCCCAATAAGAAGCCTTGCTGCCGGATGCAGTTTACCGTCATACCCAGGACCGATCTGTGTTGAAAAATTCATACCGTATGTTAGTAAAACCTTCTCCTTCAAAATTATTATTTTTGTTATCATTATTACCTTGACAATATTTTCCATTAATTTTAAAGAAAATTCATACTTTATTTGAGCCTCATATATTATTATTGACATATGGATTAACATTAAACTCAACAAGGAATTTGTTTTAATGTTTATGAATTTCATTTTGAGTTTTTTATCAACAGAATAATAATTGCTGCCAAAATTGAATTAATCTTGGCATTCTTCTAAGGCAAAACACAGAGGTGTGATGCTTTCAAATTGTACTTTTATCGAATGCAATGTTTTCTCGTTTTTCTCAAAAAGCGTCAGTGTATCGCTATGAGCATGTAATTGGGTGGACATCTGAAGTCACGCGATATGATTTATTTAATCGTTCACGACAGCAAAAGTACCTGACTTGCATCTTGAAATTAGAAAGATTAGAGATCAGAATTATATGCTACACACATATATTTTCGGGCTTATGCGACCATAAACGAAATCGGTATAGCATTTATTTATAACTATAATCAAAACTTATTTATAAATGGAACTTTGTGTGTGTGTATGTGTGTGTGTGTGTCAGTTACCTATAGACCCCTAAACGGCTGAACCGATTTTCTTGAAAATTAACACAGTTGCACTATAAGCGTCTGCGAGTTTTCTTAGCTAGGTTTTGTGTCGAGGTACCCCCGATATAAATTGAAAATCTATAATCGAAAAAATCCGGTCATAGAAGGAGTGGTCCGATTTTAATCAAATTTGATACACTCATAGACAAAGACATTAGAAACGATATTCAGAAGTTTCAAGGTTGCAGTTCTTACAATAGTGCAGAAAATCGAAATTGTGTGTGTGTCTGTTTATCTGCCTGTATGTATGTATTTTTCAGTCCTTTTATTTTAGTTTTTGCTTCGGGTTTGGCTCTAAGCAGATATAATTGTAGTTCTTAGTCTCAGCCATGATACCATATACTCAGAGGTATTATTTAGCCTTCAAAATTCAGTTTACGACGAAAAGCACTTATTTGATATCGCTACCAGAAAATCAAAATTTGACTTACATCCATTCATTTTTCTTCCAGTCTACGGTTTCGCTTTAACTGGAAACAACTATTGCTTTTTAGTCTTTCGTGCCAACGTCAAAAGTGTCTGAGCTCCAGGACCATGGGTAGTTTTAAAGCTTTCATTACACCCTAGCAATGCCGGGCTATACTGCTAGTATATATATATATATATATATATATATATATAAGCTGTGTTATGAAATATAAAATAATGTTTTGTTTATGTTAGAATTTCATCCATAAGCTCTCCTATTTTAAAGATGCCGACACAAATAAAAATACAAAGTATTCAAAAATTGTATATATATATATATATATATATATAGATAGATAGATAGATAGATAGATAGATAGATAGATAGAGAGAAAAATCACTACATAATTCTTCAATATATTTGCTCTTGAAAATATCCGCCGAGAAATTTTTAAAAATCTAATTCATATCTAAACTTATTTGTAAATGGAACTTTGTCTCTCTGTGTGTCTGTGTGTTTCCGTTACATATAGAGTCCGAAACAGCTGAACCGATTTTCTTGAAAATTTACACAGTTGTATTATAAGCGTCTGCGAGTGTTTTTAGCTATGTTTTGTGTCGAGATACCCCCGATAAATATCGAAAATCGATAATCGAAAAAAATCGGGTTATAGAAGGATTGGTCCAATTTTAATCAAATTTGATACACTCAGAGACAAAGACATAAGAAACGATATTCAGAAGTTTCAAGGTTGCAGTTCTTACAATAGTGCAGAAAATCAATAATATATGTATATATATAAAAGGCAAGATGTTTGTGTGTGTGTGTGTGTGTGTGTGTGTGTGTGTGTGTGTGTGTGTGTGTGTGTTTATCTGTCCGTATTTCTTTTATACAAATCCACAATTTTTATCCGTTTCTCACCAAACTTCACACAAATATTCTTTAGGCTGAGTCTGAGCTCCAGGACCATGGATTAGTTTTAAAGCTTTCATTATACCCGAGCAACGCCAGGCTATACTGCTAGTTTATATTAATAAGATAAAGTCTTTTCGATTATTCTCTTCCGTTTTCACGGGTTGCCTTGATGATACTCTGATATATATATATATATATATATATATATATATAGATAGATAGATATAGATATAGATATAGATATATAGATATATATATTGTCATCCACATAAATTCATATTTCGCTGTATCACAGCTAATCAAAGTGGCTATCACAGCTAATCAAAGTGGCTAAAAATCCACTTGCTTCCAGCCGGGATCGAGACTCGACCTATTTGGTGTCAGTCAGTGTGCCTATCCCTAAGCTATTGACTGAGAGAGAAGGAAATTTTAGCATGTTTTATATACGCGGTGTATATAAACCCCAGCAGCCAAGATAACTAATTTCAAGAATGATGAGTTATGCTTAAATAGCAGAAAAATGTTACTGTTTTTTAAATTTTCCCCTCTAAAGATCTAAATCGTAACGAGAGCATAATTACTCATTCACATACAAGTCTGTTTCGTTGTATCATAGCTCATCAGTGTGAACAGACATCCACTTGCTTCCGATTTGGTGTGAGTAATAGAGCCTACCCCAAAGCTATCTGCATATGCCTGACGTGACGGAGGAAGAAAAATTTCGCGTGTTATACAGGTTGTCTATAAAGTTCAGTGCATATTAAAAAAAATATGACTTTTTAATGTATTTGCGATAGAAATAATTTGTAAAAAGATTAGGAAGAATTAAATGTATATTTTTTAAGGTTTTATTGAAATTTTATTTAAATTCCCACATGTCTTCCATCAATAACAATACAAATGCCTATTTGTTTCATTTCCCTAAATACTTTCATGGTAATTGTTCAGATAAGATTTTCGCTATTGATACCTAGACTTTGTGAATTCAAGCGCAGTACTTGGTTGAAGTAGGGTTGCCTGTTTGTCTCAATTCCTTTAATACTTTCCGTTCATTTTTCTTTTAATCTACGGTTTTCTTTGACTGGAAACAACTATTGTTTTAAAGTTTTCTTTACACCCGCGCCGGGCTATACTGCTAGTACTCTATAAGCTAGGGCGCTCCGACCAATATATATATATATATAGTTATGTATTAATTTTACATTGCAACATGGAAATTTCTATGTTTCGAGATAGGTTCTCATCATCAGACAATGTTGATGTTGTGTAGATGAATACATGCTAACCAACTTTTTTCCTCTTTTTAACTTCTTCCTTTTTTCTCAATCCTATTCTTCCCTTGTTTGTTTCCCTTCCTTAATGTTTTACCCCAATTAATCTGATCTTATCATTTTCCCTTCAGTTTTATTACATTTGATGTGATATTCCTTTTGAGTACCAATCCCCTATTCTTTCCTTACTCATCCTTTTTTAGTTTATTTGTTAAAGAAAAGATTTTTTTAAAAAATCTAAACTGTAATTTTTTTGTTCCATCTATCTATTTGTTGTAAAGTGTTTTCTTCCATTATACAAAGGGGGAATTTATTTTTTAAAAATGTATTCTCTGTTCGGCTTTATTTTTACCTAGTTCGTCAGTGATTATTTTAATTATGTACTTCTTGGTTATATGCATGCTATTTAATTTAGGTTTTATCCATTTTCTAATGTGAATAATTTACAATGTCTACATATGACATTAATTTCGTTGCGTTTATTTAATATATTTTTATTTTTAAGGGATCTAATAGTAAATAGTTTTTCATATAAGCGTAATGAGCAGGGTTCATTTAAGGACTTACATGTTTTAGCTTCTTTTAGGATTTTTCACTTTATTGTGGGTGTATTTTTTGTTTCCTTTAGGTACCAATGATATCTTGATAGGGATGTTCTATTTCTGTATTTGCTATTATTAAATGAAGAGGCGTGCAGGTAAATTCCTTGCTTTAGAGTGTTTTATTACTCCCTATATAGACTTTTATATTATTTGGGTTTTCCTTTGTCGATTATCGACTCCGTCAAGCACCTGTTTTCTAGCGGACAGTCTATGGTTTTTTTACAATTACATTTTTTCTTGTCTAAATTGTAATTTTCTGTTGTCAGGTTGTTTTTATTAATTTTGTTGAATTTTTAAAAAATATTATTATTGTGTTTTTTATAATATATATATATATATATATATATATATATAATCCAAAAGAAAAAGCAGGTAGGTAAATCTCAAAAACCCGATCTTAATTAATATTAACATTAAAGTTGATCAAGGTGGAGGGTTCAATGCAATTTATATTCAAATTACATAGTCAATTATAACGACGTGAGAGTTTTTTCTCGTAGAAATGGCTAGTCAACGAATTTGAACATCAGAATTTTGTTTTATTATATATATATATATATATATATAGTGATCCGCAGACAGATCTGTTTCGCTGTATCACAGCTCATCAATACGGTTAGACTCCGATTGCTTTAAACCCAGGATTGAAACCCGACCGAATTGGCGTCAGTCGGGGATTCTACCTCTGGGCTATGGGCGTTCGGTAGAGGAAGGCAAACTTTTTAGCGTGTATATGATCATTATACCCGCTCAATAGCCAGAGTGCTCTAATCCATTCCTGAATAAGCGATGCGTACATGCCAGAGTAGCTACTGTTTGTCAAAGTCTACCATTCTTCCAGAATGCTCACTCAGGGTGTGAGAGCGTAAATATATATATATATATATATATATATCACCCCTTGCAACGCATTAAAGCCACTAAAATGCCAGAGTTAAACAGGCGAGGAGAAATTTATCAAAGAAGCATTAAGAATAAGCGGAAACGAAAAACGTCATCGTGGGACAGAATATAGAATTTGACATTGCATTTACTTCCTTTTAGATTAAAGTTGGCTATCAAGCAAAGAGTCGGAAAGGAGTATGTAATATATCTAATTCTAGTAAAACCTTTCACGACCCACTGACACTTCGCTTGCGACCCACTAGTGAGTCGTAGCCCACAGTTTACGAAACTCTGGACTAGATGATTTCGACGACATTCAATTTCTTTTCCTATATATCGTTTTTTAATTAAACGATTTTTACTTTTAGTTTTGGGATTTCAAATTACAAAACACTCGTAACAATTTGCGAGCGTTCAGTCAAATCAAATTAAGAATAAAGTTGAGGGAACCAAATTTATATAATAGTGTTTTATAAATTAACATTTTGTCAAAATTATCAAACGTTTGATCTTTGGGAAAAATATTTATTCTTAGAAGACGGTAGACTTTATATAATGCTTATTATAAAACGTTTTATTACGTTGTCAGTAAACTTAAATATCAACAAAATATATTTTATTGTATTTTTTTTAATGGTGAATGAGTTGTGAAGTAAATATAACTTTTATTATATTTTGCCAATAAAAGGGGACAGAAATTGTCCCGTTCATCAATTTTGCTTTTTTTTTCGATACAGTGCATCGCAAAAATGTATCTATATATATATATAAAAGTCAAGATGTTTGTGTGTGTGTATGTCTATCTGTCTGTATATTCGTTATACAAATCCATGATTTTTATCCCATTCTCACCAAACTTTACCTAAATATGCTTTAGGCTTCCGGTCAGATCACGGGCTACTTATTTTTCCGATTTCCCCCAGATATGGGAAATTGATACCCGATCTCCGATCAAGTCTGATCAAGATCATGATTTCAGACATTTTATCGTGGCTCATGCAGCGGAATTTCCTCTAACTTGGTAAAATTATAGTTTTTAATCTCACACATTAGTAGATCTTCTCAGACGACTCATTATCCCCTATATCGGAAATCGATACCCGATATCCGATCAGGTCTGATCAAGATCAGGATTTCAGCCCTTTTATCGTAGTTCTTGCCACAGAATTTGCACTAACTTGGTAAAATAATTGTTTTAAGTCTCAAACATTTATAGATCTTTTAGACGACTCATTTCCCCTTTATCGGAAATCGATACCCCTGACATTATATCGAATCTAATCAAAAACCGATATTCAGCCATCAATAAGGCTCATTTTCTCCAATTTTACTCCCGATGGGTACAAGTTTTCATGGACTTAGATTAGTTTATCCTTGGATGACTTATTTGACTCCGACATTGGAAATCAATACCCCGATATCTTATCGCGTCTGATCAAAATCAGGTTTTTAGCCCTTCTATTTTGGTTTTTGCTTCGGGTTTTGCTCTGAGTAGTTACAATTGTAGTTCTTAGTTTCAGCTATGATACCATTTACTCAGAGGACTTATTTAGCCTTCAAAATTCAGTTTACAACAGAAAAACTCATTTAATATCGATACCAAGAAATCAAAATTTGACTTACATCCGTCCATATTTTTTTTCAATCTACGGTTTCGCTTTGACTGGAAACAACTATTGCTTTTTAGTTTTTGGTGCCAACGTCCAATGAATCCGAGCTCCAGGACCATGGATTAGTTTTAAAGCTTTTATTACACCCGAGCAACGCCGGGCTATACTGCTAGTATATATATATATATATATATATATATATATATATATATATATATGTATATTAGGTGCGATTGGTAAATTGTCGCAATTATTTTATTATTTCAAATATTCTTTAGGCTGAGTCTGAGCTCCAGGACCATGGATTAGTTTTAAAGCTTTCATTACACCCGAGCAACGCCGGGCTAGACTGCTGGTACTATATAATCTTGGGTGTTAACCGCTTCAAGAGATGTAATAACCCGGATCGAAAGCTCTATCTAACCCTCGCATATGTTAGGCAGTTAAGGAGAAGGAGATTTTGAATTCACTGGATGATCCCCATTACGGGCAAATATATATCTTCGTATATTTTCCGACAGAAAAGGTAAATCTTACCTTTAATTAACATTTATTCTTTGGCAATTTAATACGTACCATTAAAGACAAAAGTGATTTTAAGTTTCTATTGATAACCCATCAACGCTCAGTTTTCTAATTTTAGAATGGCGACCGTTAATTTGTAATAGATAAAAAAGAAGCAGAGAGGAAAGTGAAAAAAGAATTTCATCGGTAAAAATATAATCCTTTTATTTTTTGTTGGTAAAAGAAATTAGAAAGTGAATTCATTTTTCTTCTTCACGACCTTCCACTCACTGTTAGATCAACCAAATGCAGACGACAGTTTTACTCCTGCAGGTTTTTTTTTTTTTTGCACTTCCCGCCTGTGGAATTCGCTTCCTTATTCTTGCTTTCCTGACGACTATAACTTCCAGGAATTCAAATGCAAGGTCAATACTCATCTCTTAACCACTTGACCCTAGTTCTTTCTTCACCACCCTGTATATCCATTCCTTTCTCTCCACCTCTGTAACTGTCATCACACCTATATTCCCTTCCTTCTCTTGCTCCTTTCTAACTGGTTCGTCCCTCTCTTCACTCTCTTTTGTCGAATTTTTATTCTTATGTAACCCCCTGCTCATCAGTGGCGCTACCACCTTGCTCGGGGTGATATGATTAAAAAAAAATTATATAAAAACTAGAGTGGCCAAAAAATGAGGTATCACTTTATATATTTGTTATAATAAAGAGTTAATCCCCTACTTTATATTTCACAAGAACATTAATAAATAAGTTTTCTACGTCGCATGGCAATCTGGTACTTTCTTCTGTGTTTCTAGCGAAATGTTCCCGTCCCTCAAGACTATACGCAGCCTCTGGAATGCATCCTTGGCCAAGTCAATTTGTCTTCGGATATATAACGCATCAGCAGTATAGCCCGGCGTTGCTCGGGTGTAATGAAAGCTTTAAAACTAATCCATGGTCCTATTAGAGCCAAACCAGAAGCAAAAACTAAAATAAAAGGGTTGAAAATAATACAGACATACAGGCAGTTAAACAGACATACACAACAAACATCTTGCCATTTATATATATATATATATATATATATATATATATATATTATCGATTTTCTGCACTATTGTAAGAACGGCAAACATTGAAACTTCTGAATATCGTTTCTTATGTCTTTGTCTATGAGTGCATCAAATTTGATGCACTCATAGACAAAGACATAAGAAACGATATTCAAACGATAATCAAATTTGATTAAAATCGGAACACTCCTTCTATAACCAGATTTATTCGATTATCGATTTTCGATATTTATCGGGGGTACCACGACACAAAACCTAGCTAAGAACACTTGCAGACGCTTATATTACAACTGTGTAAATTTTCAAGAAAATTGGTTCAGCCGTTTCGGAGTTTATAGTTAACGGACACACACACACACACACACACACACATCCAAACACACAGAGAGAAAGTTCCATTTATAAAATAAGTTTAGATTAGACTTTGCAAAAAAGAAAAAACTCGTAGCTAAACTCCAAAAACATAAAAAGAAAAATAGACTATGAGGCTGTGCTGAAAAGTACATCAGTCAGTCAGTCAGGTGCCATACGTGAAACACGCTTGGACGATCATGTCTCAAAAGAGACATAACTGACTGGGCAGAAGATTATCCCGCAGTAGGTTGCCATTGCTTTCTACGGTAGAGTGGTTGCCAGCCAAGGCTATAGAACCCAATCTGTCCTGTTATTTAACCCATAACTGAAAGGAAGAGACGCATTAATACCTTCCCCAAGGGTATTTGCGCATAAGTGAATACAATGGATTCAACTGGAATTCGAATTCGGCTCCCCGGTTTTTCGTTCCGAGCCAATATCCACTGTACCACAAAGCAAATCCGAAAAGTACATAAAAAAATGTCATGTTAGGTCTGTGAAATATCGCAAGTTTCATTTTCAGTTCTTATTAATGACTGCTTTGTGTTTTTTCTATTTACAATGGCTGACTGATCGGTACATATGAATATGAAAAAGTTATGCCGGAGCTATAATGTCTTTCATGCATTGTGTTCAACATTTTATTAATAACTGTATTGTTTCGCTTCAGGTTCGAAGGTGGGATGAAAAGTTCAAAGGCTGACTATTAAGGTGCAATGCTATGACTTTGAAAACTTTCACCGAATAATAGTCAACACTTCTTATTATTAACTGTTTAATCTTTATTTGAGAGCTGAAAAGTTTATAGGCTGATTATGAAAAAAGTGATTATAAAAGAAGAAACAGTAGAAGCCTCCTTTGATGCAGGAATCTAATTTATTAATATTCCTGTAAAATATAACGTCGGGGATCAATTCTCTATTATAATCAATATATAAATTATTCCCTCACTTTGTTGCAGTTTTGTAAATTCTTGCGTATTTCCATTACGTGAAAAATGTATTTTTACTTTGATATAGTTTATATTAACACAATAGAATGTTCCAAGTGCCAGTCAATGTTTGTGCCAGGTAATTGTTTGGTGTTAGTTAATGAAGCTGGGTCAGAAAGATGACCGTTAAACCTGCGTTACGTGTTTAGTGTAACAAAAGAAAAAAACTTATTGACCAAAACTCAGAGTTGAAAATCACATACAAGGCTCATCCCTTGTTCCCTGTTTAGGATGTGGTTTCCGGCTTTATCTTTTCCAATCTTTTCACTTTTCTTTTTCTTATTTATTTTTTTTTTCAATTGGAGTAGATAGACTAAACTATCACCCGGTTCACACTCCACCCACGTTTATTGAACAGGTGAAGAGGCTCATCCCTTGTTCGCTGTTTAGGATGTGGTTTCCGGCTTTCTCTTTTCCAATCTTTTCACTTTTCCTTTATTTTTTCTTTTTCATTTTTATTTCAATTGGAGTAGATAGACTAAACTATCGCTCGGTTCACACTCCACCCACGTCTATTGTACAAGTGTAGAGGCTCATCGCTTGTTCCCTGTTTAGGATGTGTTTTCCGGCTTTCTCTTTTTCAAATCTTTTCAGTCTTGCGAAGCTCCCTGCACATCAATGGCATTACCGCCTTGCTCGGGGTGATATGATTTTAAAAAAAAGAAATATTTAATTTATAATAAACACAAAAGGATATATATATATGTATATATATATATATATATATATATATATATATATATAGATAGATAGATAGATAGATAGATAGATATACAAAATTTACAATTTTTTGCATTCAAAACAGAAAACAGAGTTTATTACTGGCAGAGTGACAGGTAAGTCTTATGAAGGAGAAGGAAGTTGTCAAATATCTTTACCCAGTTAAGATAGCGAAGAAGTTTAAGTGCTATAATTTTTGGAAATCCTTAAATGTGTATATAAGGAATAATTATTAGTTTAGTCAATGAAAGAGTCAAAACTATCTATTTACCCTTTTAGTTCCATGAGTTTCTCTTTCAGGTTTTAGTTAGTCGGCAACATTTCTTAGAGATTCTTTCGGCTGGATGTACAGATCCACGATTCGAACCGGTGTTGATAATGTCCACAAATCCTGTTAAAAACTAACACCTAAGTTGCATATTTCTAGTACATTTCGAATTCTCTCGATTTTACTCAAATCTTCAAGGACATTCTAGCATCCTTTTAACAACTTACTACTTTCTTCCAAAACCTATTTTTATAGAGACTAACACCTAATTTGCATATTTCTAGAACATTTCGAATTCTCTTGAATCTACTGGAATTTTCTACATTCTTCCAAAAGTTCTATTTCTAATTTCCTTATTTTTACCACTCCTTCATGAATTAAAACGTTTTCGTAATAACAGGATATACTCAATAGAATCTCTTACTACAACGTTTAGACATTATTATTATTATTATTATTATTATTATTATTATTATTATTATTATTATATCGCATTATCGTAAAACGTGGACTTGAAGAGTTAAAAATTGTTTAACTTAGGAAGCATCCTCTCGGGAGTTAGTCCTTCAAAACAGTTGTCGCAAAGAAGCTGATCGAAATTGCTTTTTACCATAATAATACGATGAGGACGAGGATTATCCATTCTTGTGTAAGCAGCATGCTTATTTTAATTTTATTTTTTGGAGATTTAAAGTATGATTTCAAGCGAGATACACGTCGCGTATCGGGAAATAGCAAAAAAAGGTTAACATAAGAAGGATTTCCGGATAGAAAATTCATTGAGAAAATATTGTGTACCTGGGCAACAAACTCTCTTTTATACAGGTCTCATTGAAAATGACAGACAAGTTATTATCATTAACTATTTTATACTCCTGCAGTCCGTGCATGGAGTACTGCTGCCATTTATGGTCAGGTGCCCCTGCCGTTCTCCTCAATGTTCTTGACAGGCTCCAAAGGAGAGTCTGTAATATGAAAAGAAAACGGACTCTTAAATATATATGAGAACAGTGTGATAGATAGAGAGAGAATGAGAGGGAGAAGGCATTGAGATAGATAGATAGATAGATAGATAGATAGATAGATAGATATGAATAGACTAAGATAGATAGATAGATAGATAGATAGATAGATAGATAGATAGATAGATAGATATGAATAGACTAAAATAGATAGATAGATAGATATGAATAGACTAAAATATATAGATAGATCGTTAGATAGATAGATAGATATATATGAATAGACTAAAATAGATAGATAGATAGATAGATAGATAGATAGATATGAATAGACTAAAATAGATAGATAGATAGATATGAATAAACTAAAATAGATAGATAGATAGATATGAATAGACTAAAATAGATAGATAGATAGATATGAATAGACTAAAATAGATAGATAGATATGAATAGACTAAAATAGATAGATAGATATATAGATAGATATGAATAGACTTAGATAGATAGATAGATAGATAGATAGATAGATAGATAGATAGATAGATATGAATAGACTAAAATAGATAGATATGAATAGACTAAAATAGATAGATAGATAGATAGATAGATATGAATAGACTAAAATAGATAGATAGATAGATAGATAGATATGAATAGACTAAAATAGATAGATAGATAGATAGATAGATAGATATGAATAGACTAAAATAGATAGGTAGATAGATATGAATAGACTAAAAGAGATAGATAAATAGATAGATAGATAGATATGAATAGACTAAAATAGATAGATAGATAGATAGATAGATATGAATAGACTAAGATAGATAGATAGATAGATAGATAGATATGAATAGACTAAAATAGATAGATAGATAGATAGATAGATAGATAGATAGATAGATAGATAGATAGATAGATACTTAAAATCAATGACAGAAAGAGGTAGTGGAAGCTAATTTTACAGTTTTAAACATTATGAACACTGTTATATAAATAGAGAAATAGAAGCTACTGAAATATATAGACTTAAAGACAATGACTCAGATACAGAGAGACAGACAGACAGACAGAGAGACAGAGAGACAGAGAGACAGACAGACAGACAGACAGACTAGAATAGAGTAAGCAAAGAATAAGTAGGAAAAAGTGTCTTTAATCTAACATGTTTCAATTTAACAAGCTTTTTTATAGATTCATTAAAGACGAATGATTTTAAAATCTAAGAGACAGTATGTTGATTGAGGCATAGATTCATTGGTCAGATACGTGTCACGTGTGATGAAGCAATGGATGAATATTAAATGTAGAAGAAAACACTGGTGTCTTTTTAAATGCGTGTGCCAACGCGTAATTAAAACATCAGACGTTTTTTTTATGAACGTAAATATATGTTAGCGAAAATAATGCGTGTAAATCATATTTAAACTATAGACGAATTCAGTGTGTGTGTATGTCGGTAACGTTAGTACGTGTAAATGACAGTGACGAAATACATTTCCGTTCAAAATACGTAACATGTATGGTATACACGGGTACAGATAGATACTGCATGTGAGAAAGAAAGAAACGATGAAGATAAATAGATATGTAGAAAAAGTCCTAAGCAATCTTAAATAAAAAGTATGAACACAGTGTGATAGATATATAGATAGATCGATAGATAAATCCATACTGTGATGGTGGAATGAAACTTAAAAAAGTTGCGAACAGAATTTTATATATATATATATATATATATATATATATATATATATATATTGCCTTTTTCTACTAAGAATTCTAATCGAAGACGTCTTGTTGGCGTGTCACATTTTGCATGACCTAGTTGTACTTCGAGAGAGCAATTTCAACCTCCCCCCCCAAAGGACTGACAGCGCACTTGGAATAATCCACGCGCTTATCTTCTATCCAACGTCCGATCCCATCTCTGAGGTTGCATAGTTCAAAATACCTTGAGCATGCAGCGATATTCGAACATCTTTCCGATAACGGAGTTCATCACAACATCACAAGAACACATCTCCGAATTTGTTGGCTCCGTAGGCGAGGCAGTTGCCATTTTTTTTCTCTCTCGTAAATATGGCAAGATCAAAAAAATAAAATGATTCTTCAATGGCCGTCTGGGAATTTCTCAAATTCACTAGTGTGTGAAATAGTCGAAATCATATCGACTATCACAAAACGTCGTGAAATATCTTTTCTTTAATGACCGTGTCCTCTATGGACCTATGCGATCATGGTCCTCCACTTCCGTCTATCCCATGTCTATCTTAACACTTTTTGTCTTGATATCTCTCCAACATCCTGCTCTGCCAAGCAGTTGCCCAAGTCTATCAGGTATGTCTCGTCTTGCTTTCCCCTGTTTCTTTTTCACTGTGAGTATTAAATTTTCAAATCCGTCTTTCCTCATTACATATCATTAAACTTCTGATGCCTCTTCTCTATTTCTGTTGTTGAGGTCGCGCTATGTCGAAAAGAATGGAAATATTCCACAGGCGGGAAGTGCGAGAAAAGAAGCTGGTGGAGTAGAATTTGCGTTTTCAATTTATTGGTTTCACAGTAAAATAGTATAATTTTGAAAATTTGATTAAACTGTCAAAAACTTATTTATTTTAATGTGTTTTTGTTTAATATTAGTAGTACTTCCTATTTTAGATAAAATAGTTTTTTGAGATATTATTTTGATAAGTTTATTTAAATCAATATTCAAAATGATTTTAAGTAATCCAATTAGTCTTACGCTTCAGGAACTGTTTCTTGAGTGAAATGCTCTATTTCCGGATGATAATGCACTCATTTATACTGCTAAAGTTGTAGCTAAATAGCACGATGAACATTCTAATGAAGTAGAGCGACACCACAGTCACCAGATCTCAATATCACTGAACATTTATGGTCCATTTAAAAAAAAAAAAACAGGTGAGGAATCGATATACTGGCGACATCATTGAAAGAACTGGAGACAGATTTATTCTAAAAGTATAAAATTTCTCCTGAAGAAATTCAAATGGTTCCAACACATAATGAAATAATTTAGCTTGAAATTTCAAAGTGTCTCAATTATTTTGCCCCCCTCGTCTATATACATTCTATTTGCATAGGTTAAGATGTAAAGAAATACTTAACATGCTCAGTGTTTGAATTTCCTTAAGTCAAAATGCACTTGATAAAAACGAACAACTTTTTTCCCCTTTTAGGATACATATGTGCGTTGTGGCGCAGTGGATATCGGCTCGGAACGAGAAATCGAGGAGCCGAGTTCGAATTCCAGTTGAATTCCTTGCATTCACTTACGCGCAAATACCCTTGGGAAAGGTATTAATCCGTCTCTTCTCTCCATCTATGGGTCAAATAACAGGACAGATTGGGTTCTATAGCCTTGGTCGGCAACCAGTCTACCGCAGAAAGCAATGGCAACCTACTGCGGGATAATCTTCTGCCCAGTCAGTCATGTCTCTTTGGAGACATGATCGCCCAAAGCGTGTATCGCGCATGGCACTTGACTGATTTCTCGAGTCCTATCATATGAATTGGGATATACATATAAAAAAAATCACATTACTCAGGGTAAAAAAATATCAAGCGTCTATGATACGTAATCAAGAAAAACTATTCGTTGAAATTTACGATCAAAGAATATTTAATAAAGATATAAAACAAATTAATACGCACCTTAAATTAACAAGCATCTAAACTAAACTAATAAATGGAACTGTGTGTGTGTGTCCGTTACCTATAGACTCCGAAACGGCTGAACCGATTTACTTGAAAATTCACACACTTGTACTATAAGCGTCTGCGAGTGTTCTTAGCTAGGTTTTGTGTCGAAGTACCACAGATAAATATCGAAAATCGATAATCGAAAAAATCGGGTTATAGAAGGAGTCTACACTCATAGACAAAGACATAAGAAACAATACTCAGAAGTTTCAAGGTTGCAGTTCTTACAATAGTGCAGAAAATCAATAATATATATATGTATGCTAACAGTTTCTTCACTCGCTTATTGAATTCTCTTCAGGTTTCTTGCTTTTACACCCAACTGCCATCTTCCAAAATTTAAATGTAATGTCAATCATTATTTACTGTCTTCTTGATTCTATATTATTATAAGTAATATGCTAACAGTTTCTTCACTCGCTTGATTAAATCTCTTGCGGTTTCTTGCTTCCCAGTCAACTTACATCTTCCAAAATTTAAATGTAATATCAATGGTTACTTTCTATCTTCTTGATTCCTCTTCTTTTATTGTTCTCTCTCCTTAATTATGTTTTCTTCTTCTCATATTATTATAAGTCCTATGCTAACAGTTTCTTCTCTCACTTGTGGAACTCTCTTCTGGCTCCTTACTTTCAAGTCAAATTTGATCTTCAATAATTTAAATGCAATCGTTATTTACTGTCTTCTTGATTCTTCTTCTTTTATTGTTCTCTCTCCTTAATTATGCTTTCTTCTTCTCATATTATTATAAGTCCTATTCTAACAGTTTCTTCTCTCACTTGTGGAACTCTTTTCTGGCTCCTTACTTTCCAGTCAAATTTGATCTTCAATAATTTAAATGCAATCGTTATTTACTGTTTTCTTGATTCTTCTTCTTTTATTGTTCTCTCTCCTTAATTATGCTTTCTTCTTCTCATATTATTATAAGTCCTATGCTAACAGTTTCTTCTCTCACTTGTGGAACTCTCTTCTGGCTCCTTACTTTCCAGTCAAATTTGATCTTCAATAATTTAAATGCAATCGTTATTTACTGTCTTCTTGATTCCTCTTCTTTTATTGTTCTCTCTCCTTAATTATGCTTTCTTCTTCTCATATTATTATAAGTCCTATGCTAACAGTTTCTTCTCTCACTTGTGGAACTCTCTTCTGGCTCCTTACTTTCCAGTCAAATTTGATCTTCAATAATTTAAATGCAATCGTTATTTACTGTTTTCTTGATTCTTCTTCTTTTATTGTTCTCTCTCCTTAATTATGCTTTCTTCTTCTCATATTATTATAAGTCCTATGCTAACAGTTTCTTCTCTCACTTGTGGAACTCTCTTCTGGCTCCTTACTTTCCAGTCAAATTTGATCTTCAATAATTTAAATGCAATCGTTATTTACTGTCTTCTTGATTCCTCTTCTTTTATTGTTCTCTCTCCTTAATTATGCTTTCTTCTTCTCATATTATTATAAGTCCTATGCTAACAGTTTCTTCTCTCACTTGTGGAACTCTCTTCTGGCTCCTTACTTTCCAGTCAAATTTGATCTTCAATAATTTAAATGCAATCGTTATTTACTGTCTTCTTGATTCCTCTTCTTTTATTGTTCTCTCTCCTTAATTATGCTTTCTTCTTATATTATTATAAGTCCTATGCTAACAGTTTCTTCTCTCGCTTGTGGAACTCTCTTCTGTCTTTTTGCTAATTAGCCAATTTTGATCTTCAAAATTTTAACTGAGATGTCAATCCCTATCTTTCCCTCTCTTAATTCCTCTTTCTGTTAATTGTTCTCTCTCCTTAATAATCTTTCCTTTTTTCATTCATATTCTCTCACTTCAGTAATTCCTTGCGTCTTAGTGGCTTTATTGCCTTATTTTTGGAGGAAATTACTAAAAACAAACATGTGGAAGTAATTAAAGCGCCCAATGACGTAAACCTGAAAAAAAGAGACAAATCCACACGGGTTGTTCCACTGCTGCTTATGTAACGAATGTCAGAAAAGAATGAGATTAAACAACTAAAGCTGAATGAAATTATTTAATTATTTCATGAATGCACCTACAAAGTTTGACGAGGACTCGTCTTTCCATGTGGAATGAAGATTCATGCGTGAAAATGCAATTTCAAAGAAAACCACGAGGCACTTATAAATGGATTGATATTCTACCTGTCTTCAAGGCGATATATTTTGCATATGAATCTCATTCGATGAAGTTCTTTTACGGAAATAAAATATAAATTTTGGAAGAGAAAATATTATCCAGAAGAATAAAAATATATATAAAAACAAAATCTATCTATCTATCTATCTATCTATCTATCTATCTATCTATCTCAGTCTATTCGTATCTATCTAAGTCTATTCATATCTATCTATCTATCTATCTATATCAGTCTATTCATATCGATCGATCTATCTATATCAGTCTATTTATCTATCTATCTATCTCAGTCTATTCATATCTATCTATCTATCTATCTATCTATCTATCTATCTATCTCAGTCTATTCATATCTATCTATCTGTCTATCTATATATCTATCTATCTCAGGCTATTCATATCTATCTATCTATCTATCTATCTATCTATCTATCTATCTATTTATCTATCTATCTATCTCAGTCTATTCATATCTATCTATCTATATATCTATCAGTCTATTCATATCTATCTATCTATCTATCTATCTATCTATCTATCTATCTATCTATCTATCTATCTATCTATCTCAGTCTATTCATATCTATCTATCTAAGTCTATTCATATCTATCTATCTATCTATCTATCTATCTATCTATCTATCTATCTCAGTCTATTCATATCTATCTATCTATCTCAGTCTATTCATATCGATCGATCTATCTATCTATCTATCTATCTATCTATCTCAGTCTATTCATATCTATCTACCTATCTCAGTCTATTCATATCTATCTATCTATCTATCTATCTATCTATCTCAGTCTATTCTATCTATCTATCTATCTATCTATCTATCTATCTATCTCAGTCTATTCATATCTATCTATCTATCTATCTATCTATCTATCTATCTCAGTCTATTCGTATCTATCTAAGTCTATTCATATCTATCTATCTATCTATCTATCTATCTATCTATCTATCTATCTATCTATCTATCTATCTATCTATCTATATCAGTCTATTCATATCTATCTATCTATCTATCTATCTATCTATCTATCTATCTCAGTCTATTCATATCTATCTATCTATCTCAGTCTATTCATATCTATCTATCTATCTATCTCAGTCTATTCATATCTATCTATCTATCTATCTATCTATCTATCTATCTCAGGCTATTCATATCTATCTATCTATCTATCTATCTATCTATCTATTTATCTATCTATCTATCTCAGTCTATTCATATCTATCTATCTATATATCTATCAGTCTATTCCTATCTATCTATCTATCTATCTATCTATCTATCTATCTATCTATCTATCTATCTCAGTCTATTCATATCTATCTATCTAAGTCTATTCGTATCTATCTATCTATCTATCTATCTATCTATCTATCTATCTATCAATCTATCTATCTATCTATCTCAGTCTATTCATATCTATCTATCTATCTATCTCACTCTATTCATATCTATCTATCTATCTATCTCAGTCTATTCATATCTATCTATCTATCTATCTATCTATCTATCTATCTATCTATCTATCATCTATCTCAGTCTATTCATATCTATCTACCTATCTATCTCAGTCTATTCATATCTATCTATCTATCTATCTATCTACCTATCTCAGTCTATTCATATCTATCTATCTATCTATCTCAGTCTATTCATATCTATCTATCTATCTATCTATCTATCTATCTATCTATCTATCTATCTATCTATCTATCTCAGTCTATTCATATCTATCTACCTATCTCAGTCTATTCATATCTATCTATGTATCTATCTATCTATCTATCTCATTCTATTCGTATCTATCTAAGTCTATTCATATCTATCTATCTATCTATCTATCTATCTATATCAGTCTATTCATATCGATCGATCTATCTATATCAGTCTATTCATATCTATCTATCTATCTATCTATCTCAGTCTATTCATATCTATCTATCTATCTCAGTCTATTCATATCTATCTATCTATCTATCTATCTATCTATCTATCTATCTATCTCAGTCTATTCATATCTATCTATCTGTCTATCTATATATCTATCTATCTCAGGCTATTCATATCTATCTATCTATATCTATCTATCTATCTATCTATCTATCTATCTATTTATCTATCTATCTATCTCAGTCTATTCATATCTATCTATCTATATATCTATCAGTCTATTCATATCTATCTATCTATCTATCTATCTATCTATCTATCTATCTCAGTCTATTCATATCTATCTATCTAAGTCTATTCATATCTATCTATCTATCTATCTATCTATCTATCTATCTATCTATCTCAGTCTATTCATATCTATCTATCTATCTCAGTCTATTCATATCGATCGATCTATCTATCTATCTATCTATCTATCTATCTATCTATCTATCTCAGTCTATTCATATCTATCTACCTATCTCAGTCTATTCATATCTATCTATCTATCTATCTATCTATCTATCTATCTATCTATCTATCTATCTATCTCAGTCTATTCATATCTATCTATCTATCTATCTATCTATCTATCTATCTATCTCAGTCTATTCGTATCTATCTATCTATCTATCTATCTATCTATCTATCTATCTCAGTCTATTCATATCTATCTATCTATCTATCTATCTATCTATCTATCTATCTATCTCAGTCTATTCGTATCTATCTAAGTCTATTCATATCTATCTATCTATCTATCTATCTATCTATCTATCTATCTATCTATCTATCTATATCAGTCTATTCATATCGATCGATCTATCTATATCAGTCTATTCATATCTATCTATCTATCTATCTATCTATCTATCTATCTCAGTCTATTCATATCTATCTATCTATCTCAGTCTATTCATATCTATCTATCTATCTATCTATCTATCTATCTATCTATCTATCTATCTATCTCAGTCTATTCATATCTATCTATCTGTCTATCTATATATCTATCTATCTCAGGCTATTCATATCTATCTATCTATCTATCTATCTATCTATCTTTATCTATCTATCTATCTATCTCAGTCTATTCATATCTATCTATCTATATATCTATCAGTCTATTCTATCTATCTATCTATCTATCTATCTATCTATCTATCTATCTATCTATCTATCTATCTCAGTCTATTCATATCTATCTATCTAAGTCTATTCATATCTATCTATCTATCTATCTATCTATCTATCTCAGTCTATTCATATCTATCTATCTATCTATCTCACTCTATTCATATCTATCTATCTATCTATCTCAGTCTATTCTATCTATCTATCTATCTATCTATCTATCTATCTATCTATCTATCTCAGTCTATTCATATCTATCTACCTATCTATCTCAGTCTATTCATATCTATCTATCTATCTATCTACCTATCTCAGTCTATTCATATCTATCTATCTATCTATCTCAGTCTATTCTATCTATCTATCTATCTATCTATCTATCTATCTATCTCAGTCTATTCATATCTATCTACCTATCTCAGTCTATTCATATCTATCTATCTATCTATCTCAGTCTATTCATATCTATTTATCTATCTATCTATCTATCTATCTATCTATCTATCTCAGTCTATTCTTATCTATCTCAGTCTATTCATATCTATCTATCTATCTATCTATCTATCTCAGTCTATTTATCTCTCTCTCTCTCTCTCTCTCTCTCTATATATATATATATATATATATATATATGTATGTATGTATATATATACATATATCAATCTGTCTATTACATTACTACTATGGTAACGTAACTTCCTAGTCTATTTTCTACAAATGTTTTAATGCTAATCATTCTCAGTCAGCGGCTCATCATTTTACAATCGAACAACGTTAGACTTATTCATGCGTTCTTTGACTCATGATCAGATGACAATAAAAAACATTAAGTGTTTACGGAGAATAACAGATGTGTATTCAAATGTCTTCATAATGCATTCAAACTTTTGAAAATCAAGGTTTACTGAAGAGGATTAAGTCGGAAGTGAGTTTAACAAGCAACAGAAGAAATCGTTACCATAGGACCTATAATAATATGAAAAGAAGAAAACATAATTAAAGAGAGAGAACAATAAAAGGAAAGGAATCAAGAAGACAGTAAATAACGATTGACATTGCATTTAAACTTTGGAAGATCAAAGTTGAGTGGAAAGCAAGAAGACAGAAGAGAGTTCCACAAGCGAGAAAAGAAAATGTTAGCGTAGAACTTATAATAATATGAGAAGAAGAAAACATAATTAAGGAGAGAGAACAATAAAGGAAGAGGAATCAAGAAGACAGTAAATAACGATTGACATTGCATTTAAATTTTGGAAGACGAAAGTTGATTGGAAACAAGAAGCCGGAAAAGAGTTCCACAATTTAGCATAGGATTTGTTATAATATGAGAAGTGATATATTCCTTTCCGGAATATCAGTGTAAAGATTAGTGGAAGAATGGTACTCGACACTGCAATACGTTATAACGGATTTATTGTATTACTGTACAATTAACAATAAGATACAGATAAGCAATCAACGAGTAGGAGCGGAATAAACTATCAAATAGATAATGCCTTCGCCTAAGACGTTTGGCTCTCCGCTTGTCACCGTCCTTTGTAGTCTAAAGCATTCTATTCTCCGGGATGGCAGGATGTTCCATAATAACATATATAGTACAACTGTGTAAATTTTCAAGAAAATCGGTTCAGCCGTTTAGGAGTCTCTAGGTAGCGGACACACACACACACACACACACACACACACACACACACACACACACACACACACACACACACACAGACAAAGATCTATTTATAAATAAGTTTAGATATATCCCGGAAAGGAATATCAGTGTAAAGATTAGTGAAAGAATTGTACTCGACACAAGAAATAG
Source organism: Ascarosepion bandense (assembly GCA_037127315.1). Classification (NCBI taxonomy): domain Eukaryota; kingdom Metazoa; phylum Mollusca; class Cephalopoda; order Sepiida; family Sepiidae; genus Ascarosepion; species Ascarosepion bandense. Next base: position 75,944 of record JBBBDQ010030139.1, read on the forward strand.
ATATAACGGATTTATTGTACTACTGTACAATTAACAATAAGATACAGATAAGCAATCAACGAGTAGGAGCGGAATAAACTATCAACTAGAGAAGGACTTCGCCTGAGATGTTGGATTCTCCGCTTGTCACCGTCCTTTATAATCGGGAGCATTCCGTACTCGGGGATGGCAAGATGTTCCACTATAACAAGAAGAAAATATAAGTATATTAGATTAGATTGGTTGTTTTACGGCAAATCAACTCTTTATGGGTTATTTAAAGCCGAAACATTAGTTGTTGTAGAATGACAGGTGGAAGTTAAATGTTACTTATGATTCAGAGGAACTTTTGACTATATCTTGTATAGTTTCGTCTCTCTTAGGAATCTGAAAACATTTTTAGCGTCAACCTTATTGAAAATATCCATTAGATTATTTTCTTGGTAGTGTTTTAGTCGGATCTGTTCAAAGTCTATGCAGCTTGTCAGGATATCATGTACTGTGTAGGGTTCTTGGCATGGTATGCAGATTAGTACTTCTCCTTTCAGTAAGTATGAGTGGGTGATATAGGTGTGTCCTATTCGGAGTCTAGCCATTACCACTTCTCTTCTTTACATCATTTTATTGGTTTCTTTTTTCCGATAGTTTGTGTCACTTGGTGGAGTTTATTGTCAGTACAGGAGTTCCATGACTCCTGCCGAATTAAGGAGAGAGAACAGTAATAGAACAGTAATCCTCATAATAGTAAATATTCATTGACATTGAACTTTAAATATTTGACGATCAAAATTAACTGGAGAACAAAAAAAGAAAAGGATGGAAGTAGCTCGATTTTACGAACTTAACCCTGGAAAACAGTCGTGATCGATGAAACAAAGAGATACCCCAACGACTGTGTTACAGGGTTAAGCACAATCGTATTTTTTCTAGTTGAAATTAGAGATATCTATGCTAACATTTACGTCTCACCTGGCTTCTTGCATTCTTGTGAACTATGATCTTTAAGAATATAAATGTTGTGTCATCAGTTAAATCCTGTCTCTTAAATACCTGCCCTTTCATTATCCTCTCACTTTATGATGCCTTTTTTCTCAGGCCCTTTAACTCTCAGAAACCAATTCGGATAAAATAATTTTACACACACACACACACACACACACACAACACACACAGATATATATATATTCTAAACATATACTGTTAAATATAAGAGACAATGAATGTTTATTATGTTTAATCACGAACCGTTCTGAACATCGCATTTTGGCTTTAATTTCAGTTGGAAATAAAGACAAAAATTCGCCAACATTTGGATAACTTTTTAAGTTGGTTCTAAGCTTCCGGTTCACATGAGCCATCTTCAGAGAGGTTACAGGGACGTTAACACAAAAACATCCACCATTAACGACGATGTTACCTTGTATTGACATAAAACTCCGCTAAGCAACTGCGACAGTTACCAAAAATAGCAAACGCAGTTCGCAAATTTGTAATGCGGTTCTATGAGAGCTCGAAATTATAGCAGAACAATACCTTTAGATGCAATTTAATGTGTTATGACCAGATTAAAACGGGATTTTATTAAGTGTGGGCTGTTTGTATTTAATACAAGATAAAATCGTCGCTGATGATGGATGTTTTTGTGTTAACGTCCTTGTAACCTCTCTAAAGATGGCTCATGTGAGCCGAAAGCTTAGAACTAAATTAATAAAAAATTATCCAAATGTTGGAGAATTTTTGTCTTTATTTTCACATGAAATTAAAGCCAAAATACAATGTTTAGAACAGCTCTGGATTAAACATAATAGACATTCATAGTATATTTATAGAAAATTATCTGCTGCCTCGATACACTATATATATATATATATATATATATATATATATATATATATATATTAGACGTTTGATATGAAAAATGTGTCAGAGTTACTTCCTGCATTTATTAAAATTTCTCGATCTACTTTCATCTGCTACCATTAAAAGTAAAATTGTGTCAGGGGCACATTCTTTATTGGGATTTCTTGATCTAGACCGGTTGTTATTAAAAATGTATCCGGGGCATTCTTTCTTTAGTAAGACTTTTGAATCAATAGAGTGTTTTACGGATGAACGTGAGCAGTAAATAAAACAGTATTATTGTTAAATATTTATTGGTTTAATTATTAGATCATGTTATTTGAAACATGTTAATTATGTGTAAAAATTAAAATATTACCCAAATGTCCGCTAAGGCTTCGCGGCACACCTTCACTTGATGGTCAAAATTTTGAATTGTTGTTGGCTTGTTGGTGCAAACTTTACTTTTGAGATGACCCCCAAAGGAAGAAATCTGAGGTCGTCAGATAGCACGATCGTTGGGGTCAATTGACATCAATGATTCAGAAGAAGAAGCAGCCCTGTAACTTCTTATTCAATAAAGCCATTTTTGCATTGATTGTGTGGCATGTAACACCATTGTGTTGGAATCACAAATATTCGACATACTTAGCATTCAATTCAGGCCATAACTGCCATGACTCAAATAACGTGATCCAATAATGAAGTTAATAAATTTTTACCTATAACACTGTTTATTCACTGCTAACTTCGTTCTGTTCTAATGAAACACCCCAGAAATCAGTTTTTTTTATTAAGAAAAAGTTTGTTTTGCAGTCATAATTGTTCTTTCCTTTCGTCTAAGATTATTATGTTGAAAAATTGCCTATGAAGTTTTTTCTGGACACAACAAAGTGACATTTATGGAATATAAAATTGACGAACGTGCTAGTTGTTATCCGAACACTGGGAACGTAAGTAAAGTGATTTGGGGTGAAAAGATAAAAGATATTGATATAAAAAAGCAGACCTGATAAAAGTATTATTGGAAATTATCTGAAAGATCACAATCGTGCTGGACTATTTAGGTCAGACACTATTCAGTCAAAGCTACCAAACACTAATTGGAAATACTAAATTGATAAGTAGTCATTTGGCCATCATTCCCCTGTGACGATAGAGAAGAACCACGGAAAGATGCAAAGAATAAAACTATCTTGAGATCATTTTTTTTCTTTCATTTGCAATTATGTCATGAATGAATCAGTCTCTGGCTCCCAAGAGGCGTCAAGAAGAACTTTATGTTTAACATTTTTTTTAACTTTCCGAATTAGGGTGCCAGATCTAAAGTGTGACAAGTTTTTTTTTCTTTTAGTTAGCTTTGATGTCTACTTCTACTAATAATGTATATTTGGGCAGCAATCATTCTTTTAAACATGTTTCGTTAAAAAGACCCAAGAAAGAATTTATTAATTTTGGATTTAGTTTTTCCAGCATTCTTACATGTTTTCTTTCTGCTAAAAATAAGAAATAAAAGATTTTTCATAATATTTGACTTTCCATGGGTTTTCAGTCAATTCACTGGCCATTTTCAAGGATGTTATTTTTCTGACGTTGTTATTTTATCTTTATATTTTCTTTTTTCAAAATCATATCGCCCCAAGCAAGACATTTTAAGGAAAGTTATGAGAAAGAGTGACTGGTTATAGAGGGTGTCAGGAATTTGGTAAGAGAAGGATGAGAATATTGTTTGAGATATTGAGTGGACGGAGAAAGGAACATGATGGAGAGAGGATACGGATTAGTATGATAGGAGATGGCCTTTTTTTATAATCATATCGACCCAAGTACGGCATTTTACTGCCACTATTTTGCAGGGATTTACATAGAAGGAAATTTATGAGAAAGAGTGACAGGTTATAGGAGGTGTCAGGAAGTGGGTAAGAGAAGGATGAGAATACTGATGAGAGTGGAGTAGACGGAGGAAGGAACATGAGAGAAAGTTATGAGAAAGAGTGACAGGTTATAGGGGGTGTCAGGAAGTGGGTAAGAGAAGGATGAGAATACTGATGAGAGTGGAGTAGACGGAGAAAGGAACATGAGAGAAAATTATGAGAAAGAGTGACAAGTTATAGGGGGGGTCAGGAAGTGGGTAAGAGAAGGATGAGAATACTGATGAGAGTGGAGTGGACGGAGAAAGGAACATGAGAGAAAGTTATGAGAAAGAGTGACAAGTTATAGGGGGTGTCAGGAAGTGGGTAAGAGAAATATTATTGTGACCATAAAGTGGGGGATCAATTTATATATTGATTGTATTGTAGAATTGATCTCCCACTTTATATCCACATTATAATAGTATAGAAACTTTTTTTTATAATCATATCGTCGCAAACAAGGCATTTTACTGCCACTATTTTGCAGGGATTTACATAGAAGGAAAGTTATGAGAAAGAGTGACGGGTTATAGGGGGTGTCAGGAAGTGGGTAAGAGAAGGATAAGAATAGTGATTAAAGTGTAGTGGATAGAGAAGGGAGCATAAGAGGGAGGATGCATGTGAGTGAGATAGGAGAAGACTATTGACTTGTAAAATTTATGAGATTGTAGCTAACGGGAAAGCAAGTAAATGGAAGGGAATTCCACAGGCGAGTCGTGCGAGAAAAGAAGCTGATGGAGTTTTACATTTATTGGTTTCATAGTAAAAGGGTAGGACCTAGTTGCTAATTTTGTGGCTCGAGTAATTTTATTTAATATATATATATATATATATATATATATATATATATATATATATATATATATATATTACATATATTAAATAAAATTACTCGAAATTAAATAAAATTATATATATATATCACTCATTTCATTAAAAATGAAATTTGAGCACACTAGCTATTGGGCGCGTAATATGATATGCGCTAAAAAAAATATTTGTTTCAGCCGAACGCCCCGTGGCCCAGGGGTAGAGTCGCTGACTGACGACAAATCGTTCGGGTTTCGAGCTTGGGTTGTGTAACAATCGGATTCTAACTGTACTGATGAGCTGTGATAAGGCGAAACAGATCTGTCTGCGGATGACTATATATATATATATATATATAGAATTACCCACAAATACTTTTGAAAAATAGTATTAATCCATTTCTTCATCTCTTTTGGATCAAATAACAGGAAAGATTGTGTTCTATAGGCTTGTCTGGCAATCAGTTTTCCGCAGAAAGTAATGGCAATCTACTGCGGGAAAATCTTCTGCACAGTGAGTCATGTCTCTTTCGATACATGAGCGTGTATCACGTATGGCATTTAACTGACACTGACTATAATAGCTGGAAACAAATCTTTGGCTGAATAGGAAGTGGGGGGGTCGGTTTTCTATTGTTGTGAAGTAATAAACTGATCCCCAACTCAATAGAAATTATTAATATAATAATATGATTCATCGGTGATTATTTATTTCATTCTGTGTATTATTAGTTTTCCAGTCTCTATCTAAAATAGTTATATATTATTTAACTCTCAATAACGGTGTGCATTTTAGTGACCTTTTCGCCTTGCTTGGGACAAACAATTTTAAAATTCAAAGAAAATAAATATATTTACAAAAAGAAAATTTGTTTCAAAGGAAACCATCTCATCTTCATTTTTGAAGTTTTTTGATGATGAAGTTCAACAAATATAAGGCTCAAGAGACACCCAAATATTACAGAATGAATGATGTGATATTATTGTTTGCTTTTATTTTGTTTATTTATTTATTAAGTATTTTTAGCTTGTTTAAATGAATTTCAATTAGTTTGACAATTTCTTCACTTTCTTTAGTGGATTTTAGAAAGGAAAATACGTACTTTCAATAGGGTTTGCTAAGTTTCGGCGTTGTCCATCCAGTTTTGCGGATTCGGCGTTGTCGATTTGGTGTCAGATAAATGATTGGACTTTTCAGCATAGTTGATTCGGTGTCAGAACATTTCGACATTACTGTCTTTAGAAATGGATTCATACTTTTTCCAAGGAAAATGAAAACTAAACTTTTAATCGACATTTTTGACATTTATTTTGAAACTCAAATGTTACCGCTTTTTTTAAACTGATGAAATAACACAAATTAAAAACTTAAATTGTAAAATCTGTATTTTAAAATATACTAAAAAACAGCGTCAAAACAAAAAAATATCCATCGTGTATAATTTTGTTTCTTCCACGAGTTGATAAAATATTTGCTGAACATTTTGAATGATGAAGTGTAAAAGCTGAAAAAAATTTAAGTTTAACCAAGCTTCAAATTTTATGCAAATTTCTAACTTTGGGCTAATTGGAATATCTGAAAAAATAAACCTATTAGGAATAGAATATCTATTTTGACTATTAAGAATGGGAGAGAGAATTATCGACAACAAACCAAACAAAATGACTTGTTAGTTGCTTATAGTGGGTTATCCATTCTTTTCCAGTTTATAGTTGAGAGTCCGTTCTAGTGAAGGGTAGTTGTATATTGTTGCAGGTTAACGGAATTTGGCCTCGTTGTAGACAGCCCACTATAAGTCATAAAATGATTATAAATCAAGAATAGCAAATTGAGTTGAAAAATAACATTTTATATATACACATACCAATTAAGGTTTTTGCAATTAAAGTAATACTTGAAGTACAGGTCCAACGGACGTTAAAATGTTCATGGCAATAAAATGCTGAAAAGACAATTAAATGCTTAGGAATGTGGGAGCGCTGTAAGTAAAGAATGTCTTTAATGTATTCGCTCCTTGGGTCAGGAAGTAGTTTTGAGACAGGGACGAAGGAAAAGGGAGGTGAAGGCAACGAGCATAGTAAGCCACTTGACTTGGTCACGGGAGATACTAATTACTCACGTCTGTCGCGAGTCAGTTTGTGTGGGTCGGTCTGTCTGTCTGATTATCCCGCAGTAGTTTGTCATTGCTTTCTGCGGTAGTCTGGTTGCCGACCAAGGCTAAAGAACCCAATCTGTCCTGCTATTTAACCTATAACTGGAAGGAAGAGACGGATTAATACCTTTCCCAAGGGTATTTGCACGTAAGTGAATGCAATGGATTCAACTGGAATTCGAACTCGGCTCCCCGGTTTCTCGTTCTGAGCCGATATCCACTGTACCACAACGCACATTCCCACAGTAGGTTGCCATTTCTTTTCAAGAAAAGCTATACAACCAAACCTTCCCTGCTATTCACTCATAGTTGGATGAAGAAGAGAGAAAGTCATATTTTTCCAAAGGGTATTTGCGTCTAAGTGAATGCAACTAATTCAACTGGAATTCCATCTTGGGTCTCCTATTCTCGTACTGAGCCGATATCCACTGCATCAAAAGGCAAATCCTTTTTTCATTCTCTCAAACACCCTTCCCATCTACCCAACCCTCAGCCTCGGTATCCTTACCCGTCTATCACGCACCTGACATGTCTTATATCTAACCACTCTTTCTCATCAGCTTCCCTATGTAACCCCCTGAACAATAGTGGAAATGGAATGACTTGCTTGGGGTGAAATGATTTTTTAATCAGTTCACCCCAAGCAAGGCATTCACTGCCACTATAGCGCAGGGGGTTACCTAGGGGAAGGTGCTGAGAGAGCGATTAGGAATAGTGTTTGAGAGAATGGATGCGAGTTAGTGTGTTAGGAGGTGTCTATTGATCTTACATTTAAACTACTGGAGATTTTAGCTGTCGGGGAAGCAAGTATGTGGAAGTGAATTACACAGGCGGGAAGTGCGAGAAATTGCGGTTACATTTTATTGGTTTCACTGTAAAAGGGTGGGACCTAGTTGCTAAACTAATATCTCGTGCAAATTCGTAACTAGGAGACACCATTGATCTAAGTTCCTAAGAAGCCTTGAAATATTTATAGAAGGGGCACAGGGAAGCCATGTCACGCCGGTGAGAGAGTGATGCAGCCGGTCAGCCAAGTCAGTATCGATCACATTACAGATTCTCCGTTGTATTTTGTCAAGAACCCGGTGTAGAATAGCAGGGGCACCCGACCAGATGTGGCAGCAGTATTCAATACATGGGCGGATGGTAGATTTATATATGTGCAGGATAGATTCAGACGGAAAGAACTTCCGGGCCCTGCACAGAGAACCGACTTTCATAACAGCGGATTTAGCAATGGATTCGATATAGTCATTCCACTTGATGTTCGATGAGAGTGTGAGGCCAAGCAGGCGTAGTGTTTTACTCTTTGGGAGGCAAGCCTAATGGGAGGTAGGTGTAGTTGTCTATGATAGTTAATTGATAGCAACTTCCTTTTGGAAGAATTGAAATTTACGAGCCATTTCTTTCCCCTGTCCACCACGGATTGGAGGTCCTTTTCAAGCCTTGTCGCCCACACCAGATTTGTGATCGAGGCGAGAGTAAACTATGGTATCATCGGCGTACATGAGTACTTGGGATGTTATGGCATCGGGGAGATCATTGATGTAGATCTGAAAGAGCCTATGAACTAGGATAGAGCCTTGAGGGACACATGCGTTTGTATGGTATTTCTGGGAGGCATGTCCGTTTAATACCACCTTCAATGTGCGGTTAGAGAGGAATGACTGGATTAGGTCAAAAAAAAAAAAAAAAAGAAAAAGTTTTACCGTCGAAATAGTTAAATACAACTGCCTTCTAATCTGACTGTTTCATTTCTCGTATTTCCCGCCTGTGGAACTTTCTACTCTTTACTTGTTTCTCTGATTGTTAGAACTTCTAAAAGTTTAAATGCAATACCGATTGCGATGTTCTATCTCCAAGAATTTTTATCTTTTAAGCTGTCTTCATCATCACCTTTCTTCTCTTTGTGTCTCTCAATCCCCCAATACAAACAAGTATCTGTCCCGCCTTGTTTAGTGTGATATGATTAGAATGGAAATGAAATTTTAATTTAATAATATTTTAACTTGGAATTCCATTTATTGATATTGTTTTCGAACTCGGTTCCAAATGCCTTATTCGAGGTTTAAATTTATCAAAATTCTCTGGAATGTTATACAGCAATTATTTATTTTAATGAAATCTGAATTTATCCTAAATTTGTAAAGTAAAAATATTGTCAAGTTACTTCAGAAAAACAAAATTACACTACTAACTTCGACATCCTATTAGCTAATCCATTCAAGATGGTTTTCATTGTTAATTGTAGGTTCAATCGCGGTTCAAATACAGACAGCGACATCAGTGTTGTCATTCAATTCGTTGAATAGAAGTGTTGAATGTAGAAAGAAAAAAATGAACAAAAAAAAAACAAAACAAAAAGAAACAAAAAAACAAAAGGCCTGTTTCAAATGTTGATTTAAACATATTTTTTTTTGTGAAGTCCGTTCGGACACGTGAAGGAAATATATTTTCATGTGTCTCTTGTTCGGGAAGAAGGCAAATAATTTCCGGTTAACCTTTTCATAATAGCTAGGCTCGTGTCGGTTTTGAATCGACACAGAATGGTAGAGACTAATTATAAAATGCTACCAAATGCGACCAGCATCGATGAATTATGGCAATAGGAATATTTATGATGATAATAATAAAATATATTTCCGCAATTATTATTATTATTAGAAGGTGGAAGAAAGGAAAAATGATTATAAAAATGTAGTAAAAAAATTAAAAACTAGAATGACAATATCACACCAACTTTTTCTGAAGTCGAAAATAGAGAGGATTCAACAAAATAACATATGACGCCGGTGCTAAGATGAAACCGCCAATTATATAACAATTGAATATAGCAAATTATCTCAGAGCATCAAAATAGATTCAACCGCAGAGAAATGTTGATTGAGTTATAATTATACTAACGGTTTTAATATATCAAGCATAACCATGTTATGATGAAGAGACAACGGGAAGATATTTGGAATTCTCAAATTCTAATGGAGAAACCAAAACCTAAAAAACAGCAAGTCAAAAAAAAAAAAAAATTGATGTACTTGCTGATATATTTGTAGAAAATATAAAATTATGTACAGCTGAATTTGAAACGTCGTCTATAAGAGTTCAAGAAAATTTATTCTATAAATAATAATAATAATATTAAAGATTGGATAAAGGTGCCTCAGTGAAGATCCGAAAGAATGCCTTTAGTATTGCGAGGATAAACCTGTTGAAACTAATTATATATATGTTTTTTCCGTTAGCAGCAGAATTGCTTGGAATGTCCAGATACAGTGCTCTCTGCAACATTTCTAGTTGCGGGCTTTCTCTAAAACTTGTCCAGATCCGGTTCTTTCTCGAGTGTTTCATGTCAATAAAAACGAAAGGAAAGAAAACAGTTGGCAAAACTCTATATCTTGTGAAGGCGGTTCCTTGGCAAATATTATCCCGAAGGTTGCGTGCCACCCGCCGTACTGTGGTTTTGGAGACAATATTAGTTTGCTTCCTTTGTTTCTTTCCCTGTTACCCTTTAATTTTAATATGAGGATCTGTTAAGCGTTTTCCTCTATGTCAAAAGTCTATTGCCTTATTTCACAAGAGGAAGTTCCCCGGTAAAAGTAACAAGGGAGACTTGAATTTTCATTACATAGATAATTTATTCCTATATTTTTAGTTACCATAAACCAGTCAAGGTTTAAAAAAAAAATTGAAAATTGCGCGCTCAAAAAAAAAAAAAAATCCACCTTACGTAAGCATTCTTAGAAAAATGTTAAAATCAATTATTGCACATCGCTTGAAGACAACATATGGTAGAAACCTAGGTCGAGTAATAACTCGTTTACATATATATATATTACAGTACTATATATATATATATATATATATATATATATATATATTATATTTATATATATTTATATATATATATGAAATAAATGGAACTTTGTCTGTCTGTGTCTGTGTCCGTTACCTATAGACTCCGAAACGGCTGAACCGATTTTCTTGAAAATTCACACAGTTGTACTATAAGCGTCTGCAAGTGTTCTTAGCTAGGTTTTGTGTCGCGGTACCCCCAATAAATATCGAAAATCGATAACCGAAAAAATCGGGTTATAGGAGTGGTCCGATTTTATCAAATTTGATACACTTATAGAAAAAACATAAGAAAAGATATTCAAAAGTTTTAAGGTTGCAGTTCTTACAATAGTGCAGAAAATCAATAATATATATATATATATATACATATATATAAGGCAAGATGTTTGTGTGTGTCTGTTTATCTGCCTGTACGTCTGTATTTTTCTCGGCCCTTTGATTTTAGTTTTTGCTTCGGGTTTGGCTCTAAGTAGGTATAATTGTAGTTCTTAGTCTCAGCCATGATAACATTTACTCAGAGGACTTATTAAGCCTTCAAGATTCAGTTTACGACGAAAAAACTTATTTGATATCGATACCAGGAAATCAAAATTTGACTTACATCCATTCATTTTTCTTTCAGTCTACGGTTTCGCTTAAACTGGAAGCAACTATTGCTTTTTAGTCTTTCGTGCCAACGTCCAAAGATTCTGAGTTCCTGGAACATGGATTAGTTTTAAAGCTTTCATTACACCCGAGTAACACCGGGCTATACTGCTCGTATATATATATTAACCAATGTTCATATTATTCTACTTCTGTGATACGATTTTTGGTTTCATGCGTTACATAATCATAAGGTAGACTTATCCTGTCACCGACATAGTATATATATATATATATATAGGGTTTGGTTTGTTTAACTACATCTCAACCTTAACAATTATTTAAATGCCGACAAGATTTTTGCAATAGATTCGTATGAATAGAATACGGAAACTTTTTAAGAAATCAGTTAGTTCTTGGGTTTTTATTTATGGATTTTTGTAAAGAGGCTTTTGTTAAGAGTCATGCGTATTACTGGTATATATATATATATATTTTCTTCCAAGATCGATGTCCAGTAATTTTTTTTTCCAAAATTTATTGTTGGTATCATTTTTTCTTAAGAAATATTTTGCCGGTAATTTTTTCCATCAAAAACATATTACTGGTAATATTTTTTTATAAAATGTATTGTTTGAATTGTCACTATAAAAATATAGTATATATATATAAATGTATATATATATATATATATATATATATATATATATATATATATATATATATAATATACATTTTGACCGTTGTTGGGGGTTAATTATTTGTCAGTATTTGGGACACTAACAGATTTTTCTTCCTAGTAAGATTGTCAGTAATTTTTATAAAAATTAATTGTTGTTTTTTTTATTTTTTTAATAATCATATCGCTCCAAGCAAGGACTTTTCACTCCCACTATTTTGCAGGGGGTTACATAGGAGGGAAGTTATGAGAAAGAGTGACAGATTATGGGGGTAAAAGAAGGATGAGAATACTGATGATAGTGGAGTGAACGGAGAGGGAGCATGAGGGTGAGATGCAGGTTAGTGGTGCAGGGGGTTACATAGGAGGAAGTTATGAGAAGAGTGAGAGGTTATAGGGGTAAGAGAAAGGATGAGAATACTGATGATAGTGGAGTGAACGGAGAAGGGAGCATGAGGGTGAGATGCAGGTTAGTGAGATTGCAGGGGGTTACATAGGTGGGAAGTTATGAGAAGAGAGTGAGAGGTTATAGGGGTAAGAGAAGGATGAGAATACTGATGATAGTGGAGTGAACGGAGAAGGGAGCATGAGGGTGAGATGCAGGTTAGTGAGATTGCGGGGTTACATAGGTGGAAGTTATGAGAAGAGTGAGAGGTTATAGGGGTAAGAGAAGGATGAGAGGAGGCCATGCTGATGAGTGGAGTGAACGGAGAAGGGAGCATGAGGGTGAGATGCAGGTTAGTGAGATTGCGGGGTTACATAGGTGGGAAGTTATGAGAAAGAGTGAGAGGTTATAGGGGTAGAGAAGGATGAGAATACTGATGATAGTCGTGGGTGGAGAAGGGAGCATGAGGGTGAGATGCAGGTTAGTGAGATTGCAGGGGGTTACATAGGTGGGAAGTTATGAGAAAGAGTGAGAGGTTATAGGGGTAGAGAAGGATGAGAATACTGATGATAGTGGAGTGAACGGAGAAGGAGCATGGGGTGAGATGCAGGTTAGTGAGATTGCAGGGGGTTACATAGGTGGGAAGTTATGAGAAAGAGTGAGTTATAGGGGTAAGAGAAGGATAGAGACTAACGTGATAGTGGAGTGAACGGAGAGAGGAGCATGAAGTGAGATGCAGGTTAGTGAGATTGCAGAAGGGTTATATAGGAGGGAAGTTATGAGAAAAGTGAGAGGTTATAGGGGTAAGAGAAGGATGAGAATACTGATGATAGTGGAGTGGGCTGAAAGGAGCATAGGGTGAGATGGGGTGGTAGGAATTTGGGGGGTTACATAGGAGGGAAGTTATGAAAGGAAGTGAGAGGTTATAGGGGTAGAGAAGGATGAGAATACTGATGATAGTGGAGTGAACGGAGAAGGGAGCATGAGGGTGAGATGCAGGTTAGTGAGATTGCAGGGTTACATAGGTGGGAAGTTATGAGAAAAGTGAGAGGTTATAGGGGTAAGAGAAGGATGAGAATGATGATAGTGGAGTAGACGGAGAAGGGAGCATGAAATGAGTTAGTGAGATTGCAGGGGGTTACATAGGAGGGAAGTTATGAGAAAGAGTGAGAGGTTATAGGGGTAGAGAAGGATGAGAATACTGATGATAGTGGAGTGAACGGAGAAGGGAGCATGAGGGTGAGATGCAGGTTAGTGAGATTGCAGAGTTCTGGTGGAAGTTATGAGAAGAGTGAGGTTATAGGGGTAAGAAGGATAGGGAATACTGATGATAGTAGATTGAACGGAGAGGGCATAGGGGTAGAGGGAATGCAGGTTAGTGAGATTGCAGGGGGTTACATAGGTGAGGAAGTGCAGAGAAGAGTGAGGAGGTTATAGGGATGAGAAGGATGAGAATACTGATGATAGTGGAGTGAACGGAGAAGGGAGCATGAGGGTGAGATGCAGGTTAGTGAGATTGCAGGGGTTACATAGGTGGGAAGTTACTATAAGAAGAGTGAGAGGTTATAGGGAGTAGAGAAGGATAGGAAATACTGATGATAGTGGAGTGAACGGAGAAGAGACATGGTGAGATGCAGGTTAGTGAGATTGCAGGGTTACATAGGAGGGGGAAGTTATGAAAAGTGAGGTTATAGGGTAAAGAAGGATGAGAATACTGATGATGGAGTAGAACGGAGAAGGGAGCATGAGGGTGAGATGCAGGTTAAGTGAGATTGCAGGGTTACATAGGAGGAAGTTATGAAAAGAGTGAGAGGTTATAGGGGTAAGAGAAGGATGAGAATACTGATGATAGTGGAGTGAACGGAGAAGGGAGCATGAGGGTGAGATGCAGGTTAGTGAGATTGCAGGGGGTTACATAGGAGGGAAGTTATGAAAAGAGTGAGAGGTTATAGGGGTAAGAAGGATGAGAATACTGATGATAGTGGAGTGAACGGAGAAGGGAGCATGAGGGTGAGATGCAGGTTAGTGAGATTGCAGGGGGTTGCATAGGAGGAAGTTGTGAAGAAAAATTTAGAGTTATAGGATAAGAGAAGGATGAGAATACGTGATAGTGGAGTGAACGGAGAAGGGAGCATGAGGTGAGATGCAGGTTAGTGAGGATTGCAGGGGTTACATAGGAGGGAAGTTATGAGAAAAGTGAGAGGTTATAGGGGTAAGAGAAGGATGAGAATACTGATGATAGTGGAGTGAACGGAGAGGGAGCATGAGGGTGAGATGCAGGTTAGTGAGATTGCAGGGGGTTACATAGGTAGGAAGTTATAGAAGAGTGAGGTTATAGGGGTAAGAAGGATGAGAATACTGATGATAAGTGGAGTGAACGGAGAAGGGAGCATGAGGGTGAGATGCAGGTTAGTGAGATTGCAGGGGGTTACATAGGTGAGGAAGTGCAAAGTGAGAGGTTATAGGGGTAAGAAGAAGGATAGAGAATACTGATGATAGTGGAGTGAACGGAGAAGGGCATGAGGGTGAGATGCAGGTTAGTGAGATTGCAGGGTTACATAGGAGGAAATTTATGAGAAAAGAGTGAGAAGTTATAGGGGTAAGAGAAGGATGAGAATACTGATGATAGTGGAGTGAACGGAGAAGGGAGCATGAGGGTGAGATGCAGGTTAATTGGATTGCAGAGGGGTACATAGGTGGGAAGTTATGAGAAGAGTGAGAGGTTATAGGGGTAAGAGAAGGATGAGAATACTGATGATAGTGGAGTGAACGGAGAAGGGAGCATGAGGGTGAATGCAGGTTAGTGAGATTGCAGGGGGGGGTTACATAGGAGGGAAGTTATGAGAAGGAGTGAGGAGGTTATAGGGTAAGAGAAGGATGAGAATACTGATGATAGTGGAGTGAACGGAGAAGGGAGCATGAGGGTGAGATGCAGGTTAGTGAGATTGCAGGGGGTTACATAGGTGGGGAAGTTATGAGAAAGGTGAGAGGTTATAGGGGTAGAGAGGATAGAGGAAATACTGATGATAGTGGAGTGAACGGAGAGGGGCATGAGGGTGAGATGCAGGTTAGTGAGATTGCAGGGGTTACAGGAGGAAGTTATGAGAAAGGTGAAAGGTGCACAGAGGGCAGAGAAGGATGAAGATACTGATGATAGTGGAGTGAACGGAGAAGGGAGCATGAGGGTGAGATGCAGGTTAGTGAGATTGCAGGGGTTAGGAGGAGTGAGAAAGTGAGAGGTTAGGGGTAAGAGAAGGATGAGAATACTGATGATAGTGGAGTGAACGGAGAAGGGAGCATGAGGGTGGCAGAGATGCAGGTTAGTGAGATTGCAGGGTTACATAGGTGGGAAGTTATGAGAAAGAGTGAGAGTTATAGGGGTAGAGAAGGATAGAGAATACTGATGATAGTGGAGTGAACGGAGAAGGGAGCATGAGGGTGAGATGCAGGTTAGTGAGATTGCAGGGGGTTACATAGGTGGAAGGTTATGAGAAAGGAGTGAGGTTATAGGGGTAAGAGAAGGATGAGAATACTGATGATAGTGGAGTGAACGGGAGAAGGGAGCATGGTGTAGATGGTTAGTGAGGGCAAGGGGGTTACATAGGTGGGAAGTTATGAAAGAGTGAGAGGTTATAGGGGTAAGAGAAGGATGAGAATACTGATGACCGTGGAGTGAACGGAGAGAGGCATGAGGGTGAGATGCAGGTTAGTGAGATTGCAGAGGGTTATAGGTGGGAAGTTATGAGAAGAGTGAGAGGTTATAGGGGTAGAGAAGGATGAGAATACTGATGATAGTGGAGTGAACGGAGAAGGGAGCATGAGGGTGAGATGCAGGTTAGTGAGATTGCAGGGGGTTATAGGTGGAAGTTATGAGAAAGAGTGAGTTGTAGGAGTAAAAGAAGGATGAATACTGATGATAGTGGAGTGAACGGAGAAGGGAGCATGAGGGTGAGGATGCAGGTTAGTGAGATTGCAGGGGTTACATAGGTGGGAAGTTATGAGAGAAGAGTGAGGTTATAGGGGTAGAGAAGGATGAGAATACTGATGATAGTGGAGTGAACGGAGAGAGGCATGAGGGTGAGATGCAGGTTAGTGAGATTGCAGGGGGTTACATAGGAGGGAAGTTATGAAGAAAGAGTGAGAGGTTATAGAGGTAAGAGAAGGATAGGAGATACTGATGATAGTGGAGTGAACGGAGAGGGAGCATGAGATTGAGATGCAGGTTAATTAGTGCAGGGGGGTTACATAGGTGGGGATTATGAAAAGTGATAGGAGTTTATAGGGTAAAGAGGATAGATAATGATGATAGTGGAGTAGATGGAGAGGGCATAGAGGGTGAGATGCAGGTTAGTGAGATTGCAGGGGGTTACATAGGAGGGAAGTTATGAGAAAGAGTGAGAGGTTATAGGGGTAGAAGGATGAGAATACTGATGATAGTGGAGTGAACGGAGGAAGAGGGCATGGTGAGATGCAAGTTAGTGAGATTGCAGAGGGTTACATAGGTGGGAAGTTATGAGAAAAGGGTGAAGGTGCCAGAGGGTAGAAGGATGAATACTGATGATAGTGGAGTGAACGGAGAAGGAGCATGGTGAGATGCAGGTTAGTGAGATTTGAGGGTTATGATTAGGAAAGTTATGAAGAGGTGAGAGGTTATGAGGTAAGAGAAGGATGAGAATACTGATGATAGTGGAGTGAACAGAGCATGAGGGTGAGATGCAGGTTAGTGAGATTGCAGGGGTTACATAGAGATGAAGGTGAAAGGTTATAGAGGTAGAGAAGGATGAGAATACTGATGATAGTGGAGTGAACTTTGGAGAGAGGGCATGTGAGGGTGAATGCAGGTTAGTGAGATTGCAGGGGGTTACATAGGTGGGAAGTTATGAGAAGAGTGAGAGGTTATAGGGGTAAGAGAAGGATGAGAATACTGATGATAGTGGAGTGAACGGAGAAGGGC
Organism: Ascarosepion bandense; assembly: GCA_037127315.1. NCBI lineage: Eukaryota > Metazoa > Mollusca > Cephalopoda > Sepiida > Sepiidae > Ascarosepion > Ascarosepion bandense. The sequence continues at coordinate 93,095 of JBBBDQ010030139.1, forward strand.
ATGGTGAGATGCAGGTTAGTGAGATTGCAGGGGGTTACATAGGTGGGAAGTTATGAAAGAGTGACAGGTTATAGGGGTAAGAGAAGGATGAGAATGTGATAAGTGAGTGGAACGGAGAGGGAGCATGAGGTGAGATGCAGGTTATTGGTGCAGGAGTTTATAGGAGAGGAGAGGTGAAAGAGTGAGAGGTTATAGGGGTAAGAAGGATGGGGAATACTGATGATAGTGGAGTGAACGGAGAGGGTATAGTGAGATGCAGGTTAGTGAGATGCAGGTTACATAGGTGGGAAGTTATGAGAAGAGTGAGAGGTTATAGAGTGCAGAAGGATGAGAATACTGATGATAGACAGGTAGACGGAGAAGGGAGCATGAGGGTGAGATGCAGGTTAGTGAGATTGCAGGGGGTTACATGGGAGGGAAGTTATGAAAAGTGACAGGTTATAGAGGGTAAGAGAAGGATGAGAATAATACTGATGATAGTGGAGTGAACGGAGAAGGGAGCATGAGGGTGAGATGCAGGTTAGTGAGATTGCAGGGGGTTATAGGTGGGAAGTTATGAGAAAGAGTGAGAGGTTATAGGGGTAAGAGAAGGATAGAATACTGATGATAGTGGAGTGAACGGAGAAGGGAGCATGAGGGTGAGATGCAGGTTGAGGTGCAGGGGAGTTTACACAGGAAGGGAAGGTATGAGAAAGAGTGAGAGGTTATAGGGGTAAGAGAAGGATGAGAATACTGATGATAGTGGAGTGAACGGAGAAGGGAGCATGAGGGTGAGATGCAGGTTAGTGAGATTGCAGGGGTTACATAGGAGGGAAGTTATGAGAAGAGTGAGAGGTTATAGGGTAGAGAAGGATGAGAATACTGATGATGAGTGGAGTGAACGGAGAAGGGAGCAGAGGGTGAGATGCAGGTTAGTGGGTGGGGGTTACATAGGAGGAAGTTATGAGAAAAGTGAGAGGTTATAGGGGGTAAGGAAAGGATGAGAATGCTGATGATGAGTAGGTGAACGGAGAAAGGGAGCATGAGGTTGAGATGCAGGCTAGTGAGATTGCACGGGGTTACATAGGAGGGAAGTTATGAGAAAGAGTGACAGGTTATAGGGGTAAGAGAAGTATGAGGATACTGATGATAGTGGAATGAACGGAGAAGTGAGCCTGAGGGTGAGATGCAGGTTAGTGAGATTGCAGGTGTTTACATAGAAAGGAAGTTATGAGAAAGTGACAGGTAATAGGGGGTAAGAGAACGATGAGAACAATGATAGTAGTGTGAACGGAGAAGGGAGCATGAGGGTGAGATGCAGGTTAATGAGATTGCAGGGGGTTACATACGAGTGAAGATATAAGAAAGAGTGACAGGTTATTGGGGTAACAGAAGGATGAGTATACTGATGATAGTGGAGTGAACTGAGAAGGAACATGAGCGTGAGACGTAGGTTAGTGAGATTGCAGGGGGTTTCATAGAAGGGAAGTTATGAGAAATTGTGACAGGTTAGGAGGTAAGAGAACGATGAGAATAATGATGATAGTAGAGTGAACGGAGAAGGGAGCATGAGGGTGAGAAGCAGGTTAGTGAGATTGCAGGAGGTTACATAGGAGGGAAGTTATGAGAAAGTGTGACAGGTTATAGGGGGGTAAGAGTAGGATGAGAATAATGATGGTAGTAGAGTGAACGGAGAAGGGAGCATGAGGGTGAGATACAGGTTAGTGAGATTACAGGGGGTTACATAGGAGGGAAGTTATGAGAAAAAGTAACAGGTTATAGGGGGTAAGAGAAGGATGAGAATAATGATGATAGTAGAGTGAACGGAGAAGGGAGCATGAGGGTGAGATGCAGGTTAGTGAGATTGCAGGGTGTTACATAGGAGGGAAGTTATGAGAAATAGTGACAGGTTATAGGGGTAAGAGAAGGATGAGAATAATGATGATAGTAGAGTGAACGGGGAAGGGAGCATGAGGGTGAGATGCAGGTTAGTGAGATTGTAGGGGGTTGCATAGGAGGGAAATTATGAGAAAGAGTGACAGGTTATAGGGGTAAGAGAAGGATGAGAATAATGATGATAGTAGAGTGAACGGAGAAGGGAGCATGAGGGTGAGATGCAGGTTAGTGAGATTGCAGGGGGTTACATAGGAGGGAAGTTATGAGAAAGAGTAACAGGGTATAGGGGTAAGAGAACGATGAGAATAATGATGATAGTGGAGTGAACGGGGAAGGGAGCATGAGGGTGAGATGCAGGTTAGTGAGATTGTAGGGGTTATATAGGAGGGAAGTTATGAGAAAAAGGGACAGGTTATAGGGGTAAGAGAACGATGAGAATAATGATGATAGTGGAGTGAACGGGGAAGGGAGCATGAGGGTGAGATGCAGGTTAGTGAGATTGTAGGGGGTTGCATAGGAGGGAAATTATGAGAAAGAGTGACAGGTTATAGGGGTAAGAGAAGGATGAGAATAATGATGATAGTAGAGTGAACGGAGAAGGGAGCATGAGGGTGAGATGCAGGTGAGTGAGATTGCAGCGGGTTACATTGGAGGGAAGTTATGAGAAAGGGTAACAGGTTATGGGGGTAAGAGAAGGATGAGAATAATGATGATAGTGGAGTGAACGGACAATGAACATGAGGGTGAGATGCAGGTTAATGAGATTGCAGGGCGTTACATAGTAGGGGAGTTATGAGAAGGACTGACAGGTTATAGGGGTACGAGACGGATGAGAATAATGATGATAGTGGAGTGAACGGGGAAGGGAGCATGAGGGTGAGATGCAGGTTAGTGAGATTACAGGGGGTTACATAGGAGGGAAGTTATGAGAAAAAGTAACAGGTTATAGGGGGTAAGAGAAGGATGAGAATAATGATGATAGTAGAGTGAACGGAGAAGGGAGCATGAGGGTGAGATGCAGGTTAGTGAGATTGCAGGGTGTTACATAGGAGGGAAGTTATGAGAAATAGTGACAGGTTATAGGGGTAAGAGAAGGATGAGAATAATGATGATAGTAGAGTGAACGGGGAAGGGAGCATGAGGGTGAGATGCAGGTTAGTGAGATTGTAGGGGGTTGCATAGGAGGGAAATTATGAGAAAGAGTGACAGGTTATAGGGGTAAGAGAAGGATGAGAATAATGATGATAGTAGAGTGAACGGAGAAGGGAGCATGAGGGTGAGATGCAGGTTAGTGAGATTGCAGGGGGTTACATAGGAGGGAAGTTATGAGAAAGAGTAACAGGGTATAGGGGTAAGAGAACGATGAGAATAATGATGATAGTGGAGTGAACGGGGAAGGGAGCATGAGGGTGAGATGCAGGTTAGTGAGATTGTAGGGGTTATATAGGAGGGAAGTTATGAGAAAAAGGGACAGGTTATAGGGGTAAGAGAACGATGAGAATAATGATGATAGTGGAGTGAACGGGGAAGGGAGCATGAGGGTGAGATGCAGGTTAGTGAGATTGTAGGGGGTTGCATAGGAGGGAAATTATGAGAAAGAGTGACAGGTTATAGGGGTAAGAGAAGGATGAGAATAATGATGATAGTAGAGTGAACGGAGAAGGGAGCATGAGGGTGAGATGCAGGTGAGTGAGATTGCAGCGGGTTACATTGGAGGGAAGTTATGAGAAAGGGTAACAGGTTATGGGGGTAAGAGAAGGATGAGAATAATGATGATAGTGGAGTGAACGGACAATGAACATGAGGGTGAGATGCAGGTTAATGAGATTGCAGGGCGTTACATAGTAGGGGAGTTATGAGAAGGACTGACAGGTTATAGGGGTACGAGACGGATGAGAATAATGATGATAGTGGAGTGAACGGGGAAGGGAGCATGAGGGTGAGATGCAGGTTAGTGAGATTGTAGGGGGTTGCATAGGAGGGAAATTATGAGAAAGAGTGACAGGTTATAGGGGTAAGAGAAGGATGAGAATAATGATGATAGTAGAGTGAACGGAGAAGGGAGCATGAGGGTGAGATGCAGGTCAGTGAGATTGCAGGGGGTTGCATAGGAGGGAAATTATGAGAAAGAGTGACAGGTTATAGGGGTAAGAGAAGGATGAGAATAATGATGAAAGTAGAGTGAACGGAGAAGGGAGCATGAGGGTGAGATGCAGGTTAGTGAGATTGTAGGGGGTTGCATAGGAGGGAAATTATGAGAAAGAGTGACAGGTTATAGGGGTAAGAGAAGGATGAGAATAATGATGATAGTAGAGTGAACGGAGAAGGGAGCATGAGGGTGAGATGCAGCTTAGTGAGATTGCAGGTGTTTACATGGAAAAGAAGTTATGAGAAAGTGACAGGTAATAGGGGGTAAGAGAACGATGAGAACAATGATAGTAGTGTGAACGGAGAAGGGAGCATGAGGGTGAGATGCAGGTTAATGAGATTGCAGGGGGTTACATACGAGTGAAGATATAAGAAAGAGTGACAGGTTATTGGGGTAACAGAAGGATGAGTTACTGATGATAGTGGAGTGAACTGAGAAGGAACATGAGCGTGAGACGTAGGTTAGTGAGATTGCAGGGGGTTTCATAGAAGGTAAGTTATGAGAAATTGTGACAGGTTATAGGGGGTATGAGAACGATGAGAATAATGATGATAGTAGAGTGAACGGAGATGGCAGCTTGAGGGTGAGAAGCATGTTAGTGAGATTGCAGGGAGTTACATAGGAGGGAAGTTATGAGAAAGTGTGACAGGTTATAGGGGGGTAAGAGTAGGATGAGAATAATGATGGTAGTAGAGTGAACGGAGAAGGGAGCATGAGGGTGAGATACAGGTTAGTGAGATTACAGGGGGTTACATAGGAGGGAAGTTATGAGAAAGAGTGAGAGGTTATAGGGGTAAGAGAAGGATGAGAATAATGATGATAGTAGAGTGAACGGAGATGGCAGCTTGAGGGTGAGAAGCATGTTAGTGAGATTGCAGGGAGTTACATAGGAGGGAAGTTATGAGAAAGTGTGACAGGTTATAGGGGGGTAAGAGTAGGATGAGAATAATGATGGTAGTAGAGTGAACGGAGAAGGGAGCATGAGGGTGAGATACAGGTTAGTGAGATTACAGGGGGTTACATAGGAGGGAAGTTATGAGAAAGTGTGACAGGTTATAGGGGGTGTCAGGAAGTGGGTAAGAGAAGGATGAGAATACTGATGATAGTAGAGTGAACGGAGAAGGGAGCATGAGGGTGAGATGCAGGTTAGTGAGATTGCAGGGGGTTACATAGGAGGGAAGTTATGAGAAAGAGTGACAGGTTATAGGGGTAAGAGAAGGATGAGAATAATGATGTTAGTGGAGTGAACGGAGAAGGGAGCATGAGATTGAAATGCAGGTTAGTGAGATTGCAGGTGTTTACATAGAAAGGACGTTATGAGAAAGTGACAGGTAATAGGGGGTAAGAGAACGATGAGAACAATGATAGTAGTGTGAACGGAGAAGGGAGCATGAGCCTGAGACGCAGGTTAGTGAGATTGCAGGGGGTTACATAGGAGGGAAGTTATGAGAAAGAGTGACAGGTTATAGGAGGTAAGAGAAGGATGAGAATAACGATGATAGTAGAGTGAACGGAGAAGGGAGCATGATCGTGAGCTGCAGGTTAGTGAGTTTGCAGGGGGTTACATAGGAGGGAAGTTATGAGAAATCGTGACAGGTTATAGGGGTAAGAGAAGGATGAGAATAATGATGATAGTGGAGTGAACGGAGAAGGGAACTTGAGGGTGAGATGCAGGTTAGTGAGATTGCAGGGGGTTACATAGGAGAGAATTTATCAGAAACAGTGACAGGTTATAGGGGTAAGAGAAGGATGAGAATAATTATGATAGTAGAGTGAACGGAGAAGGGAGCATGAGGGTGAGATGCAGGTTAGTGAGATTGCAGGGGGTTACATAGGAGGGAAGTTATGAGAAAGAGTGACAGGTTATAGGGGTAAGAGAAGGATGAGAATAATGATGATAGTGGAGTGAACGGAGAAGGGAACTTGAGGGTGAGATGCAGGTTAGTGAGATTGCAGGGGGTTACATACGAGGGAAGTTATGAGAAAGAGTGACAGGTTATAGGGGTAAGAGAAGGATGAGAATAATGATGATAGTGGAGTGAACGGAGAAGGGAACTTGAGGGTGAGATGCAGGTTAGTGAGATTGCAGGGGGTTACATACGAGGGAAGTTATGAGAAAGAGTGACAGGTTATAGGGGTAAGAGAATGATGAGAATAATGATGACAGTGGAGTGAACGGAGAAGGGAGCATGAGGCTGAGATGCAGGTTAGTGAGATTGCAGGGGGTTACATACGAGGGAAGTTATGAGAAAGAGTGACAGGTTATAGGGGTAAGAGAAGGATGAGAATAATGATGATAGTGGAGTGAACGGAGAAGGGAACTTGAGGGTGAGATGCAGGTTAGTGAGATTGCAGGGGGTTACATACGAGGGAAGTTATGAGAAAGAGTGACAGGTTATAGGGGTAAGAGAAGGATGAGAATAATGATGATAGTGGAGTGAACGGAGAAGGGAACTTGAGGGTGAGATGCAGGTTAGTGAGATTGCAGGGGGTTACATACGAGGGAAGTTATGAGAAAGAGTGACAGGTTATTGGGGTAAGAGAAGGATGAAAATAATGATGATAGTAGAGTGAACGGAGAAGGGAGCATGAGGGTGAGATGCAGGTTAGTGAGATTGCAGGGGGTTACATAGGAGGGAAGTTATGAGAAAGAATTTCAGATCATAGGTGTAAGAGAAGGATCAGAATAATGACGATAGTAGAGTGAACGGAGAAGGGAGCATAAGGGTGAGATGCAGGTTAGTGAGATTGCAGGGGGTTACATAGGAGGGAAGTTATGAGAAACAGTGACAGATTATAGGGGTAAGAGAAGGATGAGAACAATGATGATAGTAGAGTGAACGGAGAAGGGAGCATGAGGGTGAGATGCAGGTTAGTGAAATTGCAGGGGGTTACATACGAGGGAAGTTATGAGAAAGAGTGACAGGTTATAGGGGTAAGAGAAGGATGAGAATAATGATGATAGTGGAGTGAACGGAGAAGGGAACTTGAGGGTGAGATGCAGGTTAGTGAGATTGCAGGGGGTTACATACGAGGGAAGTTATGAGAAAGAGTGACAGGTTATAGGGGTAAGAGAAGGATGAGAATAATGATGATAGTGGAGTGAACGGAGAAGGGAACTTGAGGGTGAGATGCAGGTTAGTGAGATTGCAGGGGGTTACATACGAGGGAAGTTATGAGAAAGAGTGACAGGTTATTGGGGTAAGAGAAGGATGAGAATAATGATGATAGTAGAGTGAACGGAGAAGGGAGCATGAGGGTGAGATGCAGGTTAGTGAGATTGCAGGGGGTTACATAGGAGGGAAGTTATGAGAAAGAATTTCAGATTATAGGTGTAAGAGAAGGATCAGAATAATAACGATATTAGAGTGAACGGAGAAGGGAGCATAAGGGTGAGATGCAGGTTAGTGAGATTGCAGGGGGTTACATAGGAGGGAAGTTATGAGAAACAGTGACAGATTATAGGGGTAAGAGAAGGATGAGAACAATGATGATAGTAGAGTGAACGGAGAAGGGAGCATGAGGGTGAGATGCAGGTTAGTGAAATTGCAGGGGGTTACATAGGAGGGAAGTTATGAGAAAGGGTAACAGGTTATGGGGGTAAGAGAAGGATGAGAATAATGATGATAGTGGAGTGAACGGACAATGAACATGAGGGTGAGATGCAGGTTAATGAGATTGCAGGGCGTTACATAGTAGGGGAGTTATGAGAAGGACTGACAGGTTATAGGGGTACGAGACGGATGAGAATAATGATGATAGTGGAGTGAACGGGGAAGGGAGCATGAGGGTGAGATGCAGGTTAGTGAGATTGTAGGGTGTTGCATAGGAGGGAAATTATGAGAAAGAGTGACAGGTTATAGGGGTAAGAGAAGGATGAGAATAATGATGATAGTAGAGTGAACGGAGAAGGGAGCATGAGGGTGAGATGCAGGTCAGTGAGATTGCAGGGGGTTGCATAGGAGGGAAATTATGAGAAAGAGTGACAGGTTATAGGGGTAAGAGAAGGATGAGAATAATGATGAAAGTAGAGTGAACGGAGAAGGGAGCATGAGGGTGAGATGCAGGTTAGTGAGATTGTAGGGGGTTGCATAGGAGGGAAATTATGAGAAAGAGTGACAGGTTATAGGGGTAAGAGAAGGATGAGAATAATGATGATAGTAGAGTGAACGCAGAAGGGAGCATGAGGGTGAGATGCAGCTTAGTGAGATTGCAGGTGTTTACATGGAAAAGAAGTTATGAGAAAGTGACAGGTAATAGGGGGTAAGAGAACGATGAGAACAATGATAGTAGTGTGAACGGAGAAGGGAGCATGAGGGTGAGATGCAGGTTAATGAGATTGCAGGGGGTTACATACGAGTGAAGATATAAGAAAGAGTGACAGGTTATTGGGGTAACAGAAGGATGAGTTACTGATGATAGTGGAGTGAACTGAGAAGGAACATGAGCGTGAGACGTAGGTTAGTGAGATTGCAGGGGGTTTCATAGAAGGTAAGTTATGAGAAATTGTGACAGGTTATAGGGTGTATGAGAACGATGAGAATAATGATGATAGTAGAGTGAACGGAGATGGCAGCTTGAGGGTGAGAAGCATGTTAGTGAGATTGCAGGGAGTTACATAGGAGGGAAGTTATGAGAAAGTGTGACAGGTTATAGGGGGGTAAGAGTAGGATGAGAATAATGATGGTAGTAGAGTGAACGGAGAAGGGAGCATGAGGGTGAGATACAGGTTAGTGAGATTACAGGGGGTTACATAGGAGGGAAGTTATGAGAAAGAGTGACAGGTTATAGGGGTAAGAGAAGGATGAGAATAATGATGATAGTAGAGTGAACGGAGATGGCAGCTTGAGGGTGAGAAGCATGTTAGTGAGATTGCAGGGAGTTACATAGGAGGGAAGTTATGAGAAAGTGTGACAGGTTATAGGGGGGTAAGAGTAGGATGAGAATAATGATGGTAGTAGAGTGAACGGAGAAGGGAGCATGAGGGTGAGATACAGGTTAGTGAGATTACAGGGGGTTACATAGGAGGGAAGTTATGAGAAAGTGTGACAGGTTATAGGGGGTGTCAGGAAGTGGGTAAGAGAAGGATGAGAATACTGATGATAGTAGAGTGAACGGAGAAGGGAGCATGAGGGTGAGATGCAGGTTAGTGAGATTGCAGGGGGTTACATAGGAGGGAAGTTATGAGAAAGAGTGACAGGTTATAGGGGTAAGAGAAGGATGAGAATAATGATGTTAGTGGAGTGAACGGAGAAGTGAGCATGAGATTGAAATGCAGGTTAGTGAGATTGCAGGTGTTTACATAGAAAGGACGTTATGAGAAAGTGACAGGTAATAGGGGGTAAGAGAACGATGAGAACAATGATAGTAGTGTGAACGGAGAAGGGAGCATGAGCCTGAGACGCAGGTTAGTGAGATTGCAGGGGGTTACATAGGAGGGAAGTTATGAGAAAGAGTGACAGGTTATAGGAGGTAAGAGAAGGATGAGAATAACGATGATAGTAGAGTGAACGGAGAAGGGAGCATGATCGTGAGCTGCAGGTTAGTGAGTTTGCAGGGGGTTACATAGGAGGGAAGTTATGAGAAATCGTGACAGGTTATAGGGGTAAGAGAAGGATGAGAATAATGATGATAGTGGAGTGAACGGAGAAGGGAACTTGAGGGTGAGATGCAGGTTAGTGAGATTGCAGGGGGTTACATAGGAGAGAATTTATCAGAAACAGTGACAGGTTATAGGGGTAAGAGAAGGATGAGAATAATTATGATAGTAGAGTGAACGGAGAAGGGAGCATGAGGGTGAGATGCAGGTTAGTGAGATTGCAGGGGGTTACATAGGAGGGAAGTTATGAGAAAGAGTGACAGGTTATAGGGGTAAGAGAAGGATGAGAATAATGATGATAGTGGAGTGAACGGAGAAGGGAACTTGAGGGTGAGATGCAGGTTAGTGAGATTGCAGGGGGTTACATACGAGGGAAGTTATGAGAAAGAGTGACAGGTTATAGGGGCAAGAGAAGGATGAGAATAATGATGATAGTGGAGTGAACGGAGACGGAACTTGAGGGTGAGATGCAGGTTAGTGAGATTGCAGGGGGTTACATACGAGGGAAGTTATGAGAAAGAGTGACAGGTTATAGGGGTAAGAGAATGATGAGAATAATGATGACAGTGGAGTGAACGGAGAAGGGAGCATGAGGCTGAGATGCAGGTTAGTGAGATTGCAGGGGGTTACATACGAGGGAAGTTATGAGAAAGAGTGACAGGTTATAGGGGTAAGAGAAGGATGAGAATAATGATGATAGTGGAGTGAACGGAGAAGGGAACTTGAGGGTGAGATGCAGGTTAGTGAGATTGCAGGGGGTTACATACGAGGGAAGTTATGAGAAAGAGTGACAGGTTATAGGGGTAAGAGAAGGATGAGAATAATGATGATAGTGGAGTGAACGGAGAAGGGAACTTGAGGGTGAGATGCAGGTTAGTGAGATTGCAGGGGGTTACATACGAGGGAAGTTATGAGAAAGAGTGACAGGTTATTGGGGTAAGAGAAGGATGAGAATAATGATGATAGTAGAGTGAACGGAGAAGGGAGTATGAGGGTGAGATGCAGGTTAGTGAGATTGCAGGGGGTTACATAGGAGGGAAGTTATGAGAAAGAATTTCAGATTATAGGTGTAAGAGAAGGATCAGAATAATGACGATAGTAGAGTGAACGGAGAAGGGAGCATAAGGGTGAGATGCAGGTTAGTGAGATTGCAGGGGGTTACATAGGAGGGAAGTTATGAGAAACAGTGACAGATTATAGGGGTAAGAGAAGGATGAGAACAATGATGATAGTAGAGTGAACGGAGAAGGGAGCATGAGGGTGAGATGCAGGTTAGTGAAATTGCAGGGGGTTACATAGGAGGGAAGTTATGAGAAAGAGTGACAGGTTATAGGGGTAAGAGAAGGATGAGAACAGTTATGATAGTAGAGTGAACGGAGAAGGGAGCATGAGGGTGAGATGCAGGTTAGTGAGATTGCAGGGGGTTACATAGGAGGGAAGTTATGAGAAAGAATTTCAGATTATAGGTGTAAGAGAAGGATCAGAATAATGACGATAGTAGAGTGAACGGAGAAGGGAGCATAAGGGTGAGATGCAGGTTAGTGAGATTGCAGGGGGTTACATAGGAGGGAAGTTATGAGAAACAGTGACAGATTATAGGGGTAAGAGAAGGATGAGAACAATGATGATAGTAGAGTGAACGGAGAAGGGAGCATGAGGGTGAGATGCAGGTTAGTGAAATTGCAGGGGTTACATACGAGGGAAGTTATGAGAAAGAGTGACAGGTTATAGGGGTAAGAGAAGGATGAGAATAATGATGATAGTGGAGTGAACGGAGAAGGGAACTTGAGGGTGAGATGCAGGTTAGTGAGATTGCAGGGGGTTACATACGAGGGAAGTTATGAGAAAGAGTGACAGGTTATAGGGGTAAGAGAAGGATGAGAATAATGATGATAGTGGAGTGAACGGAGAAGGGAACTTGAGGGTGAGATGCAGGTTAGTGAGATTGCAGGGGGTTACATACGAGGGAAGTTATGAGAAAGAGTGACAGGTTATTGGGGTAAGAGAAGGATGAGAATAATGATGATAGTAGAGTGAACGGAGAAGGGAGCATGAGGGTGAGATGCAGGTTAGTGAGATTGCAGGGGGTTACATAGGAGGGAAGTTATGAGAAAGAATTTCAGATTATAGGTGTAAGAGAAGGATCAGAATAATGACGATATTAGAGTGAACGGAGAAGGGAGCATAAGGGTGAGATGCAGGTTAGTGAGATTGCAGGGGGTTACATAGGAGGGAAGTTATGAGAAACAGTGACAGATTATAGGGGTAAGAGAAGGATGAGAATAATGATGATAGTGGAGTGAACGGAGAAGGGAACATGAGGGTGAGATGCAGGTGAATGAGATTGCAGCGGGTTACATTGGAGGGAAGTTATGAGAAAGGGTAACAGGTTATGGGGGTAAGAGAAGGATGAGAATAATGATGATAGTGGAGTGAACGGACAATGAACATGAGGGTGAGATGCAGGTTAGTGAGATTGCAGGGCGTTACATAGGAGGGTAGCTATGAGAAAGAATGACAGGTTATAGGGGTAAGAGAAGGATGAGGATACTGATGGTAGTGGAGTGAACGGAGAAGGGAGCATGAGGGTGCAAGTTAGTGAGATTGCAGGGGGTTACATAGGAGGGAAGTTATGAGAATGTGACAGGTTATAGGGGGTAAGAGAACGATGAGGGTACTGATGGTAGTGGAGTGAACGGAGAAGGGTGCATGAGGGTGAGATGCAGGTTAGTCAGATTGCAGGGGGTTACATAGGAGGGAAGTTATGAGACAGTTTGACAGGTAGTAGGATAAGAGAAAGATGAGAATAATGATGATAGTGGAGTGGTCAGTGAAAAAAGCATGAGAGGGAGGAAGCAGTTTAGTGAGTTAGGAGATGTCTATTGACTTTACATTTAAATTCTTAAGCAAGTAAATGGAATTGAATTCCACAGGATGCAAGTGCGAGAAAAGGGTGGGACATTGTTGCTAATTATCATAATTATTGTAATTAATAGTATTATTTTTTCTTAATAGATAAATTGCTGGCAATTTTTTTTCTTTCTTTGCTGGAATTCTCAATATAAAAATCTATTCATATACATCTTGACTATTGTTTGGAGGTTAAGTTTTACCCATAGTTGGGACACTAAGAGGTGCTTCTATACCAGTTCAGAGTGGACCTGGGAACAACAACAATTAAGAAAGTGGTTCCAGGTTTCTCAAAACTTCCTAATTAGAAGCCTCGCTGCCAGTTTCAGTTTATCTTCATACCGAGGACATGATGCATGTAACCAGAAAGTATTCATTGAAACATATTTGATTAAAACTTCCCCACAAGTTCTGGTTTCTAAAATTTACTAAAGAGCATAGTGCATAAAATTCGAAGAGTAAGAAATGATATTGTCAATATGTTGATCTTCAGCACGACTTTGGACAAAACATTAGGAAGGAAAGCGATCATCAATTATATAAATGAAACATGAAAGAGATAATAAAGCTTACATTTTACAAAAACTAATTGAAATTTCTCTTCGTTAATCTGTCTCTTGATTAGTTTTTTTTTCTTTTTATCTTCTCTACTGAACTACATCAGTTGTCTATTATTTTTGAAAACGATAAAGTACATATTTATAGCTAGGCAGAGGAACACGCGCATAGTGAGTTTTCTAAGGGTAGCAAAAGTGTGGCACAAAGCCACACGCACGAGGCACTGAAGGAGGAACGAACTCAGTATTCAGCCGTAATTATTGGGGCAACATAAGGTACCTAACCATTACACCACGCCCAGGTGCCCCAAGACAACTCGTAAGTGTCGATTTCACAGAGTTACCATTCAAAATTCCAAGAAATTCAAACCCTGCTGCACATCGGAATCTGATATATACATTAGTCTATTTTTCTTAATCCTTTCACGTCAAGCAAGGCTGTACCGCTACTGATGTGCAGGGGGCTACATAAGAGGGTTAAAATTTTAAACAGGGGGAGAGTGAAGACAAAGATGAACCAGCTACAGAGGGTGAGATAGAAAGATCAAGAGAAGGATGTGAAAACAGGATGAAGACAGTTACGAAGAGAGAAAGGAAAAGAACAAAATACACGAGGTGGTGTGGAAAGGGCTGGAGTTAAGTGGATAAAAGATGGGAATTGACTTTGCATTTAAATTCTTGGAGGTTGTAGCCGTAAGGTATGTAAGTATATGGAAGGGAGTTCCACAGGCGGGAAGCGCGAGAAAAGAAACTGGTGGAGTAGAATTGTTGCCTGCATTTGGTTGATTTCACTGTAAAAGGATGGGAACCTGTTGCCAGTTTGGTTGGACGAGTAAATTCTTGTGGAGGGGGCACCAATGACCTTAGTTCGTATATCTATTCCAAAGCCTTTTGTTGGGAAAATTGAATATATGGCCCTTAAAAGTGAACATATCATTCGTCTCTCTCTCTCTCTCTATCTCTCTCATTCTTTCATATCTCTCCAGCTTCTGTCTTTACCAAATTTCCGGTCTTTTGTGGTTTTAAGCGATACTTGCGACACTCGCAAGCGTTTTCTTTGTATTACTATTTTCACCATCGATTTAATCAAACATGTCAAATAGATTTATCGCCGCTTTGAATGTAGCCATTACTGTTAAGTTTTCACGATATTCAACAATTTTATGCGCAGCAACATATAACAATCTTCAGTTTCTCATATACAGTACTGTGCAAAAGTATTAGGACAAAAACTATCTTATATCTTATGAGGCATGAAAATAAAGTTTAAAATCACCCCTGTCTTAACACTTTCGCACTCTAACAATAGTGTGCAAAAGTATTAAAACAGGGGTGATTTTCCTAAAAACCTCACTAAAATTCAAATACAGGGTGAAAAGCCAACCCTTTGTAAGAATTATTTAACTAAAAAGGAAGAGAAAGGAAGGATTCAGAATTTGAATTGGCTGCCACAAAGCCCTGATCTCAATCCTATTGAACATCTGTGGAATATTTTGGATTAAAAAAATTGATAAAACTAATGTTACTTTGCAAGACACACTTTGTGAACAAATACAAGCTGCTTGGCAGGAGATACCATTAGATACATTGAAGAAGTTTGTCAGTGTCTGAGAGAATGAAGGCTTGTGATCAAAGTAAAAGGCTATTATACTAAATAGTATATTTATTTTGTTATCCAGGGTACAGTTAATTTTCAAAATATTTCAAAAAAAGAATTAGTAATGATTTTTCGGGAATATTTTTAAGATTAACTGTTGTATCATTTGGGTCTGAAGAGCCGCAAGTTCGTCCAGCGGCGAAATACGTACTACACATAAAATTGTAGAATATCTAAATTTTTTTTCTAAAACGCACACACACACACACACACACACACACACACACACACACACACACCAATATATATATATATATATATATATACGTGTACTGAAAAAAATGTATATATATATACGTGTACTGAAAACTTTTGATACAACTGTGTACGGGTCTAATTTAATTAGGAACAAAAACTGATATATATATATATATATATATATATATATATACATACATATATATATATATATATATATATCGGATTTTGTTCCTAATTTGTTTCCTAATTTGTTTCCTAATTTAATTAAGAACAAAAACTTATATATATATATATATATATATATATATATATATATATATATATATATAAATTTTTGGTCCTAATTAAATTAGACCCGTACACAGTTGTATCAAAAGTTTTTCAGTACGCGTATATAGTAAAACAAAATTGTTCAGTACACTTATATTGTAAAACTTTTGAATATTTTTCATTTGGAAATGAGTTATTTCCGTAACCTTTCGGTATCTTGAGGTGATTCACAATAACTGATTTTTCTGCTTTTCAAACGCTCGAACAAGGATATTGTACGAACGAGCGACTGCAATTTTCAAACAACCGAAAATTTTTCAAAATTAGGGAGGAGTTCTTTAAGGGCATTAAAACATTTTCATCTATATTTTTATGTTCCTAGTAAGTATTTATGGGTATGATTGCATTTGGACAAAATTTTGGATCTCTTGTCTAGTATTGTTTTTTTTTCTTGGAACAACAAAATATTATCAGTGTAACCCTGATATAAGAGAGTTGTCGGGATTGGATACAAGTTTTCTTATATCCGGGTTTCTCTTATCTCCGGGGTTAGTCTATTTTATATACATTACCACAGGCTCTAATTTGGGACCAGAGTAAACCCCTCTTATATCCGGATTTCTCTTATATCAGAGTATCTTATATCCGGGATATACTGTAAGTAATTTTTTCTTCTGACACGCACTGCATACACTGCCACCGTTGTATGTTTTGACTATTTTCACTTTGCTAAAAGTTATATCAAGGCCTTTTCCATATTTTAATAATCATTTTCACACGTAGTTAGCCAGTTTGAAACAATATTTGAGGTTTTCTAGTTTAAATATAGATGTATGATTATTCCCTCTGATTTCAAACTGTCTATGGTAGATCCCAAAAATGTTTTACTTTGACAAACTAGGTCATGTCCCTCTGTTTTGTAAAAAACCCTTCTGTATTACAAAGTCAGTTATGTGGGCATTTGTTTTTGTCCCAACTGCTACATCCCTTGTTAGTGATGTCATTTTGTACGCTGTTATTTAGGTTTCTGGCATTTTGTTTTTTTATGAAATTTTCTAAATTACTAGTACAATTATAGTTTAATTTGATTGCATTTCTATTGCAAATGTTGTTAAATTCTGATCTTTTGGGGATTGCTTATTGATTAATCTGAAAAATATTTGTCCCATCTTGGATTTTATTTCTAAGTTAAGAGATGGGTTGAAACAAATAATGTCACGATTTCTGTTGTTGTATTTTGATTCTTTGGGTTGAAGTTTATATTGTAAAACATTATTATGATCAGCTTTTTGAAAGCATATGTAGAATCTTTATTACTTTTATCAAAGACTTCATTGCTTGACGAATTTTTTGATAGCCTGTGCTCTATTCGTTTATGGATGTGTCTAATTAAGCTTGTTGGGTGGTTAGATCTTGTGCTTACGTAAATTTGTGTTTATATATATGTATATATTAGAAAAGGAAATAGGGTTGTTCCAAACAAAACAAAAACACAAACAGAAACAGTTTTCAAACGACTGAAAAATTTTCAAAATTACGCATTAGTTAAGGATTTTAGAACATTTTTATCCGCGTTTGTTTGATCCTAGTAAGTATTTATCGGCATGATTACATCTGGACATGATCTATGATCTTTCATCTAGCAACTGTTTTCTTTCTGAGCAAAACATAATAGCTAATCTTTCCTTTTGGCACAATCTGCATACGTTACCAACCTTGTATGGTTTGCCTATTTTCACTATCCAAATTATATCGGGGCCTTTTCTCTATTTCAATTTTAATTTCCATACGTGGCTTTAACTAGAAAACCTCAAATATTGTACCAAAGTGTCTAAGTTGGTAAAATATTTGACGTTTTCTAGTTTAAATAGAGATGTATGAATATTCCATCTGATTTCAAACTGTCTATGGTAGATCCCAAAAAAGTTTTACTTTGACAAACTAGGTCATGTACCTCTGCTTTGTAAAAAACCCTTCTGTATTACAAAGTCAGTTATGTGGCCATTTGGTTTTGTCCCAACTGCTACATCCCTTGTTAGTGATGTTATTTTGTACGTTGTTATTTAGGTTTTTATCATTTTGTTTTTTTAT
The DNA here is from genome assembly GCA_037127315.1 of Ascarosepion bandense. Taxonomy (NCBI): domain Eukaryota; kingdom Metazoa; phylum Mollusca; class Cephalopoda; order Sepiida; family Sepiidae; genus Ascarosepion; species Ascarosepion bandense. The sequence goes on from JBBBDQ010030139.1 coordinate 110,404, forward strand.
GAAATTTTCTAAATTGCTATTATAGCTATAACTTAATTTGATTGAATTACTTCTGAAAAGTATATTTATTTCTAGAAATTTAAGGAAGTGTTTATTGTTTAATTTTTAAAAAATATTTGTCCTATATTAGATTTTGCTTCTAAGATAAACGGTGGGTTGAACTAAATAATGTTTAGACGTTCAATATAGCAAATTGTGTTAAGGTCGATGTAACACAATTTTCTTCGTTAGAATTTTGGTGACTGTAATCAAAGGGCCTTATTGTGTTCAATTCGTGGGTCGAGCAATGTGTAGTAGCACTTAGTGGAAACTTGAGAGCAGTCAACGAACAAATAGGAATTAGATTATATCTCTAGATATGAACATTGGAACGAGAATAGTATACTGCCGTAGAGTAAATTTAAGTTTTAGTATTCCCTGTAGGTTAGCCAGATCGATATATACCCTTGCAAGATCGGAAGGAACAAATGCCGAAACGTTAAGATGTTAACAAATATGAGGACAATATTCTGAAATTAAATTTTGTTTTTATAGGTAATTATTGTCATTTACTTATCAGTGTTGCATTTAGACGTGGTTTATTGTATAGTTTTTCGAAGAGATAGTGAATATTCATTTTCATAACAATAGTTTTCTTTTGCTTTTAAAATAGAATGTCAAATCATTTCCTTAAAAGATCTGCGACCCCAGCAAATTCTTATATTTTTGCATTATTTTACACATATAAGATTCTACGCCTTTTTAAGCGTTTACATTCTGACGACTGAATGAGGGATAACTATTATGGAGTTATAATATTATGGAGTTATTATGGAGTTATTATGGAGCTATTATGGAGCTATTATGGAGCTATTATGGAGTTATTATGGAGCTATTATGGAGTTATTATGGAGTTATTATAGAGTTATTATGGAGCTATTATGGAGTTATTATGGAGTTATTATGAAGTTATTATGGAGTTATTATGGAGTTATTATGGAGTTATTATAGAGTTATTATGGAGTTATTATGGAGTTATTATGGAGTTATTATGAAGTTATTATGGAGTTATTATGGAGTTATTATGAAGTTATTATGGAGTTATTATGGAGCTATTATGGAGTTATTATGGAGTTATTATGGAGTTATTATAGAGTTATTATGGAGTTATTATGGAGTTATTATGGAGTTATTATGAAGTTATTATGGAGTTATTATGGAGTTATTATGGAGTTCTTATGGAGTTATTATGGAGTTATTATGGAGTTATTATGGAGTTATTATGAAGTTATTATGGAGTTATTATGGAGTTATTATGGAGTTATTATGGAGCTATTATGGAGTTATTATGGAGTTATTATGGAGTTATTATGGAGTTATTATGGAGCTATTATGGAGTTATTATGAAGTTATTATGGAGTTATTATGGAGTTATTATGGAGCTATTATGTAGTTATTATGGAGCTATTATGGAGTTATTATGGAGTTATTATGAAGTTATTATGGAGTTATTATGGAGCTATTATGGAGTTATTATGGAGTTATTATGGAGTTATTATGTAGTTATTATGGAGTTATTATGGAGTTATTATGAAGTTATTATGGAGTTATTATGGAGCTATTATGGAGTTATTATGGAGTTATTATGGAGTTATTATGGAGTTATTATGGAGTTATTATGGAGTTATTATGAAGTTATTATGGAGTTATTATGGAGCTATTATGGAGTTATTATGGAGTTATTATGAAGTTATTATGGAGTTATTATGGAGCTATTATGGAGTTATTATGGAGTTATTATGGAGTTATTATGTAGTTATTATGGAGTTATTATGGAGTTATTATGGAGTTATTATGGAGTTATTATGGAGTTATTATGGAGTTATTATGGAGCTATTATGGAGTTATTATGGAGTTATTATGGAGTTATTATGGAGTTATTATGGAGTTATTATGGAGTTATTATGGAGTTATTATGGAGTTATTATGGAGTTATTATGGAGTTATTATGGAGTTATTATGGAGTTATTATGGAGTTATTATGGAGTTATTATGGAGTTATTATGGAGCTATTATGGAGTTATTATGGAGTTATTATGGAGTTATTATGGAGTTATTATGGAGTTATTATGGAGTTATTATGGAGTTATTATGGAGTTATTATGGAGTTATTATGGAGCTATTATGGAGTTATTATGGAGTTATTATGAAGTTATTATGGAGCTATTATGGAGTTATTATGGAGTTATTATGGAGTTATTATGGAGTTATTATGGAGTTATTATGAAGTTATTATGGAGCTATTATGGAGTTATTATGGAGTTATTATGGAGTTATTATGGAGTTATTATGGAGTTATTATGGAGTTATTATGGAGCTATTATGTAGTTATTATGGGGTTATTATGGAGCTATTATGGAGTTATTATGGAGTTATTATGGAGTTATAGATATATGGATTGTTTTCACAATAAAAATGTCACGCCCAAAACTGAGAAAAAAAAATGAAAATATATCCCGAAAACTAAAAACTATAAAATTAAAAGAAAAATAACAACAAGAAAAATATTGTACTTAAAAAGCAATTTCTACCGAGCAGGAATTTTCTTTTCCTTTTTGTTTATTTTCTCTCACGGGTTTTGCTTACAGAAAGCAATGACCGTAGAAAGATGTAACAACAGATAAGAGAACCGGAGTCTTCGAAAATGAGCGCTGAAGTGGCTGCTGACGGGTGATAATACACCAATTCGAAAAGGTGCTGATAGATGGAGAAGCTGCAGACAATAGTTGTATTCTAGAATTTATTGGGTCAGCAATCCGATATATCACCATCTTCTCCTACCTTCACACTCCCTCTTTCTCTCTCTCTCTCCCTCACTCTTATATATATATTTTCTAAACATATTCTATTAAATATAAGAGACAATGAATGTCTATTATGTTTAATCATGAACCGTTCTAAACGTCGTATTTTTGCTTTAATTTCAGTTGAAAATAAAGACAAAAATTCTCCAACATTTGGATAATTATTTATTGGTTTTCTTCTCACATGAGCCATCTTCAGAGAGGTAGTTTAAACTGAAATATTATAAAATCCACCATCACCGACGATTTTATTTTGTTTTGACATAAAACTCCGCTTGGCAACGGCAATAGTTACCAAAATAATAAACGCAGTTCTTAAATTTGCGATGCGGTTTTATGACGTCACACCGCGGGATAGCGCGAAATGACAACAAAACCATGTAGTCAAATGCAATGTAATATGTTATTTCCTGTTTTAAAGTTGATTTTATTGAGTGTTGGTTGTTTTGATTTGATGTACATGGCCTCCAATATCTGATTTCTGTGACGTAATTTAACAACCATCTTAGATCTTTGATGTTTTACGGAGTAAATGTAAACAATCAGCTCCAGTGGCCAAAAAATGCGAAATATGTGTTCCTAGAAAGTTTGAACGGCGTAGCTTAAAAAATGTAGGCGTGGATAGGGAACAGTCACACACAGACTCACATATTGCATTTTATATATAGATAGATTATATGGAATTTTATATTTTGCTTGTTTTTTGCATGTTTTACGTTATTTTAAAGAGATTGAATATAGCATTTTATATGACATTTCAATTCTCCTAAAGAAACCTGTTATTGAAATGAAACCTATCTTTTTACGTTATTTTAAAGAAGAATGCAACGTTAGGAAATAATGTGATAAAATCTTTATTATATGATGTAGAAGAAAAAGGAAAAAATAACGATATATGATATGTTATGAAATTTTATCATATGAAGTGATATTTTATAGCAATTTATATTTTATCTCATGAAATTATATGTGGAATTCCACATTGTATATGGCATTATGGCAAATCATAGTATGTTATATGGTGGTTTATGATATTTTATATGGCGTTTTATTGGATTTTTTAAAATATTAGGTTGTCCCAAAAGTTCGTAAACACTTGCGAAATGGTTCTATCTGGTCCAGCACAATCGAGAAAAGCGATGGATTCAGAAAGAGCAAGAGACACCGTCGGTTTCATAACAAGATACATTCGGCAAGATAGTCATGTTGTGTGTTTGGTGGAACTTTGAAGGAATCGTGCATTTTGAGTTGGTTCCGAATGGTCGTGCCATCAGTGCCGAATTTTACTCTCAGCAACATGAGCGGGTCTACGAAAAGTTGAAGCAAAAGTGATCGGATCTGATAAACCGAAAGCGCGCTTTAATGCAGCAGGACAATGCCAAGCCACACACCGCCAGGAAGACCAAATACAAGTTTGAACAGCAGGACGGCGTTGAGGGTCTGCCACATCCAGCCTAAAGTCCTGATTGTCCTCCATCAGATTACGGCCTTTTCCCGCTCAATGCAACACTTTCTGAAGGGCCGCCGATTCGACTCGTTTGATGAAGTCGAGGAAGCGTGTCAAGAATTCTTTGTTTCGAAGCCGGCTGAATGGTAGTTTGACTACATCCGAAAGCTTGCAGATCGATGGCAGAAAGTCTTGGAAAATGATTGTCTTTATTTTGAGCGATAATTTTTGTTGTTTTTGCGGGTGAAATTTCAATTTTTTGCAAGTGTTTTCTGGTAACCTTAGATTACTTGGCGAGTAAAATTTCAATTTTTTGCAAGTGTTTACGAACTTTTGGGACAACCTAATAATTATATGACATGCTATGGTATATTATATCGTATGCTACCGTAGTTTATATGGTAATTCACGGTATTTTCATGATAATTTACATCGTATTTTATGGAAATTCATGATATTTTATATGGCATTTCATATAATATTTTATATAGTACCATGCTATTTTATAGGGTATTTTATACAGTATTTCATTCGTATTTTATATAGTATTTCATATGGTATTTTTATGATATTCTATATAGCATTTAAATAGCTTTTCATACGGTATGTTATATGGTATTTTTATGGTATTTTATGATATTTTATATGCTACACAATATCCAGTCAAACGTCTTTGCGATATCAGGAGCCACAACCCATGCTTCGGCATTCTCATCTATAGCTTGATTAATTTATTTAATGATGGTTGTTAACACACCAACGCTCTACCTAGAGAAACACAAGCTATACCATTCATCCGAAAGGTAGCTGTCGGAAATAAGATGTTTAAGAAAACTACAAGACATCCTACAGAAGGTTGCTGAAGAAAGTAAAAAGAAAGGACTAGAAATAAACTGCAAGAAAACCGAATGTATCGTCATCAGCAAAAAGGGCAGCCCAATATACCAAATACAGGTCGGGGATACTAGAATCAAGCAGGTACAAATATATAAATACCTGGGAAGTGTTCTAACAGAAGACGGAAATTGCGACACAGAGATCCGAAGGCTAATTGGCATGGCGAAGGAAGCATTCCAGAAGTTGAGTAAAGTATTAAGAAACAGGATAATTTCGCTAGAAACAAGGAAGAGAGTACTGGATTGGGACATGCTGTCCGTCCTTCAATATGGTAGTGAATGCTGGACAATATCATCAAAAATGAAGGAAAAACTTGAAGCAACTGAAATGTGGTTCTACAGAAGGATGCTGCGAATATCATGGATCGAGCATGTGAGCAATGATGAGATCTTGGAAATGATGGAAACAAAAAGGAAATTAAACTGAACATCAGGAAGACCTGGGACACGCAATGAGGAAGGAGGGCTTGGAGAATCTGATACTAACAGGCCAGATCGAGGGAAAAAGAGACAGGATAAAGCAACGGATAACATATTTGAAGGACTTAATCAGGTGGATGACAGAACGAGGATTGCATGGTGTGACAGGAAAAGAGGTGCTCAGAGCCACCAGGGATAGGGAAATGTGGAAAGCCATGATCACCTACGTCCTGAAGGGACAGGGAACATAGAAAAAGAAGAACGAATTAAGCATTGCTTAGCGCATGTTAGACTTTTCCAAAAGAGGTGAAAAAGTAACAGTTTGATAATTTGGGGGCCAGATGTTTCTCCAGATTAGTTACAAACAGAAATTACAGAGAAGTTGCAAGAGTTTTATTATAATGTTTGGAGAAAGATAGGTTTCATTTCCGGAAAACAGGTTTCTTTTGGACAATAGTGTGCCGTCGAATATGCAGGCCTTGTAGGTACCTTCTGTAGAAGAAATAAGAGAAAACATAGGCGAACTTATCTGCATACATCTCAGTCAAGACTCTGTGAAAATGAAGTAGAGATGCTGCAGATGAGTAAAGGGTGGATTTAGAAGGGAATATTCAGGCAATTCACTCTACTTTATCTACAGTACTTCAAATTGATTGAAGAGATGAGAGACTGATCATTTATTCCTGTTCGGTACAATTTCTTAGTGCCGTGCGAAAGGGTATATGATGTGGACCTGTGATGGGACCCTGAAATGATAACTCGAAACGCGGTGCTAAAGTTAACAACATATATTAAGTCAAAAATAGATACCAGAGAAACGAGTAAATATAAGCTTAGCTTACTAGTAACTGACAGACAGACAGACTGTGCTGAGCTGAACTGAAGCCACGAGAGTGATTAACTCTCAGTTGATATACTGGTAGAAAGAGTCTATAGTTAAGTGGGTAACGCTCCACAACACTATTGTTATTAAGTAATAAACTAATCCCTCACTAATTATACTTAATAATATAATCAACTCTGCTCCCTCCAGCTATGAGTTAAATGGCAGGACAGATTTGGTTCTATAGCCTTGGCTGGCAACCAGTCTACCGCAGAAAGCAATGGCAACCTACTGCGGGATAATTATCTGCCCAGTCACTCATGTCTCTTTCGAGATATGACCGTCCAAAGCGTGTATGACGCTTAACTGACTGAATATAATAGTTGGAAACATAATTTAAATTTCTACTGTGCATAAAGTGAGGGATTGGTTTTCTATTTTATGTGAACCGGTGATGGGACCATTAAATGAAATACGCTGGTAAGGTTAACAACAATAGATACAAGAGAAAAGAATAAATATAAGCTTGGCTTACTAGTGACTGACAGACAGACAGACAGATTCGGCTGAGCTGAACTGAAGCCAAGAGAGTTATTAACTCTCAGTTAATATACTGATAGAAAGAGTCCATAGCTAAGTGGGTAACGCCCCACAACACACACTTCCAAGAACTTTTCCCCGAAAATCTGTTCAATATTTCTTACGTTTTGGATCGATGATCAAAGGATCCATAAATTGTTTTTTTCTTCCAAATCGCCTTATTTCGGGTGAAGCTTGGGAAGTCCCCGCGTGAGTTCGGATCTCATCTTCGTCGCCAGTTGATGTGGATCGGTGATGGGACGACTAAATGATAACTCGAAACACGGTGGTAAGGTTAACAACATATATTTAGTCAAAAACAGATACAAGAGAACAGAGTAAACATAACCTTGGCTTACTAGTAACTGACAGACAGACATACTGAAGCCAGGAGAGTGATTAACTCTCAGTCAATATACTGGTAGGAAGAGTCAATAGTTAAGTGGGTAACTCTTCACAACAGTATGTACAGCCTTGGCTGGCAACCAGTCTACTGCAGAAAGCAATGGCAACCTACTGCGGGATAATCTTCTTCCCAGTCAGTCATGTCTCTTTCGAGATATGATCACACAAGCGTGTTTCACGTATGGCATTTAAGTGACTGAATATAATAGTTGGAATAATGATTAAGGCTTCTACTGGTCATAAAGTGGGGGATCAATTTATTATTTCATAACAATAGGAAACCTATCCCCCACTAATTACTACATAATAATATAATACATTTCTTTTCCCTCTAGCTATGAGTCAAATGGCAGGACAGATTGAGTTCTATAGCCTTGGCTGGCAACCAGTCTACTACAGAAATTAATGGCAACCTACTGCGGGATAATCTATATTCAGCGTATAGTGCCTTTGCTTAGTTCAGGACACGTTTACATCCATTACTAGCGGTGACATATGACAAATATCTCTAAGCAATCATATGTAACAGAGATAACGTTATTTTTTTCAATTTCTAGCCTTTCGCTTTTATGTAATTTTCTAAATTACAAGTGCAGCTGGAACTTAATTTAACTGTATTTCTATTGAGTATTTTATGTTATTCAACGTATTTAGGGAAGTGTTTATTAATTGATTCGGAAAGTATTTGCCCTATTTTGGATTCAAATGTTAAATTAAATGGTGGATTGAACAAAATTATGTTTTGTTTCCTAGCATTATTTTTCATTTGTTTGTTTATTTCGGGTTTGTATTCTAATTTGTTTTTATAGCAAATTTCATTTAATTTACTTTCATAATGTTTTTTTCCTTTCGTCAAAAATTGTTTAGTGATAGATTTTTTAGTTAAACTGCATTATTTATATATATATATATATATATATATATATATATATATATATATATAATAATAATAATAATAACAATAATAATAATTATTAAACCGACTCTGCGTGTATTCTAATCTCAAAATTTTATAGAAGGGACTTTTTAAGACCATGAATGACCAGCAGAATCTAAATCCGTTATTGTCCTCGGCTATAAAGCTTTGGGCAAAGAGGGGGAAAAAAAGAAAACTGCGTGGGACCGACAATACATACGGTTCCTCCCAGTAAAAAGAAAAAAAACCCTCTAACGGAACAAACAACCAGAAAAGAAAAGTGCTCGATACACACAACCGAAAAGTTGTGTTTTTTTTTTTTTTTTTTTTTTTCTTTCCTTCCATCCAACCTCTTCTGCAAATGGGTTAGTCTTAGTAGTGTGTATTTATTTGGTTAGTACTTGATCTGCCTTTGCCCTGACGAGCCGTTGTTCGAAACAGAGCGCGCCTCGCATTTTGTATTTTTCTATTGCAAGTTGGATTTACGTGTTGCCCGAAGTTAATTGTGAGTACCTGTTTTTTGCTGTCTTTATTCTGTCTTCGTCGCTCGTGTTGAACTTTTTGTGGATTTTTGTTTTTGTGAGGGGGGGCAAGTCAAGCTATGGCTTTGTCTCCCCAGCCCTCAACTTCTGACGCTGTGCCCACGGTGACTCCCTCACCAACAGTATGGGTAAAGGCACCAGTAAAAAAAGACCACAAATATTACCTGCAAATGCAGGAGAAATATAAAGAATTCATCACCGAAAATGAATTAATAGTGGTCCCGGAAGTGGTGAATGTCATCGCACCAAGGACGATCTCCCTGCTGACATCTGATGTCAAAACACGAAAATTCATCAGTGTCAGCAGGGAGAACATGGAAGAGGCTTTGAAGGCCCTAAATATTGTACCCTGCGTACTGGCAAGAAGGTCCCGTGCTATGTGGGATGTCCTATTGAGCACGGAGACGGAAGCAAAGAATTTGGCCGGTAATGCCTTGGAGGCCGGGGGTATCCAGATGCAGACAGAGTATCTGGGTACCCGAAAGACAAAGATAATTGTTCATGGAGTGCCGGTGGACATTGATTGTGACCATATTGGAGCGTTTTTCGCTCGATTCGGAGCGGTTGAAGAGGTCGCAAGGATAACGAGCAAGGCCGGTGTGGCCACGGAAGATATATGTGTTAGCGTGGGTGTTGACCGCGAAAATTTTTTGAAGGTACCAGACATTTTGCTCTGTAGAGGAAGAAAGTTGTTCGTGGTGGTGGAGGGAAGGAAGCCGCACTGCTGGGCGTGTGGTCTGGCCGGACACACATTCAAAATGTGTCCGGGAAGGAAACCGGAGGAAAACCAGGTGACACCGGCAACACCGTCGGTGCCAAAAACAACAGGTTCCCCGGATAAAAAACCCGATCCGAAAAGCGGGGAATGGACGGAGGTGGTTAGGAGGGGGAAGAAGGTTGCTTCCCCTCCTCCGCAACATGACAAGACCCCGTCTCCCGAGAAAAAGAAGCCTCGAGGGGAGGCAAAGCAGCAACAACATCAACAACAGCAAAAGCAACAACAACAAAGTCAACGGAGAGAGCAGCAGCAGCAACAACAGGAAGTAATGGAGGTGGAAATGCCTCCCCCCCGTTCCTTATCGTTGAAGAGAGGACGGGAGGAGGATGAGGAGGTGGCCCAAAAAAAGGGAAAGAAGGAAGTGCAGGAACGAGGCAGAGCGGAGAGGGTAAAGGAAATTACCAGAACCCAATCCGCCCCTACATCACCCACCAGAACTGTGTCTCTTGAGGGGAGGAGTAAGTCCACCTCCCCGATAAGAAAAATCTCTCCTTCCCCCACACCTCCCACACCCTCCACCCAATCAGAAACTTCCTCCCCTATAGATGATATTCCCTCCCCGATTCCATCCCCGAATCCTGAAAAACCCTCCCCGAAACGGGAAAAAAACAAAAAGAACATTTTTGCAAACGTAGATGTTTGCAAAATAGACAGACAGGCCTTAGAGAGGGACCTTTCTTCTCAGAAGAAGGCCCTCCTAAGGCCTCTATTCAAATTTAAAAATATTGATGGAAGGTCCATCGAGGACCCTGCCAATTTCCCAGGCGCCCCCGGGGTACTGACTTTAATCAGAAATACCGGGGGTAGCAGAACAAAAGCCTGGGAATTTGTGCAGGGGGCTGTCGAGGCCTTTCCGGAAATTAAAATGGCCCAAACGGGCACTAAATATCTCCAGCGGCTTTCGCATTTTTGTGCTGGGAGGGTCCCCGTCATCCTCCACCCATCTTTATATAGGGCGGTAAAACTTACCTTTCCCACGGACGTCGGCGGCATTGTCCAGGACGGACGAATTACGTCCGATATTGGCACAGGCAACCTTGGACAATCCGTCGGGGTCCCTACTCCCATTGATTTTCGCTCCGTATGTGACCAGAAGTAATTTTCTGCTTTCTCTTTACAGGTCTAAATGATGTCAATTAAGTTAGCCAGTATGAACGTGAAGGGCCTTAGGGATCGGAGTAAGGCTGCCCGCCTGCTTCGGGACCTCTTGTCCTTCGGCGTGGATGTCGCCGCGATCCAAGAGACTCACTTTGTTTGCAAGGTCGATGCTTGTGTGCTGTCTAACGACTTTGTCGTCTATTCAGCATATGGGAACCGGCTGGCCAGAGGAGTGTCTTTGCTGGTCAAGCGTACCCTGGACGCGAAGGTGGATCTTGTCCATGTCGGTGCCGAGGGCCGGCTGATCGTGGCCGATATTGCAGTGAAAAGCAATGCGTTTCGTCTGGTTGCGGTTTATGCGCCCAACGACCAGGAGGAGCGCGTCTCGTTTTTTCGGCGGTTGGAGCCCTTCCTGGTGGATTCCAAGCGACTCGTCTTAGTGGGGGACTGGAATGCCATCCTGAACCCCAAGTTGGATAGAGGGCGGGGAGCTAGAGGGAAGGAACGTGATCGTAGCTTGGTCGATCTCATCGAGGACTTCGGTCTAGTCGATAGATACCGGGCCGATCACAAGGGCGGGAGAATGTGGACGTGGGCTAATAGTTGGCCTTCTACCAAGGTGGCTAGCTACCTTGATAGAATGTTAGTTCGTGAAGCCGAACTAGATTTCTTAGATTGTCCCACGTTCCACTGGCTAGGTTACTCGGACCACAAACTCGTTTGTGCCCGGGTAAATTTAGAAAATAGGGTTAGAATGGCTGGTTACTGGAAGTTCAACGTGTCCTTACTGGACAGGCGGGACTTCCGGCGCCAGCTAATTAACTTAGTGCAGCGGGCGTTAACTGGGGGAGTCATCGGGAATAAGTGGTGGGATAACCTTAAGGATAGTATTAGGTCTTTCACCACTCAGTTCAGCATTCGGCTCAAACTAGATAAGGCTGACAAGGTGAAGACACTTAGAGCTAACTACTCCCGGGCGGTGGCTGGTGGGGATCCCCTAGAGATAGCCATAGCTAAGGAGGCCGTGGACCGGTCGAATAGCGATCGTTACATGGGCCAGGTAGTTAGACATAAGTTAAGCAAGATGTCTTCCGAAGCTGTGAATATGGGCGCAGAACTGCGCAAGGAAGAAATTCGCCGCGGAGGCGACCGGTACATTCGAGAGGTTCGCAACCCGGAGGGACACACTCTGCGGTCGACTGACGACATGTGCGAGGCGTTTCGGCGGCATTTCGAGATCCTGTTTACCAAGGAGCCCGGTCTCCGTGATGAGGAGTTTCGCAGCTATTTGGCTGACTTCCCCCGGCTTTTGCCGGCTGATGCAGCTAGCTGCGAGGGAGAGATTACGGAGGGCGAAGTCTACGCGGCGCTGAAGAAGGTCGGCAGTGGCAAATCGCCGGGTCTCGATGGTTTGCCCTATGAATTGTACTTGAGGCTGTCGCACATCTTTGTCCCGATTTTGACTGTCGTGTTCAACAACTGGTTCCGGCAGGGGTCCATCCCCAAACGGTTCACCAGGGGTGTGATCACGCTGTTGAGAAAAGGCAAGGGTGTGGGGAGGGAGCTAGAGGGTTACCGGCCCATAACTCTGCTAAACACAGAGTTAAAGATTTTGGCCAAGATCTTGCAAAATCGTTTGCAATTAGTTGCCGAGTCTCTGTTGGGACCTGAGCAGACTTGTGCTGTGAAGGGCCGAACAATTCAGAGCAACCTGCATCTGATACGCACGATCATAGAGGGGATAAAAGACGACGACGAAGCCGCGCTGATCCATTTAGATCAGTCCAAGGCATTTGATAGGGTTGACCATCGGTATCTGGCGGCTGTCCTGCAGGCAGCTGGATTCGAAACCAACTTCCGCCGCTGGATTAGCCTCCTGTATCAATCCCCGACGGCTGTGGTACAGGTGAACGGAAAGTTGTCGGGCGTTCTGGCGCTGTCTAGGTCGGTCCGACAGGGTTGTCCACTGTCGCCCCTACTTTATGCTTTGGCGTTGGAGCCCCTCCTTCGCCGGCTAAGGGACAGGGCGTGCAGTCCGGCCCTACGTGGAATCGCTGTCCCTGGTGGTGCTCGAGCCAGGGTTTCCGCGTACGCCGATGACGTCACTACTTTCGTGTCCTCCCGCAGGGACATCGAGGTGGTACAGAAGGCGCTTGAACGGTACGAACAGGTGACAGGGGCCAAGATTAACCGCAACAAGTCGTCCGGCTTGCGGTTAGGCGCCTGGAAGGGTCTGACCCTCCCGGGGCCCTTCGACTGGACGGACGGCCCGGTCTGCATTCTTGGAGTGTGGTTCGGGCCGGACCTACAGTTGGAGAAAAATTGGTCTGAAGTACTGGCAAAGGTAGGCGCGTCGGCCAAGATTTGGCGCCGAAGGAGGTTGTCCTTAAAGGGTATGGCTGAGGCGTGTGCTACATACGTCTTTCCCATCATCCTTTACCAGTTGTCAGTACTTCCACTTTGTAAACGGCATAAGAAGGCGATCGAGCGTTTGCTATTCTCCATTTTATGGAGAGGACGCAAACACTATGTCGACAAACGTGTCTGTTACCAACGTCCGTGTCATGGGGGCCTGGGAATGCCATACCTGATGGGCCATAAGGTTGCGTCGAGGTTGGTTTTTCTCAGGCGAGCGATTTCCGAAGACTCATTGCTTAGGGGGATAGTGAGGGACATGTTCCCTAGACTTACTATCACTCCCCCCATCTTGAGGCGGTGCCGTAAGCCTCGAGAGCGATCGAGTTTTCTCCTCGAATGTCTGGCGGCCCTGCGGGCCATTCCACGGTCCAGTGACCTTTCACGGCCTAGGAGAGTCTTCTATCGTGGGTTAGTGGAGGGCGTCGCAAAGGATTCACTACGTGATGTGCTGCGCTTGTCGGAGGACGAGTTTCGCTCGTTCTGGTCTTGGGCGCCAGGGAGTGATTATCTCAACAACTCTGAGTTTTCGCTCACCTGGCGATTAGCTCGGAATCGCTTGCCTCTCAATGACATGGCCTTCATATGGGGCCTGGCGGATTTGCCAGATTGTGAACGCTGCAACCTTGGCTTGGAAGAAACGGCTTCGCACGCCTTCTACCATTGTTCGCGGGTTCGCCCTCTATGGGACCGGGTCGGCGAGTTGACTGCTCGTATCGAGCCGCGAGAGCTTGTGCTCATTGATCGTGCATTCGCCTGTGATAATGTGTCGCCCCCGTTCTCTGGGATGAAGCGTATGGTGTTTCTGTCGCTGCTAGCCACGGCTCGAATGGTGATTTGGACGACGCGATTGGAGGAAGTCTTGCGAGGTCAGCGTCTTTCACATCAGGATCTGATCTGTTATTTTGAGCATCAGCTCAAAATAAAGATTAGAACTGATTGGAAACGTTTGACTTCGACAGACTTTAGCAAAAGGTGGGTAAATGTGGCGAGCCTGGTTCGTTTGAACGGGGCTAATCTTGATTTTCTCTTTTAGATCTGCTGGTTACATCGGGGTGGATTCCTCTGGAACCCTCCCCTGGTTAAGCTAGTTCTCTCTTGTGTACCTAGTTAAAGTGAATGAATGTGTTCCTAGCCTGTACCCGGCTTTCTCTTTTGTTATAATCCATGCCGAGATTCCCAACCTCCCCAGTTTGTTTTGGTCTCTTTTTATCTCGGCTGGTTCAGCCTTTTATTGTCCCTTTCCGCTAATTTTTTACCCCCCTCCCCACTCCCTTAGCGAGTGTGCTTCTTGATTTCGCCATTGGGCGGAATACAGCGGCCACTCTTTTTTCTGGGATGGTCGGTTCTTACTAACATTGATTATTATTTTAGTTCAAAATTTGTTGTATTTTTAGTTTATTTTTGGGTTCATCCCCCTCCCATCATTTCATTTTTCATTAAATATTTTACATTATATTGTATATATTATATTGTATATAAATACATTTTTATTGTCACGGGTTAATTTCCCCACTTTTTAGGTGTCCCTTGTAAGTTTCTGGCATTGTGGTGTACGAAGGATTGGGAGTAGATGGATGGGTTCTTTTGGTGACTGTGCAAATTGTAACGAGTGAATGGGTCGTGATAGTGTTTAGCTAGGTATAGGATAGTTAAGTGAGAACCAACCTCTCCCCCTCCCCTTTTAGGCCTTGTGCCATAATTTTGTAAATTTTACAAATAAATAGTGCCCTGACGAGCCGTTGTTCGAAACAGAGCATTTTTGTATTTTTTGACATTGCAAGTTGGATTTACGTGTTTTTGTTGCCCGAAGTTTACCTGTGAGTACCTGTTTTTTGCTGTCTTTGTTCTGTCTTCGTGGCGCGTTTTGAACTTTTGTTGGATTTTTGTATTTTGTGAGGGGGGGCAAGTCAAGCTATGGCTTTGTCTCCCCAGCCCTCAACTTCTGATGCCGTGCCCGCGGTGGCTCCCTCACCGACGGTATGGGTGAAGGCACCAATTAAGAAAGATGCCGACTATTACCTGCAAATGCAGGAGAAATATAAAAATTATATTAACGATAACGAGTTGATAGTGGTCCCGGAGGTGGTGAATGTTATCGCACCAAGGACGATCTCCCTGCTTACATCCGATGTCAAAACACGGAAATTCATCAGTGTAAGCAGGGAGAACATGGAAGAGGCTTTGAAAGCCTTAAATATTGTACCCTGCGTACTGGCGAGAAGGTCCCGTGCTATGTGGGATGTTTTATTAAGCACAGAGACGGAAGCGAAGAATTTGGCCGGGAATACCCTGGAGGCCAAGGGTATCCAGATGCAGACGGAGTATCTGGGTACTCGAAAAACAAAGATAATTATTCATGGAGTGCCTGTAGACATTGCTTGCGACCATATTGGAGCGTTTTTTGCTCGATTTGGAGCGGTGGAGGAGGTCGCAAGGATAACAAGTAAGGCAGGTGTGGCCACGGAAGACATAAACGTCAGCATAGCGGTGGATAGGCCGAACTTTCTGAAGGTCCCCGATATTTTGCTGTGCCGTGGCAGAAAGCTGTTTGTTGTGGTAGAAGGGAGGAGGCCGCACTGCTGGGCGTGTGGACTGGCCGGACACACATTCAAAATGTGTCCGGCAAGGAAACAGGAAGAAACGCAGGTGACACCGGAAACACCGCCGGTGTCAAAAACAACAGTTACCCAGGAGAAAAAGACCGAGGCAAAAAGTGGTGAATGGACGGAGGTGGTCAGGAGGGGGAAGAAAGTTGCTTCTCCTCCTCCTCAACAGGAGAAATCACCATCCCCTGAAAAAAAGAAGCCACGTAAAGAGGCTAATCAACAGCAGCAACAACAGAAGCAGGAGCAAAAACAGCAACAAAAAGAAATGCAGAAACAACAACAACAACAAGAGCAAAAGCAGCAGCAGCAAGAGCAGACGCAGAAACAAGAAATGGATGTGGAAATGCCTCCTCCACGCTCCTCTTCTTTGAAGAGAGGACGGGAGGAGGATGAGGAGGTATCCCAGAAAAAAGGAAAAACAGAGGTAGCAGAACGCGGCAGAGTGGAACGAGTGACGGTTGCCCCCAAAACCCAATCCGCTCCTACATCTCCGAATAGAACTGTTTTTGTCGAGGGGAGGAGTCAGTCTGCCTCCCCAGTAAGGCATATACCTTCTCCTTCCCCCACACCTCCCACACCCTCCACCCAATCAGAAACTTTCTCCCCTACTGTTGATAATCCCTCCCCGAATCCAGATAAATCCTCCCCAAAAAGGGAAAAACAAAAAAAGAACATTTTTTGCAAACAAGACATTTGCAAGATAGACAGACAGGCCTTAGAGAGGGACCTTTCTTCTCAGAAGAAGGCCCTCCTAAGGCCTCTCTTCAAATTTAAAAATATTGATGGAAAGTCCATCGAGGACCCTGCCAATTTCCCAGGCGCCCCCGGAGTACTGACTTTGATCAGAAATACCGGGGGTAGCAGAACAAAAGCCTGGGAATTTGTGCAGGGTGCCGTCGAGGCCTTTCCAAACATAAAAATGGCCCAAACGGGCACAAAATATCTTCAGCGGCTTTCACATTTCTGTGCCGGGAGGGTCCCCGTCATCCTCCACCCATCTTTATATAGGGCTGTAAAGCTAACCTTCCCTACGGACGTCGGCGGCATTGTCCAGGACGGACGAATTACGTCCGATATTGGCACGGGCAACCTTGGACAATCCGTCGGGGTCCCTACTCCCATAGATTTTCGCTCTGTATGTGACCAGAAGTAATTTTCTGCTTTCTCTTTACAGGTCTAAATGATGTCAATTAAGTTAGCCAGTATGAACGTGAAGGGCCTTAGGGATCGGAGTAAGGCTGCCCGCCTGCTTCGGGACCTCTTGTCCTTCGGCGTGGATGTCGCCGCGATCCAAGAGACTCACTTTGTTTGCAAGGTCGATGCCTGTGTGCTGTCTAACGACTTTGTCGTCTATTCAGCATATGGGAACCGGCTGGCCAGAGGAGTGTCTTTGCTGGTCAAGCGTACCCTGGACGCGAAGGTGGATCTTGTCCATGTCGGTGCCGAGGGCCGGCTGATCGTGGCCGATATTGCAGTGAAAAGCAATGCGTTTCGTCTGGTTGCGGTTTATGCGCCCAACGACCAGGAGGAGCGCGTCTCGTTTTTTCGGCGGTTGGGGCCCTTCCTGGTGGATTCCAAGCGACTCGTCTTAGTGGGGGACTGGAATGCCATCCTGAACCCCAAGTTGGATAGAGGGCGGGGAGCTAGAGGGAAGGAACGTGATCGTAGCTTGGTCGATCTTATCGAGGACTTCGGTCTTGTCGATAGATACCGGGCCGATCACAAGGGCGGGAGAATGTGGACGTGGGCTAATAGTTGGCCTTCTACCAAGGTGGCTAGCTACCTTGATAGAATGTTAGTTCGTGAAGCCGAGCTAGATTTCTTAGATTGTCCCACGTTCCACTGGCTAGGTTACTCGGATCACAAACTCGTTTGTGCCCGGGTAAATTTAGAAAATAGGGTTAGAATGGCTGGTTACTGGAAGTTCAACGTGTCCTTACTGGACAGGCGGGACTTCCGGCGCCAGCTAATTAACTTAGTGCAGCGGGCGTTAACTGGGGGAGTCATCGGGAATAAGTGGTGGGATAACCTTAAGGATAGTATTAGGTCTTTCACCACTCAGTTCAGCATTCGGCTCAAACTAGATAAGGCTGACAAGGTGAAGACACTTAGATCTAATTACTCCCGGGCGGTGGCTGGTGGGGATCCCCTAGAGATAGCCATAGCTAAGGAGGCCGTGGACCGGTCGAATAGCGATCGTTACATGGGCCAGGTAGTTAGACATAAGTTAAGCAAGATGTCTTCCGAAGCTGTGAACATGGGCGCAGAACTGCGCAAGGAAGAAATTCGCCGCGGAGGCGACCGGTACATTCGAGAGGTTCGCAACCCGGAGGGACACACTCTTCGGTCGACTGACGACATGTGCGAGGCGTTTCGGCGGCATTTCGAGATCCTGTTTACCAAGGAGCCTGGTCTCCGTGATGAGGAGTTTCGCAGCTATTTGGCTGACTTCCCCCGGCTTTTGCCGGCTGATGCAGCTAGCTGCGAGGGAGAGATTACGGAGGGCGAAGTCTACGCGGCGCTGAAGAAGGTCGGCAGAGGCAAATCGCCGGGTCTCGATGGTTTGCCCTATGAATTGTACTTGAGGCTGTCGCACATCTTTGTCCCGATTTTGACTGTCGTGTTCAACAACTGGTTCCGGCAGGGGTCCATCCCCAAACGGTTCACCAGGGGTGTGATCACGCTGTTGAGAAAAGGCAAGGATGTGGGGAGGGAGCTAGAGGGTTACCGGCCCATAACTCTGCTAAACACAGAGTTAAAGATTTTGGCCAAGATCTTGCAAAATCGTTTGCAATTAGTTGCCGAGTCTCTGTTGGGACCTGAGCAGACTTGTGCTGTGAAGGGCCGAACAATTCAGAGCAACCTGCATCTGATACGCACGATCATAGAGGGGATAAAAGACGACGACGAAGCCGCGCTGATCCATTTAGATCAGTCCAAGGCATTTGATAGGGTTGACCATCGGTACCTGGCGGCTGTCCTGCAGGCAGCTGGATTCGAAACCAACTTCCGCCGCTGGATTAGCCTCCTGTATCAATCCCCGACGGCTGTGGTACAGGTGAACGGAAAGTTGTCGGGCGTTCTGGCGCTGTCTAGGTCGGTCCGACAGGGTTGTCCACTGTCGCCCCTACTTTATGCTTTGGCGTTGGAGCCCCTCCTTCGCCGGCTAAGGGACAGGGCGTGCAGTCCGGCCCTACGTGGAATCGCTGTCCCTGGTGGTGCTCGAGCCAGGGTTTCCGCGTACGCCGATGACGTCACTACTTTCGTGTCCTCCCGCAGGGACATCGAGGTGGTACAGAAGGCGCTTGAACGGTACGAACAGGTGACAGGGGCCAAGATTAACCGCAACAAGTCGTCCGGCTTGCGGTTAGGCGCCTGGAAGGGTCTGACCCTCCCGGGGCCCTTCGACTGGACGGACGGCCCGGTCTGCATTCTTGGAGTGTGGTTCGGGCCCGACCTACAGTTGGAGAAAAATTGGTCTGAAGTACTGGCAAAGGTAGGCGCGTCGGCCAAGATTTGGCGCCGAAGGAGGTTGTCCTTAAAGGGTATGGCTGAGGCGTGTGCTACATACGTCTTTCCCATCATCCTTTACCAGTTGTCAGTACTTCCACTTTGTAAACGGCATAAGAAGGCGATCGAGCGTTTGCTATTCTCCATTTTATGGAGAGGACGCAAACACTATGTCGACAAACGTGTCTGTTACCAACGTCCGTGTCATGGGGGCCTGGGAATGCCATACCTGATGGGCCATAAGGTTGCGTCAAGGTTGGTTTTTCTCAGGCGAGCGATTTCCGAAGACTCATTGCTTAGGGGGATAGTGAGGGACATGTTCCCTAGACTTACTATCACTCCCCCCATCTTGAGGCGGTGCCGTAAGCCTCGAGAGCGATCGAGTTTTCTCCTCGAATGTCTGGCGGCCCTGCGGGCCATTCCACGGTCCAGTGACCTTTCACGGCCTAGGAAAGTCTTCTATCGTGGGTTAGTGGAGGGCGTCGCAAAGGATTCACTACGTGATGTGCTGCGCTTGTCGGAGGACGAGTTTCGCTCGTTCTGGTCTTGGGCGCCAGGGAGTGATTATCTCAACAACTCTGAGTTTTCGCTCACCTGGCGATTAGCTCGGAATCGCTTGCCTCTCAATGACATGGCCTTCATATGGGGCCTGGCGGATTTGCCAGATTGTGAACGCTGCAACCTTGGCTTGGAAGAAACGGCTTCGCACGCCTTCTACCATTGTTCGCGGGTTCGCCCTCTATGGGACCGTGTCGGCGAGTTGACTGCTCGTATCGAGCCGCGAGAGCTTGTGCTCATTGATCGTGCATTCGCCTGTGATAATGTGTCGCCCCCGTTCTCTGGGATGAAGCGTATGGTGTTTCTGTCGCTGCTAGCCACGGCTCGAATGGTGATTTGGACGACGCGAATGGAGGAAGTCTTGCGAGGTCAGCGTCTTTCACATCAGGATCTGATCTGTTATTTTGAGCATCAGCTCAAAATAAAGATTAGAACTGATTGGAAACGTTTGACTTCGACAGACTTTAGCAAAAGGTGGGTAAATGTGGCGAGCCTGGTTCGCTTGAACGGGGCTAATCTTGATTTTCTCTTTTAGATCTGCTGGTTACATCGGGGTGGATTCCTGTGGAACCCTCCCCTGGTTAAGCTAGTTCTCTCTTGTGTACCTAGTTAAAGTGAATGAATGTGTTCCTAGCCTGTACCCGGCTTTCTCTTTTGTTATGATCCATGTCGAGATTCCCAATCTCCCCAGTTTGTTTTGGTCTCCGTTTATCTCGGCTGGTTCAGCCTTTTATTGTCCCTTCCGCTAATTTTTTACCCCCTCTCCACTCCCTTAGCGAGTGTGCTTCTTGATTTCGCCGTTTGGCGGAATACAGCGGCCACTCTGTTTTCTGGGATGGACGGTTCTTACTAACATTGATTATTATTTTATTTAAAAAAAAATTTTGTTGTATTTTAGTTTATTTTTGGGTTCATCCCCCTCCCATCATTTCATTTTTCATGAAATATTTTACATTATATTGTATATATTATATTGTATATAAATACATTTTTATTGTCATGGGTTAATTTCCCCACTTTTTAGGTGTCCCTTGTAAGTTTCTGGCATTGTGGTGTACGAAGGATTGGGAGTAGATGGATGGGTTCTTTTGGTGACTGTGCAAATTGTAATGAGTGGATGGGTCGTGATAGTGTTTAGCTAGGTATAGGATAGTTAAGCGAGAACCAACCTCTCCCCCTCCCCTTTTAGGCCTTGTGCCATAATTTTTTGTATTTTTACAAAAATAAATACAGCCCTGACGAGCCGTTGTGCGAAACAGAGCATTTTGTATTTTTTTTGACTTATTGCAAGTTGGATTTACGTGTTTTTGTTGCCCGAAGTTTAACTGTGAGTACCTGTTTTTTGCTGTCTTTGTTCTGTCTTCGTGGCGCGTTTTGAACTTTTGTTGGATTTTTGTATTTTGTGAGGGGGGGCAAGTCAAGCTATGGCTTTGTCTCCCCAGCCCTCAACTTCTGATGCCGTGCCCGCGGTGGCTCCCTCACCGACGGTATGGGTGAAGGCACCAATTAAGAAAGATGCCGACTATTACCTGCAAATGCAGGAGAAATATAAAAATTATATTAACGATAACGAGTTGATAGTGGTCCCGGAGGTGGTGAATGTTATCGCACCAAGGACGATCTCCCTGCTTACATCCGATGTCAAAACACGGAAATTCATCAGTGTAAGCAGGGAGAACATGGAAGAGGCTTTGAAAGCCTTAAATATTGTACCCTGCGTACTGGCGAGAAGGTCCCGTGCTATGTGGGATGTTTTATTAAGCACAGAGACGGAAGCGAAGAATTTGGCCGGGAATACCCTGGAGGCCAAGGGTATCCAGATGCAGACGGAGTATCTGGGTACTCGAAAAACAAAGATAATTATTCATGGAGTGCCTGTAGACATTGCTTGCGACCATATTGGAGCGTTTTTTGCTCGATTTGGAGCGGTGGAGGAGGTCGCAAGGATAACAAGTAAGGCAGGTGTGGCCACGGAAGACATAAACGTCAGCATAGCGGTGGATAGGCCGAACTTTCTGAAGGTCCCCGATATTTTGCTGTGCCGTGGCAGAAAGCTGTTTGTTGTGGTAGAAGGGAGGAGGCCGCACTGCTGGGCGTGTGGACTGGCCGGACACACATTCAAAATGTGTCCGGCAAGGAAACAGGAAGAAACGCAGGTGACACCGGAAACACCGCCGGTGTCAAAAACAACAGTTACCCAGGAGAAAAAGACCGAGGCAAAAAGTGGTGAATGGACGGAGGTGGTCAGGAGGGGGAAGAAAGTTGCTTCTCCTCCTCCTCAACAGGAGAAATCACCATCCCCTGAAAAAAAGAAGCCACGTAAAGAGGCTAATCAACAGCAGCAACAACAGAAGCAGGAGCAAAAACAGCAACAAAAAGAAATGCAGAAACAACAACAACAACAAGAGCAAAAGCAGCAGCAGCAAGAGCAGACGCAGAAACAAGAAATGGATGTGGAAATGCCTCCTCCACGCTCCTCTTCTTTGAAGAGAGGACGGGAGGAGGATGAGGAGGTATCCCAGAAAAAAGGAAAAACAGAGGTAGCAGAACGCGGCAGAGTGGAACGAGTGACGGTTGCCCCCAAAACCCAATCCGCCCCTACATCTCCGAATAGAACTGTTTTTGTCGAGGGGAGGAGTCAGTCTGCCTCCCCAGTAAGGCATATACCTTCTCCTTCCCCCACACCTCCCACACCCTCCACCCAATCAGAAACTTTCTCCCCTACTGTTGATAATCCCTCCCCGAATCCAGATAAATCCTCCCCAAAAAGGGAAAAACAAAAAAAGAACATTTTTTGCAAACAAGACATTTGCAAGATAGACAGACAGGCCTTAGAGAGGGACCTTTCTTCTCAGAAGAAGGCCCTCCTAAGGCCTCTCTTCAAATTTAAAAATATTGATGGAAAGTCCATCGAGGACCCTGCCAATTTCCCAGGCGCCCCCGGAGTACTGACTTTGATCAGAAATACCGGGGGTAGCAGAACAAAAGCCTGGGAATTTGTGCAGGGTGCCGTCGAGGCCTTTCCAAACATAAAAATGGCCCAAACGGGCACAAAATATCTTCAGCGGCTTTCACATTTCTGTGCCGGGAGGGTCCCCGTCATCCTCCACCCATCTTTATATAGGGCTGTAAAGCTAACCTTCCCTACGGACGTCGGCGGCATTGTCCAGGACGGACGAATTACGTCCGATATTGGCACGGGCAACCTTGGACAATCCGTCGGGGTCCCTACTCCCATAGATTTTCGCTCTGTATGTGACCAGAAGTAATTTTCTGCTTTCTCTTTACAGGTCTAAATGATGTCAATTAAGTTAGCCAGTATGAACGTGAAGGGCCTTAGGGATCGGAGTAAGGCTGCCCGCCTGCTTCGGGACCTCTTGTCCTTCGGCGTGGATGTCGCCGCGATCCAAGAGACTCACTTTGTTTGCAAGGTCGATGCCTGTGTGCTGTCTAACGACTTTGTCGTCTATTCAGCATATGGGAACCGGCTGGCCAGAGGAGTGTCTTTGCTGGTCAAGCGTACCCTGGACGCGAAGGTGGATCTTGTCCATGTCGGTGCCGAGGGCCGGCTGATCGTGGCCGATATTGCAGTGAAAAGCAATGCGTTTCGTCTGGTTGCGGTTTATGCGCCCAACGACCAGGAGGAGCGCGTCTCGTTTTTTCGGCGGTTGGGGCCCTTCCTGGTGGATTCCAAGCGACTCGTCTTAGTGGGGGACTGGAATGCCATCCTGAACCCCAAGTTGGATAGAGGGCGGGGAGCTAGAGGGAAGGAACGTGATCGTAGCTTGGTCGATCTTATCGAGGACTTCGGTCTTGTCGATAGATACCGGGCCGATCACAAGGGCGGGAGAATGTGGACGTGGGCTAATAGTTGGCCTTCTACCAAGGTGTCTAGCTACCTTGATAGAATGTTAGTTCGTGAAGCCGAGCTAGATTTCTTAGATTGTCCCACGTTCCACTGGCTAGGTTACTCGGATCACAAACTCGTTTGTGCCCGGGTAAATTTAGAAAATAGGGTTAGAATGGCTGGTTACTGGAAGTTCAACGTGTCCTTACTGGACAGGCGGGACTTCCGGCGCCAGCTAATTAACTTAGTGCAGCGGGCGTTAACTGGGGGAGTCATCGGGAATAAGTGGTGGGATAACCTTAAGGATAGTATTAGGTCTTTCACCACTCAGTTCAGCATTCGGCTCAAACTAGATAAGGCTGACAAGGTGAAGACACTTAGATCTAATTACTCCCGGGCGGTGGCTGGTGGGGATCCCCTAGAGATAGCCATAGCTAAGGAGGCCGTGGACCGGTCGAATAGCGATCGTTACATGGGCCAGGTAGTTAGACATAAGTTAAGCAAGATGTCTTCCGAAGCTGTGAACATGGGCGCAGAACTGCGCAAGGAAGAAATTCGCCGCGGAGGCGACCGGTACATTCGAGAGGTTCGCAACCCGGAGGGACACACTCTTCGGTCGACTGACGACATGTGCGAGGCGTTTCGGCGGCATTTCGAGATCCTGTTTACCAAGGAGCCCGGTCTCCGTGATGAGGAGTTTCGCAGCTATTTGGCTGACTTCCCCCGGCTTTTGCCGGCTGATGCAGCTAGCTGCGAGGGAGAGATTACGGAGGGCGAAGTCTACGCGGCGCTGAAGAAGGTCGGCAGTGGCAAATCGCCGGGTCTCGATGGTTTGCCCTATGAATTGTACTTGAGGCTGTCGCACATCTTTGTCCCGATTTTGACTGTCGTGTTCAACAACTGGTTCCGGCAGGGGTCCATCCCCAAACGGTTCACCAGGGGTGTGATCACGCTGTTGAGAAAAGGCAAGGGTGTGGGGAGGGAGCTAGAGGGTTACCGGCCCATAACTCTGCTAAACACAGAGTTAAAGATTTTGGCCAAGATCTTGCAAAATCGTTTGCAATTAGTTGCCGAGTCTCTGTTGGGACCTGAGCAGACTTGTGCTGTGAAGGGCCGAACAATTCAGAGCAACCTGCATCTGATACGCACGATCATAGAGGGGATAAAAGACGACGACGAAGCCGCGCTGATCCATTTAGATCAGTCCAAGGCATTTGATAGGGTTGACCATCGGTATCTGGCGGCTGTCCTGCAGGCAGCTGGATTCGAAACCAACTTCCGCCGCTGGATTAGCCTCCTGTATCAATCCCCGACGGCTGTGGTACAGGTGAACGGAAAGTTGTCGGGCGTTCTGGCGCTGTCTAGGTCGGTCCGACAGGGTTGTCCACTGTCGCCCCTACTTTATGCTTTGGCGTTGGAGCCCCTCCTTCGCCGGCTAAGGGACAGGGCGTGCAGTCCGGCCCTACGTGGAATCGCTGTCCCTGGTGGTGCTCGAGCCAGGGTTTCCGCGTACGCCGATGACGTCACTACTTTCGTGTCCTCCCGCAGGGACATCGAGGTGGTACAGAAGGCGCTTGAACGGTACGAACAGGTGACAGGGGCCAAGATTAACCGCAACAAGTCGTCCGGCTTGCGGTTAGGCGCCTGGAAGGGTCTGACCCTCCCGGGGCCCTTCGACTGGACGGACGGCCCGGTCTGCATTCTTGGAGTGTGGTTCGGGCCCGACCTACAGTTGGAGAAAAATTGGTCTGAAGTACTGGCAAAGGTAGGCGCGTCGGCCAAGATTTGGCGCCGAAGGAGGTTGTCCTTAAAGGGTATGGCTGAGGCGTGTGCTACATACGTCTTTCCCATCATCCTTTACCAGTTGTCAGTACTTCCACTTTGTAAACGGCATAAGAAGGCGATCGAGCGTTTGCTATTCTCCATTTTATGGAGAGGACGCAAACACTATGTCGACAAACGTGTCTGTTACCAACGTCCGTGTCATGGGGGCCTGGGAATGCCATACCTGATGGGCCATAAGGTTGCGTCAAGGTTGGTTTTTCTCAGGCGAGCGATTTCCGAAGACTCATTGCTTAGGGGGATAGTGAGGGACATGTTCCCTAGACTTACTATCACTCCCCCCATCTTGAGGCGGTGCCGTAAGCCTCGAGAGCGATCGAGTTTTCTCCTCGAATGTCTGGCGGCCCTGCGGGCCATTCCACGGTCCAGTGACCTTTCACGGCCTAGGAGAGTCTTCTATCGTGGGTTAGTGGAGGGCGTCGCAAAGGATTCACTACGTGATGTGCTGCGCTTGTCGGAGGACGAGTTTCGCTCGTTCTGGTCTTGGGCGCCAGGGAGTGATTATCTCAACAACTCTGAGTTTTCGCTCACCTGGCGATTAGCTCGGAATCGCTTGCCTCTCAATGACATGGCCTTCATATGGGGCCTGGCGGATTTGCCAGATTGTGAACGCTGCAACCTTGGCTTGGAAGAAACGGCTTCGCACGCCTTCTACCATTGTTCGCGGGTTCGCCCTCTATGGGACCGTGTCGGCGAGTTGACTGCTCGTATCGAGCCGCGAGAGCTTGTGCTCATTGATCGTGCATTCGCCTGTGATAATGTGTCGCCCCCGTTCTCTGGGATGAAGCGTATGGTGTTTCTGTCGCTGCTAGCCACGGCTCGAATGGTGATTTGGACGACGCGAATGGAGGAAGTCTTGCGAGGTCAGCGTCTTTCACATCAGGATCTGATCTGTTATTTTGAGCATCAGCTCAAAATAAAGATTAGAACTGATTGGAAACGTTTGACTTCGACAGACTTTAGCAAAAGGTGGGTAAATGTGGCGAGCCTGGTTCGTTTGAACGGGGCTAATCTTGATTTTCTCTTTTAGATCTGCTGGTTACATCGGGGTGGATTCCTGTGGAACCCTCCCCTGGTTAAGCTAGTTCTCTCTTGTGTACCTAGTTAAAGTGAATGAATGTGTTCCTAGCCTGTACCCGGCTTTCTCTTTTGTTATGATCCATGTCGAGATTCCCAATCTCCCCAGTTTGTTTTGGTCTCCGTTTATCTCGGCTGGTTCAGCCTTTTATTGTCCCTTCCGCTAATTTTTTACCCCCTCTCCACTCCCTTAGCGAGTGTGCTTCTTGATTTCGCCGTTTGGCGGAATACAGCGGCCACTCTGTTTTCTGGGATGGACGGTTCTTACTAACATTGATTATTATTTTATTTAAAAAAAATTTGTTGTATTTTAGTTTATTTTTGGGTTCATCCCCCTCCCATCATTTCATTTTTCATGAAATATTTTACATTATATTGTATATATTATATTGTATATAAATACATTTTTATTGTCATGGGTTAATTTCCCCACTTTTTAGGTGTCCCTTGTAAGTTTCTGGCATTGTGGTGTACGAAGGATTGGGAGTAGATGGATGGGTTCTTTTGGTGACTGTGCAAATTGTAATGAGTGGATGGGTCGTGATAGTGTTTAGCTAGGTATAGGATAGTTTAGTGAGAACCAACCTCTCCCCCTCCCCTTTTAGGCCTTGTGCCATAATTTTGTAAATTTTACAAATAAATAGTGCCCTGACGAGCCGTTGTGCGAAACCGCGGTAGGTCTTGGCGATCTTACTATTTTGTTAGTATATATATATATATATATAGATTGATTGATTGATTGATTGATATTTAGTTTCTTGTCATAACAGGGTGAGACCAGTAAACATTTGTATGAAAATGTATTCGATACAGTTATATTGTAGAACCTTCGAATATTTTCCATTGTTAAACGAGTTATTTCGCTACCCAGGTTTCTACCATGAGTGGTGTCTTCAGGTGATTTTTAATAACTATTATTATTACAAATTATTATTATTAAAGAGAAAGCGTGCTAAGAGCCACCAGAGATAGGGAGACGTGGAAGGCAATGATCACCTACGTCCTGAAAGAACAGGGCACATAGAAGAAGAAGATATGTGCCAACTGTTAATAAGAAATTATAACGTGGATATAAAACGGGGGATCAATTCTATATTATAATCAATATATAAACTGACCCTCAATTTGTGGCCATGCTAGTTTCTATACATTTATATTCTAGATTTATGGGCTTGAACTAGTGGATGATAGAATGGGTGTTGCGTGGTGTAATAGGAGAAAGTGTGCTAAAAGCCACCAGGTATAGGGAGACGTGGAAAGCCATGATCGCCTACGTTCTCAAAGGACAAGTCTCGTAGAAGAAGAAGACCCAAGTATGTTTTTCTTTGTCCATCTGTATCCTGTACTTCTGATATGTAAATATTTCTAATTAACTCCTTCTATTTTACAAAATCCGTCAAGTAGGCATTTGTTTTGTCTCTGCAGTTATATTTTTCATTAACGATATTATGTTGAACATTATCTTTTTAAATTTCTAGCCTTTTGCTTTTATGTCATTTTCTAAATTACAAGTGCAGCTGAAACTTAATTTAACTGTATTTCTATTGAATATTTTATGTTATTCAGGGTATTTAGGGAAGTGTTTATTAATTGATTCGGAAAGTATTTGCCCTATTTTGGATTCAACTTTTAAATTAAATGGTGGATTGAACAAAATTATGTTTCGTTTTCTAGCATTATTTTGTGGTGATACCGACCGAACAAAAGCGATGAACCGGATGTTTGCTCTCTCACAACAAAAAGGCAAATGAACAGAACTCGTCGTGCGCATCCGAGTTTCCCGCAGATGTTCCGGTTGAAAAATAAAAATCAATCAAATATCAAATTTCTATTTCGCGAGCCTACGCGAATTTTATTTACCAACTAATGGGAAGCCCGGAATCAAATACAAGCGTGAAATTCAAAACGAGCTTCTGATCCAAACAGCAGATATAAAAAACCTCAGACAGAAGGACTCACAGGCTAGAGTAACCAGTGCCTCCCCTTGATTTAAATCGAGCGACTACTATGCTGGTCTCTTTCCTTCTCCCTGTCTCAAAAGCACTTATTGACGTCAGGAGTGACCTCTTCAAAGACATTCCACATAAAACAACTTACTGACTTACTGACCTTAGAAGTGGCAACTTCAAAATGAACATTAATCACACTCGTAAGCCTTTTATCTTTTTCAGCATTATATTTTCCATGAACATTCTAACCTCCGTTGGATCTTTATTTCAAGTATTGCTTTAATTGTAAAACATTAATTGACATGTGTATATATATATAAATGTTATTTTATACTCAAATTGCCTTTCTTGATTTTATAATCATTTTATGAATTATGGTGGGCCGTCTTCCAAAAGGCCAAATTCCGTTAACATGCAACGGTAGACAATTACCCTTCACTAGAACGGAATCCTACTACTACTAGAAAAAGAATAAAATAGGAAGCTACCCGCTATAATTGTTCATTTCCTTGTTTATTTGAGGTTTGTATTCTAATTTGTTTTTATGTTATTTAAAAAATTCCTTTATTTATCTCTATCCTTTACTTCTGCTTGGTAAAAAAAAAACCCTTCTGTTTTACAAACTCCGTCAAGTGGGCGTTTGGTTTTATCTCTGCAGTTACATTTTTCATTAACTATATTTTGCTTCGCGTTATTTTTTTTTAATTTATTGCGTTTTGCATAGTTATATATTTTTCTAAATTACAAATACAGCTATAACTTTATTTAAATGGTAAATTTTCGTTTTAGGTCCCGAAGGCTTTTCCGCCTTCATATTTATCCAGAATAGCATTATTTCTGTGCAGAAATATATGCTGAACTCAAATCAACAATTAGTTACTGAAGAAACCAACCTTTATTGATCTTAACGACCAGAAAAAATCGAACTTCATATCGCACTTTTTGTATCCCGTAACTCTCACGAAGTCAGAATGACTTTCGGCGTAGGCAACACATTTCGGCCTATTTACTTTCTTTACTGAAATGCCCGCCTATTTATTTCCTGTAATGAAAGTAATACGCGTAGAAAAAATGGCGTATTACATTCATTACAGGAAGTAAATAGCCAGAGATTTCAGTAAAGTATGTAAATAGACTGAAAATAGGCCGAAATTTGTTGCCTACGCCGAAAGTCATTCAGCAGTTAATTACATGACTGCGTTAGAGTTACTGGAGACAAAATGAGCGAGATGAAATTCGTTTTTATTCTGGTCGTTCAGATCAATTAAGGTAGGTTTCTTCAATAATTAATTGTTGATTTGATTTCAGCATATACATTTGTACAGAAATAATGCTATTTTGGATAAATTTGAAGGCGGAAAAGCCATTGGGAACTAAAACGAAAATTTAACATTTACATGTATTTCTTTTAAAAATTCTATTTAATTCCGAGTTTTTAAGAGTTTTTATTAATTAATTTGATATATATTTGCTCTATTTTGGGTTTTCTAAATTAAAAGGTGTGTCGAACCAAATAATGTTTCGTTTCCTAGTATTATTTTTCATTTGATTGTTCATTTGATTTCTTTTTATTGCCATTTTCATTTAATGATCTTTTTTAATCTGTTTTCTTTCATAGATAATTTTGAAGTAAGTAAAAAAGATTATGTAAGATAGTCCAGTTTCTCAGTATCCCAGCTAATCAGTACGGTTAGACATCTGATTGCTTCTAGCCAGAATTGAAACCCGACTGAATCGACATCAATTGGCAATTCTGTCTATAAGAGATTGACTAGGCACTCCGGTAGAAGGGAGTACACCGGAAACGAATGTCCTTTCACTGTGCAGGGCCAGAAAGTTTTCCGTCTGAGTCCATGCTGCACATATAATAATCTACCATCTGCCCGTGCATTGAGTATTGCTGCCACATCTGGTCGGGTGCCCCTGCTATTCTCCTCGGGGTTCTTGACAAAATACAACGGAGAATCTGTAATGTGATTGATACCTACTTGGCAGCCCGTCTGCAGTCACTCTCTCACCGGCGTAATGTGGCTTCCCTGTGCCTCGTCTATAAATACTTTCACAGCTTCTGCTCCGATGAACTTAGATCACTGGTGCAACCGAGGTATGAATTTGCACGAGTTACTAGACTAGAAGCTAGGTCCCACACTTTTATAGTGAATCCAATAAAATGTAACCGCAATTTCTACTCTAACAGTTTCTTTACTCGCACTTCCCGCCTGTGGAATTCCCTTCTATATACTTGCTACCCCGACAGCTACAATCTCCAGGAATTTAAATGTAAGGTCAATAGACATCTCTTATCACACTAACTCGTATCCATTCTCTCAAACTCTCTTCCCATCTACCTCACCCCCATCATTGTTATCATCATCCGTCTATTACCCTCCTCCCGACATTTTATATAACTAACCCCTCTTTCTCATCACTTTCAAATATGCAACCCCTGCGCAACAGTGGCGGTGGAATGCCTTGCTTGGGGTGAAATGGTTAAAAAAAAACTATAAAAAGCAAAGAAGAAAATTAATTGAATTCCAAAGTCGAATGCAATGTTAAGAAATACAAGTTGTTAAAGGCTTGAAAAGGTGAGAAACAGATTATTAAATGGAAGCAGAAATAAAAAAACTAGAAGATTTGCGTTTCACAGAAGAGAACGAACATATTTTAAAGAAAGGGATGAATTTGGAAAGCAAAGAAAAAGCAAACAACGAAGAAATGCAAATGAAATATTCGATAATAAAAACAGAGAAAATGATAAACGGAAGGTAATTAAAAAACAAATGTATTCAGCGTTGAAAAACGAACAATGAAACAGGATAAGACGAATAAATAATAAAGAAAATGGTAAAAGTAATGCCTACCCTGAAGAAACAAAAGCTTATCGAGGCGAAATAAAAGTGAGGAAATGGGATCCTGGGTATGAAGTGGAAAGACGAAGAAAGGCGTTAAATAAGAAGGACTACAATCAAGAGTGGCGACGATTGCAAAGTAGTAAAAAAGAATGGCGTAGAAGAATGAGGAAGAAAACGACGAAAACTGATGAAGTACAATGTGGAAAACGAATGACGAATTAGATCTTATAGAAAATTACGAATTGGGACGCGGAAAGAGAATGAAGAATATGAAGAATGAAGAAGAATGATGAAGAACAACAAAAAGAATCTAGAAAAAGAGAGAACAAATTAGAATGGCAGAAGCAGAAGAAGAAGAAGAAACATAAGAAAAAGAAGAAGAAGAAGAAGAAGCAGATGAAGAAGCAAAAGAAGAAGAAAAAAGAAGAAAAAGAAGAGGCAAAAGAAAAAACA
The DNA here is from genome assembly GCA_037127315.1 of Ascarosepion bandense. Lineage (NCBI taxonomy): Eukaryota > Metazoa > Mollusca > Cephalopoda > Sepiida > Sepiidae > Ascarosepion > Ascarosepion bandense. Next base: position 142,263 of record JBBBDQ010030139.1, read on the forward strand.
GAAGAAGAAGAAGCAGTGGAAGAAGAAGAAGAAAAAGCAGCAGAAGAAGAGGAAGAAACAGAAGAAGAATCAAAAGAAAAAGAAGAAAAAGAAGAAGAGACAGAAGAAGAAGAAGCAGAAAAAAGAAGAAGAACAAGAACAAGAACAAGAACAAGAAAGAACAGAAGAAAAAGAAGGAGCATAAGAAGAAGCAGAAGACGTAGAAGAAGAAGAAGAAAAAGAAGAAGAAGAAGAAGAAAAAGAAGAAGAAGAAGAAGAAAAAGAAGTAGCAGAAGAAGAAGCAGTAGAAGTTGAAGAAGAAGAAGAAACAGAAGAAAAGAAGAAGAAGAAGAAGAAGCAGATAAAGAAGCAAAAGAAGAAGAAAAAAGAAGAAAAAGAAGAACAGAAGAAGAAGAAGCAGAAGAAGAAACAGAAGAAAAAGCAGCAGAAGAAGAGGAAGAAACAGAAGAAGAATCAAAAGAAAAAGAAGAAAAAGAAGAAGAGACAGAAGAAGAAGAAGCAGAAAAAAGAAGAAGAACAAGAACAAGAAAGAACAAGAACAAGAAAGAACAGAAGAAAAAGAAGGAGCATAAGAAGAAGCAGAAGACGTAGAAGAAGAAGAAGCAGAAGACGAAGAAGAAGAAGAAAAAAAAAGAAGAAGAAGAAGAAAAAGAAGTAGCAGAAGAAGAAGCAGTAGAAGTTGAATCAGAAGAAAAAGAAGAAGAAGAAGAAATAGAAGAAGAAGTAGAAGAAAAAGAAAAAGAAAAAGTTAAAAAAGAAGCAGAAGAACAAGCAGAAGAAGCAGAAGAAAAAGAAGAAGAAAAAGAAGCAGAAGAAACAGAAGAAAAAGGAATAAGCAGAAAAAGAATAAGCAAACGAAGAAGAAGTAGCAGAAGAAGAAGCATGAGAAGAAGAAGAAGCAAAAAAGAAGCATGAGAAGAAGAAGAAAAAAAAAGGAAGAAGAACGACAAAGAAGAAGATGATGATGAATGGCAGATCAACTCCAGTTACTTTCTAACAGATGTAACTTCTCTCTGTCTCTTCTTCAAATATTTTTACAGCAGCTTTTCCGACGAGCTTAGCTTCCTGTTGCCCAACTCTACACAAATTTACTCGAGCTAATAGACTAGCATCTAGCTTCTAAAAATTTACAGTGAAATCAATCAAAGGTAACCGTTACTTCTACTCTAAAGTTTCTTTACTCGCATTTCCCGTCCGTGGAACTCTTTTCCGTATACTTGCTTCCTTGATAGTTACAATCTCAAAGAGTTTAAATGCAACGACAATTCCTATCTCTTATCTCATTGAAATGAAATGTTATCTCATTGACTACCATCCTTTCCCCGACCTCCTCCTTGTATTTCGTTCTACTCCCTTTTAACACTACTCTCACCTACCTCTCTGCTCAGTAGTCTTCACATCCTTTTCCTACCCATTCTGCGACACCCACTGTGACCTGTTCGTCTTTCTCTTCATTCCAGACCAAGTTGTAACCAAGAATCATAGCGACTTGTGCACCAAAATTTTATTAGGTACCCATGGATAGTAGAATTTTATAAATTTAGCGTTCCTGCCAATACCTGGGTTGTGTAACGTGGGTAATTCCCAATCACTCTCTTGATTTGGTGGTGATCTCTAGCGGTAGGTCTGCCTGAGTGTTTGTCATTAAAAAGATACAATCACGAACTCTTAAACTTAGCGAACCACTTCAGTAGATTTCTGTCAACTAAAGTACCTAATTCGAACTCGGCTCCCTGATTTCTCGTTCCGACCTGATATCCACTGCACCACAACGCACATCTCTAGTATAAATGTCGATAAATTTGATGAGTTGGAACGGGAACGATTAAAAATCGGCATTAACTTTCCGGACTACCAAATCATATCCATCTTCCAGGGGAAGAAGTTTATTATGGCTTAGGCCATTGCATAAACAGGTTATGGTATGTTGTGCATTAAAAAAAAAACGGATGAAAAGAAATGCGGGGAAGTTCTTCATAGAGATGGGTGTAGGGGTCTAGTCAGACCTGTTACAACGGCAAATGCTGACCGTAACTTCAAATACCTGAGATTTAGAGAGATCTGATGTCACCTGATTTTCAGCAATGGATAAGAGACCTTTGATAGAAATATGCAAATACTGTGAAGGTTAATAAGACTTGAAGAGAGAAAGAATACCTACATTAATCCAGAACGTAGAAATCCATATTAGTGTGAACAGAACGCATGCGCACGTTCACACACACACACACACACACACACACACACACACACACACACACAAGATGAAACAGCATTTTAAACATAAGACATAGAAATGTTAAACAAATAAATAACAAGAATGAAATTAAGCTCATTATATATTATAAAAAAATTTAAACAACTGACCTCATAGTCTCTAATAACCCTACAAACACAAATCAATGTACTGTATCAATTTACGTTCCCTTTCACAAATTGTATCTCTTGTACTAATAATGAGCCCACTACATATATTAATTTTACTACAACCACGCTCTCCCGTAGACTTACTTGCTAGATCAGAGTTTAATTAAACAACATTTTTTAGAAAAACATAACCATGTAGGTAATATTAGACAGATTTTAGTCGATAACAAAATAATACTCACACATGCAAACAGGAAAAAAGACCTTCAGATATTGGCGGACATCTATATTAAATCAAAACAACCCACAGTCAATAAAATCACATTTCAAGCTGCTCACACCACATTATATTGCATTTAAACATATAGTTCTGTTAACATTTCGGTCTCTCACGTGGTGTGACGTCATAGAACCGTATTACAAATTTACGGCCTGTGTCTGCTATTCGGTGACTATTATTGTTACTTAGCAATGTTTTATGTCAACACAAGATAATATCATCTTTGATGGTGGATGTCTTTATGGTAACGTTCCTGTTACCTTTATGAAGATGGATCATGTTAGCCGAAAGCTTAGAACCAGCATAATAAAAAATATACAAATGTTGGACAATTGTTCTTTAATGATACTTGAGAAACTTGAAAAGTCGAAAAACGTATAAACATACACACACACACACACACACATACATACATACATATATATATGTGTGTGTGTGTGTGTGTGTGTGTGTGTGTGTGGATGTGTCTAACCACACTGATGAGCTGTGATACAGCGAAACAGGATTGTATGTGGATGACTAATATATTATGCTCTCATTACGATTGAGCTCTCTGGAAAAGATAATTTTAAAAACAGTTTCCACTTCGGCTATAATGCGTGACTCTTCAGAAATGAATTGAGTTCTTTCGCTGACTGGCGTGTGTATACACTGCTTATATACAACACGTCAAAATTTTCATTCGCTGCTTCCTTGCGTCGATGGCTTAGGGAGTAGCGACTCCAAATGACACGAAATCGGTCGAGTTTCGATCCCGGCCAGAAGCAAGTGGATGTGTCAAGCCACACTGATGAGCTGTGATACAGCGAAATAGATTTGTATGTGGATGACTTATATATATATATATATATATATATATATATATATATACAGAGAGAGAGAGATAGGTTACCTTCCCTGAAGATCCGGTTAGGTGAAACCTTGGTAGGTTCGTTGACTCTTTAGGTTAGTTACTTTCTTTGTTGCTCTGCATGTGTATTGAGCTCTTTTTTGTTTTAGGTTACTCGTCTCGGGTTTTTCCTTTGGGCTACGTACTTTGACTGATGTTCAAATGCTTAGCTCTTTCTTGTTTTATTACCATTTTTCCTTCTGCGTATGTACTCGGAGTGTTTTTTGAAAGAGTATAGCGATGAGTTTAAATTTATATATATATATATATATATATATATATATATATATATATATATATATATATATTATGGACTCTCTCTAGTGTCATTTCAGAATAATATCTTAAATCGATGTCCCAATAACCATGAACATTACACACTGCTGGTGTAGTTATCACCCTATAGAACATTCCATGCATTCTTCTATCCGTTAGCACGAAATATAAGGTCCATGTCATTGCAATCATATTTCGCTAATTCCATTAACATTGACATATAGATTTCTGGTGATAAAACCTACAAAGACAATCTCTTCTCCCCCGCAACCATCGACTATCAGACTTCTAATCGGCAACGCGAAAAAATAGTAAGGCCAACGCGAAAAGAAATTATACAAGATATTCGGGCAGCGTGGAACGCTGTAATGGGGAAAGAGATGGATCCGCGGAGATCATATGGTAGGTTAGATGTAATCCGCTGACAACAGCTTAGCCATCTTGAATAGTTAATTTAATCGGGTACATGCGGTAGTAAAGGACCTTGGGTAATATTAATAAATATTGGCACTGCACTTATTAGAATTAGAAGGATTTCGTTCACATTAGACTTTTTCCCTTTACAGGAAGTGCAACAAATACTTTTGAAATAATTTGGGTTTTTCCAGCAAGTCAGTACGTCAGCTTTGGGATAGAGATGGGTTTATTTTCTACCTTTAAGGTGTATCAAAAAGTAAAATGACAAGAGGGCATGACCTATTTTGCCATGATATTGCCCATAAACCAAGTTTAAAAATCGACATGGGTCACATACGGTACCGATGTAAGTGCGTTGAAAATTTCAATACTTTTAATTTTGATAATTAAAATTGATGTCTGATCAGTTTTTAATACGATTAGAAATTATATATATATATATATATATATATATATATATATATATATATATATATTGTTTTGTACGAAAAGTTCATTCTGATTATAAGGGAGTTTATAACACAAAACAAAATTATGCCAGTAAATATTTATTCAACTAAATATGAACAATTTGACGCACAACATTCTCCATTAACTTGATGATTGCGTCTATACATATATATATATATATATATATATATATATATATGTCACCTTTCTAGTCATAGTTCTATTAAAATCAATTCTTAAAAAAACATAGCTATGTACATAAAATTAGATAGATTTTAGTCGATAAAATATAGTAATCACATAAAGAAAAAGTAAAAAGATTTTGGAGGTCATCTACATTAAATCAATGCAACCCACATTCAATAAAATCATATTTCAATCTAGTCAGTATCCTAACAGTTAGAATTATGTTTCTATTGTTAACATTTCCGTCTCTTACGTGGTGCGATGTCATAGAATCTTCATGTTAGCAGAGAACGTTTGCCCGACTAGGCGTAAGGAAGAACTCTTTAGAAGAACTAAGAGAGATCTCTGAAATGATAGCCTAAAAATTAACAAATTTGATACAAAATAAATTTAATATTCAGTATAATAGCCTTTTTCTTTTATCACAGCTTTCATTCTCTAAGGCATAGACGTCACAAGCTTCTTCAATGTATCTAATGGTATATCCTGCCAAGCAGCTTGTATTTGTTTCCAAAGTGCCTCTTGCGAAGTAACATTAGATTTATTAATTTTTTTATCCACAGATGTTCAATAGGATTGAGATCAGGGCTTTGTGGGCCAATTCAAATTCCAAAGCCTTCTTTTCTCTTCCCTTTTAGTTAAATAATTCATACAAATGTTGGGCTTTTTATCCTGTATTTGAATTTCATTGAGGTTTTTAGGAAAACCACCCCCGTCCTAATACTTTTGCACACTATAGGTAATCGGTAATGTGCAAAAGTGTTAGATCATGGGTGATTTTAAAATTTATTTTGATGCCTCATAAAAGATAAAATGGTTCTTGTCCTAATACTTTTGCCCAGTACTATATATATATATATATATATATATATATATATATATATATGGTTTTGAATTACTATAATGTTTAGGTCTATATCGTTGCGGAGAAACAGAATTTATAAGTACGAATAATTTATCATATTGACTGTCCAGCTTTATGCCGACTTGAAAGTTTCATGAGGACACAGGTATGATTTTCTTATACGTCAGGGACGATTTTCATTTAAACCGGGGTTATTTCTTTTTTATGTAGAGCATGGTGTGATTTATGTGCAAGATGATTTGCATTGATTAGTTGATTATCTTTTTATTGGATTATTTTTTTCTTATTTTTATTGTTTAGTTGTTTGATTTATGTTTATTGCTTATTGTAAATCTTTTTACTTATATCGGTCTTATTTGTCACGGTAGCTTTGTATATTATGTTGTTGGTTAGACATTTATTATGAAGTGGACAGTTGTCTATTTTTCGGTAGTAGTCTTTGTTCGTATTGTGTTGTTGTGTTGTTGTTATTGGTTTTTATTATGTAACTTCTTATTGTGTTTGGTTATGTTTTCCATATTTTCCATGCAACTGTAATTATTTTTTCATTGTTTTTGCTGATGATGTTTCATGGTTTTTTCGCTAGTCCTGACGAGTGCAAACATCATAACAGTGTCCTCATCAAACTTCAAAATTAACATGAAATTTCTAAGTTAGTGTGACAAATTCTTTGTGTTTATATATATATATATATATATATATATATATATATATATATATATATATATATAAACATGTCAAATTAAAAAAATTGAAATTATTATGTTTGCTTATTTGTAATAAAATCCGTTCATACTCATTCATATTAATTTAATTATCCGTAATAACTCCTCCCCACAAATGATGTGCTACGTAAAACTATCATTATATATCAATTTAAATGTGTCTTGGAAGAATGTATCTCTGACAAAAAAATATCTATATCTATCTATCTATCTATCTATCTATCTATCTATCTATCTATATATATATATATATATATATATATATATTGAATTTACAACTACTACATTAACTAGATATCTTATATTACATTTGTCTGACCATTCATCCATTTCTAGACATCTACAACAACATTCCTGTCTACATTCACAATATAAAAAAATAATGATTGATAATACAACTATCCTACACCAAGAAAACATTAAAAGCAAACTACAGATTCTCAAGGCAATATTCATTAAAACACTTAAGCTGTCAATCAATAGAATTAGCTATGAATACTGCTGTAATGTTCTAAAATGTTTGTAAAAAGAACAGTTGTTTCGTGTTTTAACACGTGCATGACCAGGACATTACGACATTCCATTTTGGATAATTTTATCGTTCTAATGAACGCGAGGAATTTGTCAATCTTTATATATGAATCAAGAAGAAAATGTACAGTAATTTTCAGCAACGCAGTTTTCCGGTTAAATTTGTTACCATAACTCACACCTCTGAAGATGACCTCGGAAAGAGGATTTAAGTACTTGGGTACTTTGAAGAATGAATGGAAATAACATCTGTCAACGTTAGAGCTCATTTCTGACATCTTTTGATAGTGATACACAAATAATTATTCGTGAGTATCAACGGATTGTATTAAAATAAACTGACATAATGTTTGTAATCTATTTAATTTGATATGTTTAAAAGAATATTTACTGCCTAAATACACAAATTTATATATAACTTTTGTTACGTGATTAATTCACAGTTTATGAAATTAAAAGTATAGAGCTAGTTATTATTTAAAATATTTGGTATATATATATATATATATATATATATATATATATATATTAATGCAGGTTTCATTGAATAATATAGACAAGTTTTGTCTATTAATTTTGTGTAGGATCCGTTCATACCGTCTGATATACTTGATGGTGATGTCGTTGAAAGACAACAAAAAATCACAGTATTTGTTGAATTTTTTATCAGGTCTAAGCATTCGGCTCACATAAGCCATTATCAAAGAGTAAATATTAACACACAGTATGTACGTGTTATCAACAAGCGTTTT
>JBBBDQ010030139.1:157500-179391 GCA_037127315.1 Ascarosepion bandense
ACAAGAAATCGGAGAGCGGAGTTCGAATTCCAGTTGAATTCCTTGCATTCACTTACGCGCAAATACCATTGGGAAAGGTATTAATCCGTCTATTTCTTCCAGTTATGGGTTAAATAACAGAACAGATTCTGTTCTATAGCCTTGGTCGGCAAACAGTCTACCGCAGAAAGCAATGGCAACCTACTGCAGAATAATCTTCTGCCCAGTCAGTCATGTCTCTTTCGAGACATGATCGCCCAAGCGTGTATCACGTATGGCAGTTAACTGACTGACTCAATGCACGGACGAATGTTAGATTTATGAACGTGCTAAATAGATTTTTTCAAAAAAAAAACCTCAGTGTGACCCGACCTTCCAAGCGGTAGATGCAGGTATAGAGTCGAGGCGCTTGGAAATTGATTACACCAGGAAGATATTTGCTGGAGATTAGTAAAAGCTTAGGATCTATAATAAAGCCTTCTGGAGCACCAGCTTTTGTATGAAAAATACCTGAAGCTTGCTCATTCAAAACGACATTCATTTGACGATTTGATAGGAACAATTGGGTTATATCAAACAACGGTCACGAAATGTCGTAGTTCTGGAGCTTGCATAGAAGGCCAGCATGCCCTGTCATGAGCTTTTGAGATATCAAAAGCAACATCATGAGCTTCGCCGTTCTTATCAAGAACTTGGTATATTCAGTGATGATCGTTGCCACATCAACGATAGACATGGCGAAGCTGAAGCCATAATCTGGAGAAACAATGTTTTAAAGTTTATCAGAGTTCTTATCTCTCATATATCAATGGAATTTGGAATGAAAATGAAATAAGATTTATTGCTTCGCTTGCAAGAGGCTTTATTTAAGACATTTCGATAAATTGCAGGTTCCATTTCGCCTATAAAATATTTCGTAGGCAAAAGTTACATCGCTGTTTATAGCTTTAAACCGAAAATGAGAATTCTCTCCATCAAAAACATGATTTCAAACTCTAACTTGTTTAAATATCCTATGTAAAACATGAGTAAACATGCGGACTGCGTTGTTAAATAGAGAGCAGAAAGTTAGTGCAATATTACTATTAATTTCAGTTGGGTGCTATATGTGATACACGCTTGGGCGATCATGTCTCGAAAAATACCTGACTGACTGGGTAGAAAATGTTCCTGCAGTAGGTTGCCATTGCTTTCTGTGGTAGATTAGTTGCCAACCAAGACTACAGAACTAATCTCTCATGTTGTTTGATTCGTAGCTAAAAGAAGAAGAGATGTATTATATTATTACCTAGTAATTAGTGGGGGATCAGTTTATTACTTCATGATGATTCAGTGATGATCGTTGCCACATCAAGGATAGACATGACGAAGCAGAAGCCATAACCTGGAGAAACAATGTTAGAGTATATCGGAGTTCTTATTTCTCATATATCAATGGAATTTGGAATAAAAATGAAATAACATTTATTGCTTCGCTTGCAAGGGGCTTTATTTAAGACATTTCAATAAAATGCAGGTTCCATTTCGCCAATGAAATATTTCGTAAACGAAAGTTACATCGCTGTTCACCGCTTTAGAACAGGTGAAAAAGATTAAAGCCAAAAATAAGAATTCTCTCCATCAAAACATGATTTCAAAATCTAAATTGTTTAAATATCCTAAGTAAAACATGAGTAAACATCCAGACTGCGTTGTTAAATAGAGAGCGGAAAGTTAGTGCAATATTACTATTAAGTTCAACTAGGTGCTATACGTGATACACGCTTGGGCGATCATGTCTCGAAAAATACCTGACTGACTGGGCAGAAAATTTTCCTGCAGTAGGTTGCTATTACTTTCTGCGGTACAATGGTTTCCAACCGAGGCTACAGAACTAATCTCTCCTGTTGTTTGACTCGTAGCTAGAAGAGGAAGAGATGTATTATGTTATTAAGTAGTAACTATTGGGGGATCAGTTTAATACTTCATGACAATAAAAAACTGACCCCCATTTTATGCTTAGTAGAAGTCTTAATCGTGTTTTCAACTATTATATTCAGTCAGTCAGTTAAGTAGCATACGTGATACACATTTTTGGGAGACTGGTTGCCAACCAACGCTATAGAACCTAGTCTGTTTTGCTATTTAATCCATAGATAAAAAAGAAATGACAGATTCCTACCTCTACTGATGTTATTAAATAAAGTAAGTCAATAAAATGAATTCAACTGGAACTTGAACTCAGCTCTCCGATTTCACATTCCGAGCTAGTATCCACTTCACTACGACGCGCATGCGCTGACTATTAATTTATTAAAAACAAAATTAATAAATTAGTGTGTTAGTGCATGGATTTTTGTGTGTGTGTGTGTGTGTGTGTGTGTGTGTGTGTTTATGGATTATGTAAGTACGCACTATAGTACGATTTGGCCTTTTTTGCATTTTTGCTAAAGTGGTAGCTGGCGCCGTTTTGCGATTTGATGATATATCTGTCTGCTTTGATGATAGGGTTTGGCATTTTCGTGTCTCTGTCAGAATGGTAGTGGCTGCCGTTTTACGACCTGATGTTATGTCTATCTGCTTTAACTGGAGGCGTGTTTACTGCTAAATTTTTTCTCTTCCATTATTCGTTCTCGTGTGTGTGTGTCTGTGTGTGTGTGTGTGCGTTATGTATGTGTGTTTATGTGCGTATATGTCTTGTATTTTTTCTCTTCCGTGTTACTTGTGCATATACATATACCTACATACCTAAAATGTTTCAGTTAAAGAATTTTATAAATTTCAACTAACAGAAATTTTTTTCCGGTAAAGAAATATCTAATCTTACAATTCCAATGAGCAAGAGAGCTACTTTCCAGATGAGCAAACATTTTTTTTGCCAGGAAATATTTCTTTTTAGACCAGAGAACCACCCAGCTTCCCATCAGAAAATCAAATTGTAGACGATCAAAACAAAATGAAAGAATTCCGTAAATACAATTTAATAATGTCAATAAACTTCAGTTTATATATCTAATAATTTTCGTTATACGGACCCGTATTACTCTTGTCAGCTTCATAATAATTTAAAGTTGATTATATTAGGTTAAGTCGCAAATAATTCTCTTCAAAAACAGAAAATACAATTACAGTCTATTCAGTTATATATTTATTCCCCATTATTTACAATGACTTGTTGAAGATTATCAGGCAACTTTTCGATAACGTTTGAGTAAAATGCTTTCCGTTCCAAGATGAAACATTTTCAACGAATTTTTGAATCTGACGTTCATTAGAGAAAGAACTACCTCTTTAAAATGTTTTTTATCGATGACAAAAAAAATCCGTTAAAAGAAGCACAGATGAATAAGACAGACGGAATAAAAACGCTAACCTGAGTACAAATTTTCTTGTGACTTTCTTGCTGCATGCGACGATTCGTTTTTTGTTTTTTTTTATCATTTCACACCAATCAAGGTGTTAACGCCACTGATGTGCAGGGGTTTACATAATTGTTGTGGAGTAGTTTTCGCAATGAAGGTTATAATCGTGCTATGTCGGTTGCTAATCGACTTAACGAACCCAAAATGTTAGAAACTTGGTAGTCTTCCACTGAAAGCTGACTCCTTAGTATTCGGCTCAATGCCGACTAATAGCAACTGCCTTGTAGTTCTACTGAACTCCAGTAGAACTCTAAAGAGCTCCTATGAACTTCCCAAGAACTTCTCAAGAATTCCCCCGTTGACTTCCTGTTAACTCTTATCAATATAGGAGGAAGAGTCCATTATCTAAGGATTAGGTGTGTTTCACCATAGCATTAATATAGGAGGAAGAGTCCATTATCTGAGGAATAGGTGTGTTTCACCATAGCATTAATATAGGAGGAAGAGTCCATTATCTGAGGAATAGGTGTGTTTCACCATAGCATTAATATAGGAGGAAGAGTCCATTATCTGAGGAATAGGTGTGTTTCACCATAGCATTAATATAGGAGGAAGAGTCCATTATCTGAGGAATAGGTGTGTTTCACCAGAGCATTAATATAGGAGGAAGAGTCCATTATCTGAGGAATAGGTGTGTTTCACCATAGCATTAATATAGGAGGAAGAGTCCATTATCTGAGGAATAGGTGTGTTTCACCATAGCATTAATATAGGAGGAAGAGTCCATTATCTGAGAAATAGGTGTGTTTCACCATAGCATTAATATAGGAGGAAGAGTCCATTATCTGAGGAATAGGTGTGTTTCACCATAGCATTAATATAGGAGGAAGAGTCCATTATCTGAGGAATAGGTGTGTTTCACCATAGCATTAATATAGGAGGAAGAGTCCATTATCTGAGGAATAGGTGTTTCCCCATAACAATAAGAGAGTTGAAGTATTAGGCAGGAGGAGAGTGAAGAGAAAGACGAACCAGCTACAGTGCGTGAAAGAGAAAGGACAAAAGAAGGATGTGAACACAGGAGTCAAGATAGTTGCGAAGGTAGAGAGAAATGAAAAGAATAAGATACATGGGTGATGTATAAAAGACCGGAGTTAAGTGGATAAGAGATGGGAATTGACTTGGCATTTAAATTCCTGGATGTTATAGCCGTCAGGAAAGTAAGTATATGGAAGGTAGTTTCACAGGCGGGAAGTGCGAGAAAAGAAGCTGATGGAATAGAATATCCGCCTGCATTTAGTTGATCTAACTGTAAAAGGGTGAGACCTTGTAGCCAGTCTGGTTGCCCGAGTAAATTCTTTTGGAGGGGGCAATAGTGACCAAAGTTCATCGGAGCAGAAGCCATGAAAATATTTGTAGAAGAAACAGAAAGAAGCAACATCTCGTCAGTGGGAAAGTGGCTGGAGTCGAGCTGCCAGGTCAGGACCAATCATATTACAGATTCTTCTCTGGAGCCTGTCGAGAACACTGAAATGAACAGCAGGGGCGCCTGACCATATATGACAACAGTATTCCATGCACGTTATCATGAAGGAGGACGCTAGTAGTAGAGACGATCAGCCATGTCTGGTACAAGGCCAATTCACAAACACAGCCAACACTTTCCACAACTTAGGATTATTAGAATTATCAAAAGGTTATCAGAATGTGAATTTATGGAAGGATAAAAGTATAACTTTTGTATGTTTAAATAAAAGTTTATTTACAAAACAGAATAACATTGGTAGTAGTTAAACTTTCAAGGAGAAACAGTAGTAAGGAGTTAAGCGTACCAAGATTTCGTAGTAGTAACTTGTGTGTAAGTATGTCGGAGCGTTATCGTAATTCTGATTGAGGCTGAAATTCCATTTCAGTCCGAAAATTGAGTTCTTCAAATCAAATTCAGCAGAACTGTAAAACCTAACGTCAGAAAACGGCAAACGTCTTAGGCATTCGCCCGACGAAGCTATGACACTGTCAACCCTCTGCCTTCGGGTAGAGGGCGCTCTCTGCTTCCGAGCAGAGAGCACAAACCCAGTCGTGGTTCCGCCGAAGGGTAGAATCACGACTGGGGAAAAATAGACAGACATTTTTTTGCCCAGCCGGGAATACCCACTATAAAATGACCTTGTGTCACATCTGGCCTTGCGTGGGAAGGCTAGTAAATACAAACGTCAGAAAACGGCTCTTATTTAACTATGACCACTTGATATTTTAAAGAAATGAAATTAATTTATTCAAATCATAAAGTTTTTGAGATATTTAAAAGTGTATTTAAAGCACAAACCCAGTCGTGGTTCCGCCGAAGGGTAGAATCACGACTGGGGAAAAATAGACAGACATTTTTTTGCCCAGCCGGGAATACCCACTATAAAATGACCTTGTGTCACATCTGGCCTTGCGTGGGAAGGCTAGTAAATACAAACGTCAGAAAACGGCTCTTATTTAACTATGACCACTTGATATTTTAAAGAAATGAAATTAATTTATTCAAATCATAAAGTTTTTGAGATATTTAAAAGTGTATTTAAAGCAAAAATTTTAAAATTCATAAAAGTTTTTTTGTTTCTTCTTACTCAATATGTATCTATTTTTTAAAAGTAAAATTCAAGAATTTTTTCAGTGATGTTAAAATTTGAAGTTTTAACACTTCCTTCCTCAACTGGAAATATATCCTAATTCAGAATGTTCAAATAATAGACAAGGGGTGGGTTTTCAATCTCGGGAGACGTCTTGATTCCTAAAAGGTATAAAACTCTGTAGAGCAATTGTGGAACAAGTTAGAAGGTTTCAGGTACACAGACAGACAAATAAAATTTGCCATTTATTTATTTTGAAGAATATTCTAATTATATATGTTTCCTCTTCATTCAAACACAAATCCCAATACTGGAGTATCAGATGAAGGGCAGATTTTCAATACAGAAAATATATTCGGTTTCCAAAATTAAAGAGATTTCAGACACACGGACGAACAGCCAGAAATTACGGTTTATTTATTTATTTATTTTAAATCATTTCACCCCGAGCAAGGCGGAAACGCCACTGATGTGCAGGGGGTTACGTAAATGTAAAAAGATTAATTAGAAAAGAGTGAGGAGTACAAGAAGGAACAATAGACAGCTGAGAAAGCAGGTGCGATGACAGATACATAGGTGGAGAGAAAGGGAAGGTTATACAGGGGTGGGGAGAGAGCTAGAGGCCAGTGATTAGTAGATGAGTATTGACTTTGCATTTAAATTTCTGGAGGTTGTAGCCGTCAGGAAAGCAAGAATACGGGAGTGAGTTCCACAGGCGGGAAGTGCGAGAGAGGAAGCTGCAGGAGTAGAATTGTCGTCTGCATTTGGCTAACCTGACTGTGAATGGGTGGGACCCAGATGCCAGTCTGGTTGCGCGAGTAAACACCTGTTGAAGAGGCATCAGTGACTTAAGCTCATCCGAGCAGAAGCCATGAAAGTATTTATGGAAGCGACAAAGGGAGGCCACATTTCGACGATGGGAAAGTGGCTGCAGTCGAGTCGCCAGATCAGTACCTATCACATTACAGACTCTCCTTTGGAGCTTGTCAAGAACACTGAGGAGAACGGCAGGGGCACCTGACCATAAATGTCAGCAGTACTCCGTGCACGGACGGATGGTTGACTTGTATATATGCAGGATGGATTCAGGTGGAAAAAACATCCTGGATCGACATAGTGACCCAACCTTCTTAGCAGTAGATTTTGCTATGGATTCAATATAGTGGTTCCATTTGAGGTCTGAGGACAGGGTAAGTCCGAGGAGGCGTAGTGTTTTTAGACTTAAGGAACGGTTGTAGTGCAATAGATATCGGCTCGGAATAAGAAATCGAAGAGCGGAGTTCGAATTCCAGTCAAATTCTTTTTATTCACTTTCTCGCAAATATCTTTGGGAAAGGTATTAATCCATATCTTGTAGCCCCAGCTCGTGATTGACAAGCAGGACATATCAGATTCTGTAGCCGTCTTTTTGCCAACGAGTATACCGCATAAGGAAATGACAGCCTGCCGCAGGAATTTTTTTCGCCTAGTCAATCATGGATTGAAAGATATTTGAACGCCCACACGTTTATCCCATATGGCACTTAACTGACTCTTTGATCCTGAAAATAAATACATTTGCCAAACTAATTGGTTCCTCAAAACGAAAACTAATTATGATTAAACCAAATATTCTATTTAACGAGGCTTACGGCCATATCACGTTGAATACACAGGTTCTCGCTCGATCACCGACGTTAAGCAAATTGAGCCTGGTCAGTACTTAGATGGGTTACCGCTTGGGAATACCAGGTGCTGTAAGCGTTTAGTGACGGATGTGCGTTGTGGTGCAGTGGATATCGGCTCGGAAAGAGAAATCGATGGGCCGAGTTCAAATTCCAGTTCGAATACCCTGCATTCACTTAAGCAATGTTACCCTTGGGAAAGGTATTAATCCGTCTCTTCCCTCCAGTTATGGGTTAAATAACAGGGTAAGACTTGGGGACCCTGACCTTAAAAAAAGAAATCCGAATGAATCTTGACTATTACTAGACACAAAACTTATATAAAAAACAGCAATAAATTATTGAAAAGAAAAAGGTATTACCAGCAATAAATAATATTTAGTTGGCAATAAATGACCCGCCGAGGTTGATATGCCATAAAACAAAAAAGAACAAGCACTATTTAACAAAAATATGATTGCTTATTTAATTATATATATATTATTGTAAATTTACACGGTTTTTCTAGCTTTTCATTAGAATAAATAATTTTAAATCAACAGTTGAACATCTGTACATACTTTGAATAAAAGGTCGTTATACATATTTTCTTTAAGACTCTAAAAATTAAGTTAATTGATGTTAATTAGCGGCATATCAACACTTTTATGGGCTATATAATGCCAAAATCTAAATATTTGAACAATATTTTAGCGCGTTAACTACATACATGTTGTCTTGAAAGTTCATGGCGAATCTGAATTTAAATTAAAACACAAATCAAAATTATGCAATTAAATATTTATTCGACTAAATATGAACCAATTTGTTGCACAAGCATCCTCTACTTTTTTTCTTTAAATTGAAAATTCCGTTTTGTGGCGACGGTCTTCGGCCGCTAGTCGTGATGGCTTCGACACGGTAGCTGGTCTTCAAGTCATCTATTAGAACGGTGTTCTTCCTCGGCCACGCTGTGAATGTTGATCCCAAGGAAATCACGTTGTTGTAATAGGCGACTTGAAGACCGGCTACTAGCGACCGGAGACCGTCGTCACATATGGTGCCGGGACAAGGATTTGGCCTCATCATTTGACAATCTCGAAACAATATTTTTGATGCTGCTTTTTTTTTTCACTTTCACCAGCTATAAGGCTCATGGATTTCTATTGTATTTTTCTTAGGCACTTGTTTCCGCTTTGTCACATAATCGCCGCCGATGCGATGACCTCGTCTGACCTGCTGCCCACAACTGCAATGTCTTTTTTTATTCACTCAGCCAGTTTCCAATATTTTCATTATTTTCATTTTGCAATATTTTCTCTCTGCTCGAAATTTATTAGCTACGTTCATAGTGCAACCGAATAAACAATGTTATTATCTATAATAATTTATAGATAATATAAATAATATAGATATAATAATTTAATATAATAATATATTATTTTTATTAGACTTTTTTTTTATTTCCGCTCATATTGGAACAAATAATCTGCACAATTAATAATACAACTAATAATAATTTCTATCCTCCCGTCGTGCTAACGTAGTGCTATATTTTTCTGCATGCAAAAATAGTGTTACATTTTTTTCCAAAATGTTGGTGCTTTCTCGGCAAAGAACATATTAAGGTGTTTTTACCACTGAGATTATTTTTTTCAAGAACCTGAATAAATTTAATTAAGAAAGAGCAATGTTGCGTAAATAGGACGGTAAGTAACACATCCCAGCAAATCTGTAATAATTTTTGCCGAATAATCAAAAGAAGTGTAAGGTCTGTCATTATCCTGATAGAAAACAAAACACCTTTCATGTTCTGGGTATTTTTTTTTTAATTAATGCATTTATTTCATTCAGTTGTGATCATTACTTTTCAAATTGATTCGTTAGTTGGTACAAGATTTCATTTCCAGTCTTACCTGATGAAAACAAGAAGGTGGCCTTCTTTTGATGTGACTAAATTTGACTTATGTGGCTGAAAATTGGTGTAAACAATCCATTTCTCGTCACCTGTCACAATTTGCTTAAACATGTGCGCATTTTCATTGTCTTCATACATAGATAAAAAGGCGACCTAAAAGATTCTTTTCATTCGGGTCAGACGGTACCCAAACATCAAAGCGATTTCTGTACCCAAGCTTCACTAAGTGTTTATGGATGATGGTGTTTGATAAATTTTGTGGTTGCGTGAATTTCTGCGTTGTGTAATGCGGGTTGTTTTTAACATCTTGATGTGGTCGTCATCTCTAGTAGGGTGTCTACCGGAATATATTTAATCAATAAAAATACAATCACTAACGTTAAATAACCCCTTCTGTATTGTTAATGTACTTAGGTATCTTTTGGATGCTTCTAAAAGAAAATTGCATTGACGGTAATAATAAAATGGATCAAGTGTTTAACATGCAGTTTATAATCTTCAGTTTTATAAGGATGCAAAATTTACACAGATTAAATAATTTTAATGTTGCTTTCTCAAAAGATAGTGTGAAGAGTGCTCTAATCGGAAATGATACAGTGCTGATAGCAGACACAGAAAGGAAACTACAAGACCCCCTACAGAAGGTAGCTGAAGAAAGTAACAAAAAAAGAACTAGAAATAAACTGCACGAAAACCGAATGCATGGTCATCAGTAAAAAGGGCAGCCGAAAATGCCAAATACAGGTCGGAGATACCAGAATAAAGCAGGTACAAAAATTTAAATACCTGGTAAGTGTTATAACAGAAGACGGAAAGTGCGACACAGAGATCCGAAGGCGAATTGGCATGACGAAGGAAGCATTCCAGAAGTTGAGTAAAGTATTAAGAAACAGGACAATTTCGCTAGAAACTAGGAAGAGAGTACTGGATTGCTACGTGATGTCTGTCCTTCAATACGGCAGTGAATGCTGGACAATATCATCGAAGATGAAGGAAACAATTGAAGCAACTGAAATGTGGTTCAACAGAAGGATGCTGCCAATATCATGGATTGAGCATGTGAGCAATGATGAGGTTTTGGAAATGATGGAAACAAAAAGGAAATAAATACTGAGCCTCAGGAAGAAACAGCTGAATTTTCTGGGTCACGCAATGAGAAATGAGGGCTTGGAGAATCTGATACTAACAGGCCAGATACAGAGAAAAAGAGACAGGGGAAAGCAGCGGATAATATATTTGAAGGACCTAATCAGGTGGATGACTGCACGAGGAATGCATGGTGTAACAGCAGAAGGTGTGCTCAGAGTCACCAGGGATAGGGAAACGTGGAAGGCCATGATCGCCTACGTCCTGGAGGGACAGGGCACATTGAAGAAGTTATATGCCAACTGTTTATAAGAAATTATAATGTGGCTATTAAATGGGGGAGAAATTCTATATTATAATCTATATATATAAACTGATCCCTTATTTTGTGGCCATGCTAGTTTCTATACATTTGTATTCTAGATTTATGGGCTTAAGCTAATGGATGAGAGAACGGGGGCTGCATGGTGTAACTGGAGAATGCGTGCTCAGAGCCACCAGGGATAGGAAAACGTGGAAGGCCATGATCGCCTGAAGGGACAAGGCACATAGAAGAAGAAGCATATTATATCTGTCGATTAATTCGTTGAGTTTTAACGTGTTGGAACATGAACGACTGAAAATCGACATAAACCTACCGGACAACCAAATATAATAATAACCTCATCAAGTCTAGGATCAAATGTTCTCTTTCCTGATGGAAAATACCACATTTCCTGTTCGCCAATTCTAGGCTTTTTTCTTGAACTACTGCTTTTAATTCGTCCAGTTGCAAGCAGTAATTTTCAGAATCAGTTGATAGCTAACTTGGCTGAAACTCATAGATTCCTTTAGAATTCCACTAGACGCATATAATGACATTCTTGGGATAAAGATTTACTTGTGGGGTGGCTCAAGTTGACTCAGGTCACTTACTTCAGGATCGTTTTCGCTGAACATGCCATTTCGCACCACCAGTCACAATCTACTTCGAAAAGGGTGCATTTCCATTGCGTTTATACAGCAAATCTCAGACAGAATAGTGACCTTAAAGATTTTCTTTCAGTAACTTTCTTGCAGTAACTAAATATCGCTGCAATTTGAGTATTTAAGTTTCACTAAGGGTCGGGGCGCTCTCTACCTTTCCACAGAAATCAACTGTACGAACCACTATATAAAATAATAGTGATTATACCTCGAGGAAGGAAGTCGAGTAAGGAAGTCGAGTGAGCGAGTCAGTCGGGTATTTCCGGTATTGGACCGGAAGTGTTCTACTAGTCAATCTATCACGTCTCTACGAAGTTACTGTATACTAATTAACTTGTTCTGTATTCTACTAATCCTCACCTCTTGTAAATACTTCTCTTTCCTGTCAACTAAGTTGACACTAAGTACCTATTTCGACAAATCTAATGTTTTTGCCAATTCCTGTCTTGTGTGAATTATCAAGTGTTTACCATGCAATTTATGACCTTCCATTTTTATGGGTATTGTGGATTTCGGGTGAGGAACCACGCAAAATAAGGAACAACAAAAACAGATATTGAGATTAAAAAGTAGGTTATATTGAACGTAATATACTAACTTGAACGCAGGTTAGTAAATTCAGGAATACTATCAGTAAGAAATAAGTATATACAAGTCTTGAAGTGGAGTCGTTGGAAATAGCATATCCGTGTATTCTAGCTGAGTGGAGTTCAAAGCTATTCTGATTTCTGACGCGGTAATCTCTGGGTAACTTAGTTATCTCTCGGTAACTTATGTATCAGTTCCGGTACTCTCCGATAACTCGTTTGTATCTCTACTATAACACTCAACTGCTGTTTTGTCTATGGCAGGAGTATATGTATACTCAAGATGAGTCCATTATCATATACAAAGGAAGATGCCACAACTATAGATATGCAGAGTTTATACGAATTAAGTAATTTTAAACTTTCTTTCTTAACAGATATTTTCAAGTGTGCTCTAAACGGAATTCTAAGCATATTATATATTTGTCGATAAATTTGATGTGTTTTAACGTGGAAGATAAATGCTTAAAATCAGCATAAATTTTCCAGACAATCCAACAGTGTTTTCATTAAATTTATTGTTGGTTATCTTGCTTTAAAATATACGGTTGGTAATTTTATTATATATAAATTTGCGTTGCTATTATTTTCACTATTATGTTTGGCGGTTCACTGTTTGTGCATAGCTAGGGACCTAACATGTGGTATCATACCATGTCAGAGTGAAACTGGAATAAACACCGTACTTGATATTCACTTGCGTAATCATTCCTCTTTTGATACATGACTGACTAGCCAGACGAACCAGTTAGAAAGCAGCAAGAGAATACAAATCTATACAATTACAAATGAAAATATAATTAAGGAGAGAGAACAATAAAAAAAGAGGAATCAAGAAGACGTTAAGTAACGACTTAAACTGCATTTAGCGTTTTGAAAGTTAAATTTGACTGGAAAGCAAGAAGCCGAAAGAGAGTTCCACAAGCGATAGAAGAAACTGTTAGCATAGGACTTATAATAATATGAGAAGAAGAAAGCATAATTAAGGAGAGAGAAGAATAATAGAAGAGGAATCAAGAAGACGTTAAGTAACGACTTAAACTGCATTTAGCGTTTTGAAAGTTAAATTTGACTGGAAAGCAAGAAGCCGAAAGTGAATTCCACAAGCGAGAGAAGAAACTGTTAGCATAGGACTTATAATAATATGAGAAGAAGAAAACATAATTAAGGAGAGAGAACAATAAAAAAGAGGAATCAAGAAGACGTTAAGTAACGACTTAAACTGCATTTAGCGTTTTGAAAGTTAAATTTGACTGGAAAGCAAGAAGCCGGAAGAGAATTTTTGATGATCAACGTTTACTAAAAAATAAGAATCAGGAACAGAGTTCTACAAGTGAGAGAAGAAACTATCAGCATAGGACTTATAATAATAATAGGAGAAGAAGAAAAGCATAAGTAAGTGGAGAGAAAATAAAAGACGAGGAATGAAGAAAACAGTAAATAACGATTGATATTACAATTAAATCTTTGAAGATCAAAGTTGACTGAAAAGCAAGAAGCCGGAAAAGAGTTCCACAAGCGAGAGAAGAGACTGTTAGCATAGGACTTATAATAATAGAAGAAGAAAAACATAATTAAGTAGAGAGAACAATAAAAGAAGAGGAATGAACAAGACAGTAAATAACGATTGACATTGCATTTAAATTTTTGAAGATCAAAGTTGACTGGACAGTTGCAAATGTAGAAAGAAAGGAAAAGATATACAGGGTGATGTAGAAAGAACTAGAGTCAAGTGGTTAACAGATGGGTATTGACATTGCGTTTAAATTCCTAGAGATTGTAGACGACAAGAAAGTAAGAATATGGAAACGAGTTCCACAGAAGGGAAGTGAGAGAAAAGAAGGTAAAGAAGTAAAATTGACGGTTTTTGTTTGGTTGATCTAACTGTGAATGGCTGGAACCCAGTTACTAGTCTGGCTGCACGAGTAAACAACTGTAGCAGGAGCACCAGTGATTTAAGTTCGTCATCGCAGAAGCCATAAAAATATTTATGGAACAGACAGAGGGAAGCCACATCCCGTCGGTGGGGAAGTGGCTGGAGATGAGACGCGAAGTCGGTGCCTATTGCATTACTGTTTCTTCTTTTGGAGCCTGTCGAGAACACTGAGATGACCATATATGACAGCAGTATTCTATGCACAGACAAATGTTTGATTTGTATATATTCAAGATGGATTCAGGCGGAAAACATCCTATCTTTCTAATTGCTTTCGCATAGTCTTTTTAGACATTAAATGCTCTTACATTTCTATAGCTATTAACTCGATAATGGACTGTTTAAATAATTCTTCCAATCTACATACTTGCTGTTGTTCTATTAGGTGTATATTTTTAATCATATCAACCCATAAAAAGCAGTAAATGAACTAAAACAATAAGTGATAAAGAGCGTGAAATAATAAGGGAAAAATATATTATTAAAAGAGGCAATAATAAAGAAAATTAATCAAGGAAATAGCAGATAACGATTTAAATTGTATTATATTATTAAATGTCAAAGTAAGAGGCCGAAATAGATTTCCACAAGCGAGAGGAGAAACTGTTAGCACTTATAATATGAGATGAAAATATAATTAAAGAGAGAGAACAATAAAAGAAGAGGCATCAAGAAGACAGTAAAAAACGATTGACATTGCATTTAAATGTTGAAGATCACAGTTGATTGAGAAGCAAGAAGCTGGAAGAGAGTTCCACAAGCAAGAGAAGAAACTGTTAGCATAGGACTTATAAAAATATATGAAAAAGAAAACATAATTAAGGAAAGAGAACAATAAAAGACGAGGAATCAAGAAGACAGTAAATAACGATTGACACTGTATTTAAATTTTGGAAGATTAAAGTTGTCAGGAGAGCAGGAAGCAAGAAAGGAGTTCCACAAGCGAAGGAAGAAACTGTTAGAATAGGACTTATAATAATATGTGAAGAAGTTGACTGGAAAGCAAAAAGCCGGAAGAGAATTCCACAAGCAAGAGAAGAAAATGTTAGCATAGGATTTATAATAACACGAGAAGATAGCATAATTAAGTCGAGAGAACAATAAAAGAAGAGAAATCAAAAAGACAGTAAATAACGATAGACATTGTATTTAAATGTTTGAAGATCAAAGTTGACTGAAAAGCAAGAAGCCGGAAAAGAGTTCCACAAGCGAGAGAAGAAACTGTTAGCATAGGACTTATAATAATATGAGAAGAAGAAAACATAATTAAGGAGAGAGAACAATAAAAGAAGAGGAATCAAGAAGACAGTAAATAACGGTTGACATTGCATTTAAATTTTGGAAGATCAAAGTTGAGTGAAAAGCAAGAAGCCTGAAAAGAGTTCCACAAACGACCGAAGAAACAACAGAAGAAACTGTCAGTATATGATCTATAATAATATGAGAAGAGGAAAACATAATTAAGGGAAGCGAACATTAAAAGAAGAGGAATCAAGAAGTCAGTTAAGAGTAATTGACATTGTATTTAAATCTTTGAAGATCTAAGTTTACAGGAAAGCAAGAAGACGGAAGAGAGGTTCACAAGCGATAGAAGAAACTATTAGCATAGGACTTAGAATAATATGAGAAGAAGAAAACGTAATTCAGAAAAGAGAACAATATAAGAGGTCATAAGAAGACTGTAAATAACTATTGACATTGGATTTTATTTCAAAGTTGATTAGAAAACAAGAAGGTGGAAAAAGTTCTACAAACGAGAGAAGAAACTCTTAGCATATTTTTATCATTATATGAGAAGTAAAAAATAATTAAGGAGAGAAAAATAAAAACAGGAATTGAGCAGAGATTGAAAAACAATTGAGATTGCACATAAACTTTTGACAAATAGAAGTGGCTAGGAAACATGGAGTCGGAAGCGAGTATTTAAAAAAAAGAACGTTTTCCTTAAAGTTTAGGTCACATCTTGCTAATTAAAGCGTGAATTGATGAGATTTTTTTCCCCAATCTGCTATGGTGCTTATGTTCATAGCCTATGTACCATCGCAGAGTGTTCGTGCCGACAATTACCGTGAAAGTGTTTGTTCTGGATTCCGGATAAAGAACCGCACAAAATAATAAACAACAAAAACAGATAGATAGATAGATAGATAGATAGATAGATAGATAGATAGATAGATATGAAGAGACTGGTTGATAGATATGACCAGATAGATAGATAGATAGATAGATATGAAGAGACTGGTTGATAGATATGACCAGATAGATAGATAGATAGATAGAGAGATATGAAGAGACTGGTTGATAGATATGACCAGATAGATAGATAGATAGATAGATAGATAGATAGATAGATATGAAGAGACTGGTTGTTAGATAGATAGATAGATAGATAGATAGATAGATAGATAGATAGATATGAAAAGATAGATAGATAGATAGATAGATAGATAGATAGATAGATAGATATGAAGAGATACAGATAGATAGATAGATAGATAGATAGATAGATATATGAAAAGATACAGATAGATAGATAGATAGATAGATAGATAGATAGATATGAAAAGATACAGATAGATAGATAGATAGATAGATAGATAGATAGATAGATAGATAGATAGATAGATAGATAGATAGATAGATAGATAGATAGATAGATGTTGTTGATTCCGGGTGAGGAACCACACAAAATAATGAACAACAAAAACAGATTTGGAGACAAAAAAGTAGGTTATATTGAACATAATATCCAAACTGGAACGCAGGTTAGTAAATCCAGAAATACTTTTAGTAGAAATAAATATATACAAGTCGTGAAGTGAAGTCGTTGAAAATAGTATGTCCGGGTAACTTATTCTAGCTGAGTGGAGCTCAGAGCTAGTCTGGACTTTGAATAATTTCGGTACCTGTCGGAACTCTTCCATAACTGTCACGGATGTCTACGATTACTCTCCACTGTAAACTACAACTACAACTGAGATTCACTGTTCTCTATGGCAGGATTATATGTACACTAGGTCGAGTCCATTATCATATACAAAAAGGGGAGATCCCACAACAGTATTTATAGAAAATGTACTGATAAGCAATATTGTAACGTTGGAAAAGTGACTGAAGCCGAAATGCTATGTCAGTACAATTAATATTTGTGTTTTTCCTTGAACAATTTCTGGATACCCGGTTTTGCTTTTGCCATATGAAGTGCTCAAGTGATATCTTTGTTATCTGATAAAGTTCTTGCTTTGTAATTTTCTAGTTCTAGTCTATGGGGTCTCATACGGGTTCTTTTTTCTTAACTCACTATTTATAATGTTTCTTTTTCTAAAATATCTATCTCGCTGAAATGATTATTTAAAGAGTTATGATATATTGAAAAGAAAAACTGTATAATTTCTATTATTCAGATCTGCTATTCGTGACGAACGTAAAAGTTTTGAAAGAACTTATCTATGAGTTCAAATACAACTGGTTTAAATGTTTTTTATTAATAAATTTAAATAGAAATATGTTTCTAGTCTAAATGTAGTTACAGCTCACCACGTCAAACTTATCAACTATATTAAAAATTTATGCTGTGTCTGGAAGTAAAAAGGAAAAATCTTTGGTTCATATTGCTATAACGTATCCTCTTTTTATGATTGAATATTTCTGACTTGTTTGTTTTAGGATTTTGTTTTTTTTTTTTTGGGGGGGGGGCTTTTTTTTGTTTTAATCTTTTTATTCCTTGATATTTTCTTCTCATTTTGCATCATTTTAATTTTCTGGCTTTTTTTTCTTTCTTTTTTTTTTTTTTTGCTTCTTTGCCTTTTAAAATGTTTTCTATTTCTACAATTTTGCGATTCTTAAGTTCATGCTTACTTGCAAAATAACCTCAGGAAATGCATGAATCCACCACTCTTTCAGTAGCTATTGTTTAATTTATAAAATTTGTATAACTAAAAGATTATTATCTCAAAAAATAGTTACAAACTTCAAATATTTTCTGAATGTGAATAACCTCCAAAGATTGATAAACCGTAAAATACAATCAATGTGTTTCAAGCATTTTGTAATAATGATGTCCATTCTTTCTTTCTTTTTCTTTCTTTCTTTTCCTTTCTTTTTTTTATTTTTTTGTTTTCTTTCTTCTTTTTATTTATGTTTTCTTTCTTCTTTCTTTCATTTTTTTTTCTCTTCCTTGATTCTATAGAAATTGTCCTGTCACTTAATACTATTCTCGGCCCCCGGAATGCATTATTGGGCTCAAGAATATGAACTGCTGTGACCACAAAGTGAGGGGTCAGGTTATATATTGATTGTAATATGGAACTGATCCCCCACTTTATATCCAGCATGCTTCTGTAGAACTACATTACATTGCTTCAAGTTTTTCCTTCATCTTTGATGATATTGTCCAGCCGTCACTGCCATATTAAAGAACTGACATCACATAGCAATCCAGTACTCTCTTCCTTGTTTCTAGCAAAACTGTCCTGTTTCTTAATACTTTACTCAACTTCTGGAATGCTTCTTCGCCATGACAATTCGCCTTCGGATCTAAGTATCGCACTTTCCGTCTTCTGTTATAACATTTCCCAGGTATTTAAATTTTTCTACTTCCTTGATTCTAGTATCCCCGACCTGTATTTGGCATATTGGGTTGTCCTTTTTACTGATGACCATGCATTCGGTTTTCTTTCAGTTTATTTCTTGTCCTTTCTTGTTACGTTCTTCAGCTATCTTCTATAGGAGGTCTTGTAGTTTCCTTTCTGTGTCTGCTATCAGCACTGTATCAACTGCGTACCGTAGGTTGTTTAAACAGTAGTCTCCGATTACGAATCCAGGCATAACTTCTAGAGTCCAACAAAATTTTCTCGCTGTACAAATTGAAATACTTACAAACTGCAAATATCTTCTTAATGTAAACAACCTTGACAAGCCGTAAAATACAATGTGTTTCATGCATTTTGTAATAATGATGTCCATTCTTTCCTTATTTTCTTTTCTTTCTTTTCCTTTCTTTCTTTCTTTCTTTCTTTTTTGCTTTTTTGTTTACTTTCTTCTCTTTCTTTTGTTTCTTCTTTCTTTCTTTTTTTTTCTTTCATTCTATTTTTTCTTTATTTTTCTCTTTTTATTCTTTCTTTTTGCGTTCTTTTCTTTCTTTTTTCTTTTTGTCTAATTTCTCTTTCTTTTCTTTTCGACTTTGTCTTTTCTTTTTCTTTCTTTTTTCTTTCTGTCTTTTCGTTTTCTTTTCTTTCTTTAATGTCTCCTTTAAGGTGAAATGATAAAAAAAAAATTCTGTCCCCGACCGAAAAGTTTCTTAAAATATTAAACAATAATAATAATAATAATAATAATAATAATAATAATAATAACAACAAACTGATGTTTAACTGTTTCCTCTGATTTTTGGAATAAGGTAGGTTTAAAAAAATTTTCTGAACGCCTTAAGTCAGTTTGAAACGAGGCTACATTTTTAGACCATTCAAGTTCTATGAATCTGATTCGTTGACCATCAAACTTTAACTTTTTATGGCATAACAAAAATGATATGTCAGATTCCATTAATTTCTTAGTGGAATCTGAAAACTTTGGAGCAAATTCACTTGGGAGAAACAAGCAGAAATTATGGCTAATCTTGGCAAGAACTACCGTATTCCGTGCGGAGGTTAAGGTAAAAAAAAAAATATAGAAGTGCCCTATGTACTGCTAAGCTATAAAATGATAAAATACCATTTAGGAATAAATAGAAATCCAGGAAAAGAGAAAAAAAAGCCAAAATAATGTGAGGGTGGGGATTAGCGGTGTCAGTTGGAAATAATGCCTGGAAGCGGATTTAATGATGTCTTAGGCTTACGGGTTGCAACATTCCAGAAAGAATGGATTAAAGTGTCAGGTTGATTCTTAAGGATTTGGAATCCGACCACGTTACTTCATTTTCTTTTCTTTTCTTTTTTAAATGGTGATAGGTATTAAAGAGGAATCAAGTAGAGTAGAGTGAATTTGGGGTTTAGGAAATTGAATGTAGTGACAAAAGAAAGGAAAAAGAATTTAATCACAGTAAGGGGAAATGGAACTAAATGGAGGGGAAGAAGGTAAAATAAAAATGAATGCCTAATTGAAAATAAATGGAAGGGAGTAGAAACCCATAAAAAACAACAACAATAATAATTATAATTATAATAATAAAAAAATGGCGGCTGGAAAAAGCAAAAAGAAATTGAGGGTGGAGTAGAACAATAAAGAGAAAGAAAAGAAAACGAAGAAAAAGAAAAAAGAAAGAAAGAAATAGGAGAAAGCGAAGAAAAAGAAAAAAGAAAGAAAGAAATAGGAGAAAGCGAAGAAGAAATGATAACGAATGAAAACTGAATAAGAAAGGCTAAAGAGATGTGCAATATATGAATGGAAGAAGAATGACGATGATAATATTGATGTGTATGAATAAAGAAGAAGAAGAATGAGGTGGAAAAAAAAGGAAGATGAGGAGAAGAAGACAAAATGGTGGAGTATCTATGAATGAATGAGGAAAAGAAGGTAAACAGAGGGAAGAAGAAGAAGAAGAAGAAGAAGAAGAAGAAGAAGAAGAAGAAGAAGAAAATAAAAAAATTAAAAAAACGAATAAAAATGAAGAAAAATAATTGGAACTCGAATAGGTTTACTTTGATTTGTGTAAAGGCATATCAACTACTTATGGGTCATTTAATGCCGGAATTTCATTTTCATGACATTTTTTCAAAGAGTTCGAATTCCAGTCGAATTCCTTGCATTCACTTACGCACAAATACCCTTGGGAAAAGTATTAAGCCGTCTCTTCTTTCCAGTTATGATCTAAATAAGGCGACAGATTGAGTTCTATAGGCTTGGCTGGCAACCAGTCTACCACAGAAGGCATTGACAACCTATTGCGGGATAATATTCTGCTCAGTCAGTAATGTCGCTTTTGAGACATGATCGCCCAAAGCGTGTATCACGTATGGTATTTAACTGACTGAATACAATAGTTGAAAACAATTAAGACTTCGACTAAGCATAAAGTGGGGGATCAGTTTTTTATTGTTATGAAATGATAAACTGATCTCCCACTAAGTACTACTTGATAATATAATACATCTCTTCCCCATATAGCTCTGAGTCAAATAATAGAACAGATTGGGTTCTGTAGCCTTGGCTGACAACCAATCTACCGCAAAAATCAATGGCAACCTACTGCGGGATAATATTCTGCCAAGTCAGTCATGTCTCTTTCAAGACATGATCGCCCAAAGCGTGTATCACGTATGGCACTTAACTGACTGACTGCTGGGAATCTTTTGTAATAATGTAATTTATCACTGATATTATTACTACAAAAATATATTTTATACTTTCATGTTATATTTTTTATCGCTTAACCCCAAACTAGGCGGTAACGCCACTGATGCGCAGGGGGCTACATAAAAGTAAAAGATTAGATAGGAGGAGAGTAAAGAGAAAGGCGAACCAGTTACAGTGGGTGTCAGAGAAAGGAGCAAGAGAATGATGGGGATACAGGTGCGAAAACAGTTGCAAAGGAAAAGATATACAGGGTGATGTAGAAAGAACTGGAGTCAAGTGGATAAGAGACGGCTATTGAAATTGCATTTAAATTCCTGGAGGTTGTATAACCCAGGCTAAGGTGTTTACTATTTGCTTAATTCCGAGACCCTAACAGGTGCTACTACCCCGTCTAAGAAGAGGAAGACGGACTACAAAGAACAGATAAAGAAGAAGAAATAAAATGTATGAATAGAAGAAGAATGAAAGAGAAAAAAAATGAAGACGATTTTGATGATGAGGATATGAAGAAGAAGAAGAAGAAG
>JBBBDQ010030140.1:0-120000 GCA_037127315.1 Ascarosepion bandense
TATATATATATTCATTGAAAGATATCAGAAATGCGCTGTAACGTTGACAGATGTTATTATCAAAACTGTTTTAGTAAAAGTTACTGTCGATTTTTTCTGCTTCAAATATAACGGTTGACAAATTTCAAGCGTTCATTAGAACGTGAAAATTATCCAAAATTGAATTTTGTTATATGTTGTTATGTTATGGTCATTTCTGATACCTTTCCATTATAATGCGCAAAAGATTATCCGTGAGTATGAACGGATTTTATTAAAAATAAGCAGACACAATGCTTCCAATTTATGTAATCTGACATATATATATATATATATATATATATATAGTAATCCGCAGACAGATCTGTTTCGCTGTATCACAGCTCATCAGTAAGGTTAGACAGCCGATTGCTTTTTACCCAGGAAAGAAACCCGACCGAATTAGCGTCAGTCGGTGATGTGTGTGTGTGTGTGTGTGTGTGTGTGTGTGTGTGTGTGTAGTAAAACTTAATCAACTACAATGTTTCATTTATAACTTATGCTCTAACATAACTTAAAAGTTAAAAATTCTTTTCCAGAAATAAAATGACCGCACAATACTTAATTAGTTTTCTTAACTACAATATACTTTAATATAAAATAATTAGTTAATCCTAGTTATAACATAACCATTGCAACCCCTGAACTCATGAAGTAGTTAAAAGAAAAATCCAACTTGCCGTTAAAATTATTGTTTACCTATTTAAACGTTTTTCTTACAAATGAAATGGCGATGTTTCATTACAGTGTAAAAGGGATGGTCTAAACTAGGGTAACTAAGAAATTATGATATGGTTTCTTGTCATAACCAGGACTACAGGAAAGATTTCATATGTTAGTGTAACTACATACGTCCCTAGTCTTACATTAAAAAATATAGCATAATGTTTTTTACAATAAGGGAATTTATCACGTGATATACACAGAGTGTCCATAAAGACCGTGTGCACTTTAAAAAGCTATAACTTTTTTTGTATTTGTGATAAAAATAATCAGTAAACGTAAAAGATAATACAGTGTTTCAGCAAGATGGAGTGCCTTGTCACTTTGCTCAGCGTGTTAGACAGTATCTAAACCAAGAATTTCCTAATAGATGGATCGGAAGGGGTGGACCATTTTATTGGCCTCCACGTTCGTCAAATTTGAATCCATTAATTTTTTTTGGGGGGGGGCATGTGAAAACAGTTGTCTAGGCAACCAAACCTAGTTCATTAGAAGATTTGAAAGCTAATGTGATTTCAGGCATTGCTGTAAATCAGTCGGCAAATGTTTGCTGCGAACTGCAAAGTCTTATTACCCTTTGTATTGCTAATGATGGAGGACATGTGGAAACTTAAATAAAATTTCAATAAAACCTTAAAAATTTACTTCATTCTATTTTTTTTTTTAATCATCTCACCCCAAGCAAGGCATTCCACTGCCACTATTGCGCATGGGGCTACATAGGGGAAGGTAAAGAGAAGGAGTGGTTAGACATAGGGAATGTCAGGACCAAGGTGACAGATGAGTAAGGATACCGAGGATGAGATGGGAAGAGTGTTTGATAGAATGGGAGCAGGTTAGTGTGTTAGGAGGTGTCTATTGACCTTACATTTAAACTCCTGGAGATTGTAGCCGTCGGGGAAGCAATCGTTTGGAAGAGAATTCCACAGTCGGGAAGTGCGAGGAAAAATCCTGTTTACAAATTATTTATATCGCAAATACAAATAAAGTTATAAATTATTAAAGTGCACACGAACTGTATGGACACTCTATTTGTTATAAGTTCCAAAATGTTGTTCTGTCTCTTAAATACACGGTAGTTTGGATAGAGAGAGTTGGAATATCTCCGCATGAACCCAGACTTGGGCGATGGTGCCCAAATCCAAACGACCCCTTCAAACTGGCAAGATATAAATGAATAGGAGGCATTGTGATTGGCGCTGGCTTACAGCATTTGTAGTAAGGAATCAATAATAACAGCCAACCGCCTAAGGAAATTCGAATCTTCTGTATGGACCTACTTCGATGGGGTTTTCCAGCTATGGATATTGCCGCAAGGTAATAGAGTTTTGAATTCAATTTCTCCGCCTCGCATCAAATCTCGCTTAGTCTTCATATAATTTACTCGAAATCCCATAGTAAGTGAATAGCATCTGTTCTATCTAACCTATAGCTGAAAGAAGAGGGTCCCAATACGTTTCTGGTATATTCTGAACGAAAAAAAAACTTTTCCTCTTTTATATATCTTGCCTCTAAAGCACTTGCGCAATCATATCAATTCCAAACACCCTATCAATTTTTTTTAATCATATCACCCCGAGCAAGGCGGTAACGCCACTGATGTGCAGGTGGCTACGCAAGAGTGAACAGATTTGGAAAATAGAAAGCCGGAAACCACATCCTAAACAGGGAACAAGGGATGAGCCTCTACACCTGTACAATAGACGTGTGTGGAGTGTGAACCGGGCGATAGTTTAGTCTATCTACTCCAGTTGGAAAAAAATAAATAAATAAATAAAAAATAAGAAAAAGAAAAGTGAAATGATTGGAAAAGAGAAAGCCGGAAACCACATTCTAAACAGGGAACAAGGGATGAGCCTCTACACCTGTACAATAGACGTGGGTAGAGTTTGAACCGGGCGATAGTTTAGTCTATCTAATGTCTATTTTAAAAGAAATACTTGTTTCGTTTAAATTTCGAGCACCTCAACGTGGTTTAATGGTTAGCAAGCTAGTCTCGTTGGAACCTCTTAAAATTGGGTAATGAGTTTTATACTCACTGGGTACCCGATATATTTGGCCTTGTGCCATGTCTAAGCGGCGATTAGAAAATCAACCCCTATAGTTCGTTTCTGTTCTACCATCCATATGCACAAGCGTGTTACGTGGTTGTATATGGCTCGCCACAACATTTTATAATAACTTCGTGTCTCTAAGAAATACTTTTTTGTTTTTGAAATCTTTATCCCAGTCACTTTTCTACCATCTATTTGCACAAGTCTGTTAGGTGTTCATGGATCTCCACAACTTCTTTCTAACTTTGAAACCCTAAGAAATGTTTGTTTTTATTATCCCTACCTATCCCTGTTCTAACACTCATTTACACAAGCTTATTAGGTAGACTGGATGTGCGTTGTGGTACAGTAGATATCGGCTCGGAACGAGAAATCGGGGAGCCGAGTTCAAATTCCAGTTGAATTCATTGCATTCACTTACGCGCAAATACCCTTAGGAAAGGTATTAATCCGTCTCTTCCTTCCAGTTATAGGTTAAATAACAGGACAGATTGGGTTCTATAGCCTTGGCTGGCAACTAATCTACCGCAGAAAGCAATGCCAACCTAGTGCGGGATAACCTTATGCCTAGTCGGACATGTCTCTTTCGAGACATGATCGCCCAAGTGTTTACCACGTATAGCACTTAACTGACTGATTAGGTAGATGGTCATGGCTCTTCACAACTTCTTAGAATAACTTTGTAACTCTAAGAAACCTTTTTTATTAACCTTTTCAATCCCTGTTCTACACAAGCTTATGGCTCTTCACAACTTCCTATTCTATCATTTGTAGCTCTAAGCAATTTTTGTCTCTTTACAACTCCTCCCAATCCCTGTTCTCTCGTTCATTTAACCATCACTTTATGTAGATTATAATGGCCCTCCACAGCTTCCTATCACATACTGTAACCGCTAAGCAAAGTGTGTCTACTTACTATACTGCCTAAAATCTGTTCTACCCCCACTTACACAAATTTATGTAGGTCATCATGGCTTTCCACGACTTCCTATCTTGTAGATCCAAACAATATTTATCTTTTTACTCATATCTAATCTCTGTTCTGCCATTCATTTATAAGAGCTTGCTTGTTAAATGATCATAGCTCTTCACAACTTCCTATCTTATCATTATCCTTTGTAGCTATAATCAATATTTGTCTCTTTACTACCTATTCAATTCCTATTCTTTCATTCATTTACCTCACCTTTTTAAGGTAATCATGATTCTCCACAGCTTCCTATCGTATACTTTGTACCGCTAAGCAAATCTGTTTTGCCACCCATTTACACAATTTTATGCAAAAAGTCATGGCTCTTCATTATTTCCTATTTGTAGTTGCTTACGCCACATCATGTTGAGTACACCGGTTCTCGTTCGATCACCGAAGTTAAGCAACTTGAGCCTGGTCAATACTTAGATGGGTGACCGCTTGGGAATACCAGGCGCTGTAACCATTCAGTGACGGATGTGCGTTGTGGTGCTGTGGATATCGCCCCGGAAAGAGAAATCGGTGAACCGAGTTCGAATTCAAGTTGAGTACTCTGCATTCACTTAAGCACTGGCACCTTGGGAAATGTATTAATCCGTCACTTCCCTCCAGTTATGGGTTAAATAACGGGATGGGACTTGGAGGCAACCTATCTAGTGTTGGTGTCACAATAAAAAACCCTTGGTAGCCCTGGCGAAGCATCAAGTATTCAGCTATTTGACAAGGTTATAAATTTCGCTATAACTGCGCCAGGGTTCCAGATGCACTGGGAATACTGGAGGGGTGTAGTGAGTTCTATCACGGCCGCAGGAAGTTCTATCACGGCCGCAGGAAGTTCTATCACGGCGGCAGGAAGTTCTATCACCGGCCGGAAGTTCTATCACGGCCGGCAAGTTCATCACCGCAGGAGTCTAAGGCACCGGCCGCAGGAAGTTCTATCACGGCCGCAGGAAGTTCTAACACGGCCGCAGGAAGTTCTAACACGGCCGCAGGAAGTTCTAACACGGCCGCAGGAAGTTCTAACACGGCCGCAGGAAGTTCTAACACGGCCGCAGGAAGTTCTATCACGGCCGCAGGAAGTTCTAACACGGCCGCAGGAAGTTCTAACACGGCCGCAGGAAGTTCTAACACGGCCGCCAAGTTCTACGGCCGCAGGAAGTTCTATCACGGCCGCAGGAAGTTCTATCACGGCCGCAGGAAGTTCTAACACGGCCGCAGGAAGTTCTAACACGGCCGCAGGAAGTTCTATCACGGCCGCAGGAAGTTCTAACACGGCCGCAGGAAGTTCTAACACGGCCGCAGGAAGTTCTATCACGGCCGCAGGAAGTTCTAACACGGCCGCAGGAAGTTCTATCACGGCCGCAGGAAGTTCTAACACGGCCGCAGGAAGTTCTATCACGGCCGCAGGAAGTTCTAACACGGCCGCAGGAAGTTCTATCACGGCCGCAGGAAGTTCTATCACGGCCGCAGGAAGTTCTAACACGGCCGCAGGAAGTTCTATCACGGCCGCAGGAAGTTCTATCACGGCCGCAGGAAGTTCTATCACGGCTGCAGGAAGTTCTAAGCAATAGTTGTCCTTTTACTATCCTCTAATCAATTCACTCGCCTACGTCCTGAAGGGACAGGGCACATAGAAGAAGAAGAATCAATTCACAATCTTCTCGCTACTCTGTCTCTGTATTCATTGAAAATGTTAAGAGAATTACATTCTAAGATCCGACATGCTACCCCCACATTGGAGCGAACCACTATCATTTCTTTCATATTTCACTTTTGAAATGTAAGTTCGAATCGAGCAGTATCTTTTCACAAACCGTTGGTATGTGAAACCTGCTCCCCAAGGGATGATTGTCGATCACATTTTAAACTGTTCAAGTCTAGGGTCAACAGCCATCTTCCACATATATCCCCTAAACTGGGTCTTTTACTTTATTATACGAGTGGCTCTTGAGAATTGTACGAGGGTCATTTAATAAATAAGGCGGATTTTTCGGTATAAGGACTTCTAATACAGATAGAAGCTTACTTCTTTTTTTTACATTTTTTCCTTTACTTTTTTTTCAAAGGAATTTCTTTATTTCTTTATTTATTTTGCAGATTAAAAAACCTGGAGAGTTTTGGAGATTAACAATATGATCGACCAAGAAGCATGCTCCAGGATTGAACAGAGGTCAGTTATCTAGGTTTTGGTTGCTGAAGGATGCAAACCAGTTGAATTCATAGGAAAATGTCAACTGTCTATGGTGCCACATTTTTCAACCAAAATAAATGTCTACAAGTGGGTTAAATTGTTTAAAGAAGAACGCATCAATGTTGAGGGTAAAGACAGGCCTGTGAAGCCTACAGAAGTGAGGTATCCTGAGGTGATCGAATCAGTCAATGACCTCATTCAGTCTGACAGGAGGGTGACAGTGGATGACGTTGCAAGGATTTTGAGCCTATCTGTTTGGACAGCAAACAAAATTGCCCATGATGACCTTGACTACTCGAAGGTCAGCTGCCGATGGGTGTCAATGATGCAAATGGTGCAGAGCATCAACGAGCTGGGTTGGGAACTGCTCCCACCCACCCCTTACAGCCCAGAATTTGCCCCTTCAGAATTTCACCTCTTTGGTTTCTTGAAAGCGTTCACGAGAGCCACGAAATTTGAAAGTGAAGTTGAAGTCAAAAGTGCTGTGAGCGATTGGCTGAGACATCAGTCAAAAGATTTTTACGCTAAGAGAATACGGAAGCTTGTGCACAGATGGGAAAAGCGTGAAACTACGTTGAAAAAAAAAGTAAGCTTCTATCTGTATTAGAAGTCCTTATAGTGAGAAATTTACCTTATCTATTGAATAACCCTCTTAGACGTACTTGTACCGAAAAATTTACCTTATTTATTGAATGACCCTCGTAGAGGACCTTGTACCAAAAAATTCACCTTATTTATTGAATGACCCTCGTAGAAGTCCTTATACCGGAAAATGTACATTATTTATTGAATGACCCTCGTAGAGGTTCTTGTACCGAAAAATTCACCTTATTTATTGAATGACCCTCGTAGAGATCCTTGAACCGAAAAATTCACCTTATTTATTGAATGACCCTCGTAGAAGTCCGTATACCGAAAAATTCACCTTTCTTATTGAATGAACCTCGTATCGGGAGACCCGTATTGATTACTGTAATTACAAAACAAACAAAAAAAACAACAAGAAAAAAAAGGAACCACTAAGAATAGCATGCAAGTAGGGAGATAACCCGAAAAGTACGATTGAAACCTCAATGCTACACACATCTTGGCGACCCTCACTTATCTTGTTTGTAATCTATTGATGGAGTGTAAATTCAATCGCTCATTCGTTGTATATTCGTTATGCAGCACGAAGTTTTTGACGTGAACTGTATTTACGGTTAGAGACGCAGATGTTGAAATTTTAAAAAATATTCGAATTCAGATTTTGTTTTTGTTCTTTACAGGAGTCAGAAAAGTTTATGTCCCAGATCCAGAAATTTTTCACTGGAAGAAGCGTTCAGTGTCGCGGAAGTGACATCAAACTGACTGTTAAAAAATTCTTAATAGTAATTTTAGTTTGATTTTAAGTTACTGATTGCAACGAACGGTTATATAACATTTTCCTTACACAATACGTTTCTTTGTGTAATTGACTCCCAAGAGAATGCTTCCCTTGTCACTACAATGTTAACCTGTTCAATTCGAGGATTGACTGTTATCTTTCTAACAGATCCGCAGCATAAACTGTGCCTCTGGTCTTGTACAGGACTTTTGCGCGCATTTTGTTTCTAACTAAATCTTCTTGTATATTAATAATTTTAGTTCTTGGTAAGCATATTTAGCTATTCCAACACGCTTTCATTTTACTGTAATCTGCTATAGTTATTCCCATATAGTGCCCATACAGTTTATTCATTTATTTATTTTTCTCTAAGGCCACTAAGATATTAAAAAAAAAACATGGCGTTAAATTTGTTGTTTCTAGTAACTTCAAGATCTTTGCAAGCGTAACATTTTGGAACTGAATTAATGCGAACACAATGTTCTTTAAATGTATTGAATCAGTGGCCATGATAATGAAGAATTTCGATATTCAATGAGAAGAAAAAATTCTCTCACCGATCGACACTTACCGTGCCATCAAACGTATCGCTATCCGCACGGCCAAACATATGCGGATAGGTTTCAGTTATTAGTAACTAGTCAACCAGATCTTCTTAAGAAATTCTGGTCGAAATTGTTAAAGTCACAGCTATGGGCAAATATAAATTCCCAGGCAAACAAACAAAAAAACTATGAAAGAATAAAAATATTTTTATAGTTAGATACCATCAATATGTTGTATATTAAAAATTGTTGTGGATTCTTATTAACAAAGCCCATGTCTAGAATAGAAATATATATATATATATATATATATATATATATATATATATATATATATATATTACTTGAAGGTTTACTTGAAGGAAAGCAGACAAAAGAGGAATAAGGTCAAGGAAAAAGTAAAAAAGAGGAGGAAAAAAGTTGGTTAGCACGTAAATTCCTCGAGGTCAAACCCCTAAGTGAATCTCCATTCTGATTAGCCGAACGCACACACACAAAAAAAAACACCCATATACATTCACAGTAAACTGAAAGTATTTGTCATTTAAATGTAAATCGTCTGCATAACCACACCAGCATTGCCTGATGATGAGAATTAATCTCGAAACATAGAAATTTCCATGTAGCAATGAAAAATTGACATAACCATATAATTATATTATATTATATTATATTATATATATATATATATATATATATATATATATATATATATATAATTTATATATAAATTTCCATGTAGCAATGAAAAATTGACATAACCATATAATTATATTATATTATATATATATATATATATATATATATAATTATTGAAGTAAGAATGCCTGTGCATTTTGAATTCGGCTCCTTAATTTTTGTGGTTTCTGTCATTATAAATCCCTGCTGACATGATTTTCATCATGCGCAACTCTCGTGAATAAAGTTCTCTTCTTCAAAATGCTTTAATCCATAGAAATACTTCCATTTAATTCTTACGACCTATTTCTAACAAACTGTCTTCCATTTTGTAATGCAAATGTTGGAGATTTTCCCTTCCACGCGTAGATGACATAACTTGTAAAATGGGTTGACCGTGCAGTTGTGATAAAAGGAATCAACACCCAACACAGGGAGTCCAAATGTCACTTCAAATCAGGGAATCGTAATGGTTCTTCCCAAAGCAGCTTAGCTATCTTCGACAAAACTATGTATCGGTTTAGGATTATATACAAAAACACTGGACGCAGTCGTAGACTTGCGTTCAAGATTCTTGCAATTCTCTGTTGACCACAATGTACTCTTTTTTATTTACATTCGCTCTACCACTGATATTAAAAGCTTACTATTAAAATAAAGCATATCATATAATTTAAATTTATATATATATATATATATATATATATATATGTCTGTATAAATATATAAATATATCTATATATTTGTAATATTAAACTCAAATAGAGTAACGCTCAACAATTCGTAGCATTTACTCTTTAACTGTTCTCGATACTTAGTAAAGTACATTTGTAGAAATTATTTATATTATTGGAGTTTAAATTTGTTGTGGATTCTTGTTGAGAAAACACACAATATAATAACTAACAAAAACAGATATGGAGATAGAAAATGTAAGTTATATTGAACAAAAAATATACAAACTAGAACACGAGTTAGTCAATTCAGGAATACTATTAGTAGAAATCAATATATATAGTCTTGTAGTGAAGAAGTACGTAAGGGTAATGAGTCTATATCCTTACTGACCAACAAAGCGGCAGTTCAACAACTCAACGGTATTTAGTCACCTTCCCACTTAAGGGGAAATGTGACACAAGGTCTTTTTAATGTGGATCTTGCGGGCCAGACAGCCGGGCCAAAAATATCTGTCTATCTTTCCCCAGTACTTCGGCGGAACCATACTGGGTCAGTGCTCTCCGCCCGAATGCAGAGAGCGCTCTCCACCAGAAGGCAGATAGCTGACAGTGTCAGTAGTAGAGTACAACTACTCATTATTTAGCTGTCCCTCCCAGGAAGGGCAACATATGATACATGGTCAGTTTATATCTGGGCTTTCCGGGCTATATGGCCCGGCTCAAAAATGTCTGTCTATTTTTGCCCAGTCGTGCTTTTACCCTTCGGCGGAACCACGACTGGGTTATTGCTCTCTGCTCGGAAGCAGAGAGCGCCCTCTACCCGAAAGCAGAGGGCTGACAATGTTGTAGTAGAGTACAACTACTCAAATACTGCTCTCTGTATAGGCAGGATAATATGTACATCTTAGACGAGTCCCTTATTATGTCTAAAAATGGGTGATCCCCAACAAA
The DNA here is from genome assembly GCA_037127315.1 of Ascarosepion bandense. NCBI lineage: Eukaryota > Metazoa > Mollusca > Cephalopoda > Sepiida > Sepiidae > Ascarosepion > Ascarosepion bandense. The sequence goes on from JBBBDQ010030140.1 coordinate 10,174, forward strand.
AATCCTAGCTGATTTTTTAAAGTAAAATTACCAACATCTTTATACTAAAATGACTAACAATTTAAACTTATTTATAAATTGAACTTTGTCTGTGTGTGTGTGTCCGTTACCTATAGACTCCGAAACGGCTGAACCGATTTTCTTGAAAATTTACACAGCTGTACTATAAGCGTCTGCGAGTGTTCTTAGCTAGGTTTTGTGTCAAGGTACCCCCGATAAATATCGAAAATCGATAATCGAAAAAATCGGGTTATAGAAGGAGTGATCCGATTTTAATCAAATTTGATGCACTCATAGGCAAAGACATAAGAAACGATATTCAGAAGTTTCAATGTTGCAGTTCTTACAATAGGTTAGATAGACGATAATATATATTAGTCAGATAAAATCAAAAATTCAGCTTTATGGTTTGGATACGAAACGAGTTTTCAAAGTCAGAAATCTAAGTTTTAACTACTCGGCCTCATGCTCATAAATGCTATTTGGTTTATGTCAAGTATTGGGTTATTTTACATGGCTAGGAGGATTTGAGTTATAGCTGAGTTTAGAAATCATATAACTGATATAGTTAAGAAAAAAACGAACTTAAAAGCTGAAAAGCCTTTTCCAAATGTGTATCGTTAACTCTTAGTAGTATATGCTTTGTAATCAATAAATATTTCATATTTAAATTTGTTAGATGTTCGTGATATCTGAGATATCTCTCACTCACTCACTCTCAGTCACACTCTTTCTCTCTCTCTCTATATATATATATATATACATTTTATTTGTAAACACGTTATATTACGCAACACAGGTCTCTACTATCTGAAGACACCAGATAGTAGAAACCCGGGTTGCGCAATATAACTTGTTTAGAAATTAAAAATATTCAAAAGTTCTTTTATATATTTGTACTGAACATTTTTTAATACAGTTGTGTACTGGTCTAATTTAATTATGGCCAAAAACTAAGTAACTACATTAAATAATTATATATATATATATATATATATATATATATATATATATATATATATGCCTAAATACACAATTGTTATAACATATATATGTGTGTGTGTGTGTGTGTGTGCGCGCGCGCGTGCGTGCGTGTGTTTTCGTGTGAGTGTGTGTACAGTTTCGAAGCTCGTCGGTTATAAAAAAAGTTTCTTTTTTTCGGCAGAGTTTGGAAATGCGTTCTTTCAATTTGGGAAAATCCCCTCCCCATTCAGACATCCTTTAAAACTATTCGGCTACGAAAGACTTCAGAGGAGAGCATGGTTTAACAAAGATTCTTGAATGTTCAGTTGGGTAGACGTCGAATTATTATTCAAAGACATGTAGCTACGAAATATCACTTTATAGTAAGAAGATATAATATCGAATAACAAATAAAAAACCATATATAATATTTTTTATGTATACACCCAATTTATATAGATCGATCTTTTGGAAATTTTAAAAGTTTTAGCGACAGTTCTAAATTTTTAGAGGTGGAATTTTAAAAAAGGCGTCAAGTTGCTTAAGGACAACCTTTGATACTGATACCCAAAAATAACCAAGCAAAAAAGGACTTCAACTATGCAACGTCAGGCAATCATTTCAAATGAGTGCGATGCCTACACAGCTATCTGTCACTTGTTAAAACAGCAGATATGTGCGATTTGTCACTTTGAATGTATCACCGCCAGCCGAACTTGACGCCGAGGCACCGTTCAGCGCAAGAAACAATGCTGGCTTCGAAAAATTATTTTCCAAGATCATTCGCAAAAAACTAGAAAGTAAAACGAACGAATATATGGAACAATGTCTTACTTCCTTTCGTCTTATAGATGTTCGTTACTTCGACATTTTTTTTTCAACACTGCTAAGAACGATGAAAACTAAACACAGGAAGTTATTCGGGGAAAAAATAGAAATTACAATATTGATTTAGACAAAAATACATGGTTATTTCATTTTGTAATTTTGCTATAAGCAGTGTCAACCGGTTTATGTTAATAAAAAAATGTGTTTTTTTTTTTCATTCTTTCGAAAGTGACGATGTTTTGTTCAAACTTAAACAACATGTTTTCTTACCTGTGGATTTTTTATTTACCTGTCAAACCTGAAATTATTTATTCAATTTTTCTAACCTACGTGTTGTAAATATTTTAGATGGTTGTCAAATTTGTACGCATGCGTTATAGACAGGACATCATACGTTGTTAAGATCGAAGAAACTAGAGTTTCGTGAACACGGTTGAAGCTGTACTTATTTGAATCATTTATGTACTTATGCCAGCCTCCATGACTATCTTCACCAAAGTGGCATTTTATTTGATGATTGCTGAAAATCAATTCAAGTGTCTTTTCTCCAAAGGAAATCTTTCTTTTGTAACATCAACTATTACAAATGATTTGGTCTGTATTGGCGACTTTTATTGTCCCAAGTAGCGAAATATCGTTGACTACGAGGCAGTGACGCAGAGAGAAAAGTGAGTTTGATTTCCCAACTATAGCATTTAAAGACACGCGTTCTTCTGAAGTTGTTATGGTGCCTTATCTATATTGGAATGAACTCTTCCTCCTTCATGAATACTAACCTGCGAGACATCCTAGAAAAGGCAGTCGAGATGCAGTGTAACATGACAATTCGGACTGACACTTTTATCTGCTGACTAATAACACTCTTATTTTGTCTATATGTTCTGTTATTCCAATACACTGGTTCAACCTACCTACCTTCTTTTCGTGTCTTTTTTCTTAGCTGGCCACAGCAGAAGTGAAAAGACAAACTGGAGAATTATAAGGGGGAAACTATTGTTTAACCAAAATATCGCGCCGTCGTACTAATACTCGCCATCTCGTCAATTAACGGGTTAGGGATTTTTTTTTTCTGGCTGCAATATACAAGGTAACCAAAAAGGTTTTGTCCGTTTTTAAAGGAAAAAAAAAACGCTTCATAGTATGTGTAACTTATACTTAGTCTTCGAAGTAATCTCCATCGGCATCCAGCACCTTCTGCCAACGTGTCTCCAGCTGTTCAATGCCCTTGCCGTATAAATCGGAGTGGGCGGTTGACACAAAGAAATTCGTGAGGGCTTTGCGCAAGTCTGCTTCATTGGTGAAAGATTTCCCACGAAGATGATTATCCAGGGAGTGGAAGAGGTGGTAATCGGATGGCGCAAGGTCAGGTGAATAAGGTGGCTGGCACAAAGTCTCCCACCCAAGTTGTTGTATGGTATCCCTGACCACTCCCGCGACATGCAGCCTGGCGTTGTCATGGAGGAAAAGCGCACCATTGCGATTCACTAGTGCTGGCTCCTTCTGGCGCAATGTCTGTTGCACACGTTTCAATTGCTTCGCATAATCTTGCGTGGGTGCATAGGCGGTCTTGCGGTGTGAGGGAAAGCGTCCTAAAAAGACAACTAATGTCTGAAGCGCTTGGGAGTTTCGTACAGAACCCATTTTTCATGACTGGTAAGCACACGATTGAATAAGGATGCGGTACGGTGGCGAGAAAGCATCGATATGCAGGCTGTCAGTCGTTATCCCTTGTGGACCTCCAACCCACTTGCTCAGTTTGTACGTCTTACCTAGGTAGTGCAGTTGAAGTCTAACTGTTTCATCGGAAACCTTGAACTGTCTTGCAGGTTCACCACACGTTAGACTACTGTCCTCTTTAATGGCCGCTTTCAGGACTCCGCCATTCAAGACCTGTGGTCGTCCACTGCGGGGCTCATCATAGAGACACAAATTTCCCGACTTGAATTTTCGAAAATAACGCCTTGTAGTACGTTCATCAACAACACTATCCCCAAACTCTTGACATATGCGGCGCGTTGATGCAGCTGATGATAAGCCCACTTTGAAGTCGTAATGCAAACAGCCCCAAACGAGATCTCTAGACACTTCCATCCTTCTCACAGCTGTCCGGCTTATAATTGATGGCCAGACACTGTGCGTGTTTTTTATAACGTCTGATGTTCCTACTTCCGACTGTCCGAATTTGAAAACAATTGCTACACGTATTTCGTATATATTTCAACTTCATTCAATGACTAATCAAAAAGCGGACAAAGTTTTGGGGTTACCTTGTGTGTGTGTATATATATAAATATCAGCATGCAGTGTGGGTATAGAAGAATCCAAAGGAGTATCCTGTACATACAGTGGTAGGATAACTGTCTACAAGAGCTCTAAGCATATATCGTGTAAAATCTTTTGTAAAATAAAGACGGAAGCTGATGATGGTTCGCCTGAAATAGGCCATACATCCGATTCACCATGAAATAACTCGTCTATCTTAATTTTTCTTATATATATATATATATATATATATATATATATATATATATATATATATACGATATTCCTTAGAAGCTGGGTACCTCTTTTTTTACCAATGAGAACATTTTTTCCCTAATTCTTAGCCCTAACATATTCTATTCTATTGGGATTGGAAAAAGGCCATATCAAAAAGTGCCCGCCACCAAAAAATAAAAAAACGAAGGCGGAACAAGCACTTTCAATGGGGACTAAAGTTCACATCAAGGTGAAAGCTTGACTACCGTACGGTCAACGAAGTTAAGCAACGTCAAACCTGACACTTCTTGATTCAAATTAAAAGCGACGTTTTGTTTAATTTTTTCCTCAAGACTTCGTCGTCTGTCATATGTTTCTTCCCCGTTATTCTAAGTATATTTCTGCAAAACCACATCTCTGTGGTCTCAAGGTTAATCTTCATATGGCTTACGACCACCTCACGTTGAAACCGAGCTTGCCGCAAGACCTCTGAAATTAAGTAACGTAGAGCCTGGTCAATACATAAATGGGTGACCGCTTGGATATAAAATGTACTATCTTGGATGTATTTGTGGTGTATTAGGTAATGACTTCTTCTTCTTATTCTTTCTCTTCTTCTTCTTCTTCTTCTTCTTCTTCTTCTTCTTCTATGTGCCTTGTCCCTTCGGGATCTAGGCGATCATAGCCCTCCACGATTCCCTATTCCTAGTGACTCTTAGCACACTTTCTCCTGTAACGTCTCGGAGAACCCGTTCTGTCAACCACCTGCTCAGGCCCTTTAAATGTGTCATCCGCTATTTCCTCTGTCTCTTTTTCCCTCTATCTGGCCTGTTAGTATCAGGTTCTCCAAGCCGTCCTTCCTTATTGCATGTTTCAGGAACTGTAGAACCACATTTCAGCTGCTTCAAGTTTTCTCTTCATCTTTGTTGATATTGTCCAACATTCAGTGCCATATTAAAGAACTGACATCGCATCGCAATCCAATACTCTCTTCATTGTTTTTGACGAAATTTTCCTGTGTCTTAATACTTTACTTAGCTTCTGGAACGCGTTCTTCGCCATGCAAATTCGCCTTTGGATCTCTGTGTCGCACTTTCCGTCTTCAGATAGAATACTTCCCAGATATTTAAATTTTCGTACCTGCGGGACAGGAAATTAAGAATTATAATCAACCTTCTTCTTCACTTTTACAAAAATTCACAATGACGTGTGAAATTCTGGTTTTTCCCAAATAGACAAATGATCGACAATGTGCTTAAAGAAAAATTCGAAACCGGAGTTCGCAAGTAGATGTTAGATTGATTTTCAGACCAATGGAAGCGACTATCAAGACTTGAAAAGAGTTAGCGATCCAGTGCGAAAAAAGCTAAATGACAATAAAACGTTTCGGTTGGTGTCAGCCAGACAGTCAGATGGAGCAGCGAGACAAACACTCTAAAATGTTACGGGAGAAATTTCAAGTCGACCCGGACGTAAAGTCGCGTCGCGAACTCGTTGTCTTTCTTCTTCTTTCTCGTATGCTAATCTCTTTTACTTCTTCTTCGCCATTCAGTAACATTCCTACCAAACAAACGTTCATACATACATACATACATCCATTCATACATACATACATGCATGCATATATACGTACGCATAAACTTTTTCCAACAAATTACTACTACGAACATTTTTCTACAATTCTTGATACTTTTAAATCATTACTTGTTTCTCATTGAACATTAACTTCTACAATTCTTGTTTTCTTTTTCATTAATAAATTTCTATCCAAACGTATAAAATGTATACCTTATTCTTCCACACTGTTTCACACATTCCAATCTGGGTAAAACTTGTAAGATTTAGGGAGTTCGGTTATGTCTGACGCAAGGTCAAATTAATAAGCATTAACCATCTCCCTACGGCTTCAAGGTAAAGCAATATTGGGAAGATAATTCAGTATTTAGCGTGTAAAACGTACAATAGATGGGAATAAAATAATTTAAAATTATGCCAGACATTTTATCCCGTACCGCATTCAACCGAAACTCTAATCGGTACCTGATAGTCAGGAGGCCAGTCATTCATGAAAATTTCATCCGAATTCATTCAGCAGGTTTTATCCACGGCAAACATACAAACTCAACCGAAAATAATATTAGGTTATCCCAAAAGTTTGTAAACACCTGCAAAAAATTGAAATTTTTCTCGCCAAGTAATCTAAGGTTACCAGAAAACACTTTCAAAAAATTGAAATTTTACTCGCAAAAACAACAAAAATCATTCCTCAAAATAGAGATCACCATTCTCCAAGACTTTCTGCCATCGATCTGCAAGCTTTCGGATCTGGTCAAAGTACCATTCAGCTGGTTTCGAATCAAAGAATTCTTGACACGCTTCCTCGACTTTATCAAACGAGTCGAATCGGCGACCCTTCAGAAAGTGTTGCATTGAGCGGAAAAGGCCGTAATCAGGACTGTATGCTGGATGTGGCAGAACCTGAACGCCATCTAGCTCTTCAAACTTGTCTTTGGTCTTACTGGCGTTGTGTGGCTTGGCACTGTCCTGTCGCATCAAAGTGCGCTTTCGGTTGATCAGAGCCGGGTACTTTTGCTTCAACCTTTCGTAGACCCGCTCAACTTGCTAACAGTAAAGTTCGGCACTGATGGCACGACCATTCGGTATCAACTCAAAATGCACGATTCCTGCAAAGTTCCACCAAACGCAGAACATGACTTTCTTGCTGAATCGATCTTGTTTTGGAACCGACGGTGTCTCTTGACCTTTCTGAACCCATCGCTTGTCTCGATAGTGCTGGACCAGATAGAGCCATTTCACAAGTGTTTACGAACTTTTGGGACAACCTAATATCTATAGTTATGAGTAGGATCAGGAGGGCATTAGATAGCGACTGACATTGCTTTTAAACTTTTGAAGATTTATGCTGGCTTGAAAGCGTAGAGCCTGAAGGGAGTTCCAAAAGTGATAAATTTGAGAAAAGAAACTGCTAACATTGAACTTACGGCTTATAACGACTGTAAACTGATAAAATCTTGACACCAGTATAGTATTTTGTTTAAATAAAATGCTGTTGTCATATCTGGTCGTGCGCCCCCGCTGTTCATCTCAGGGATTTTGTAAATTTCTATATTTTTATTCTTACACTATTCCACACATTCCAATCTTTTGGTGCCAACACGAGGATAACTTGCTGATAATTCTGATGATAAAACCTGATGATATTTCTGATAATTTTGGATAAAAAGCGTAGAGCTTGAAGAGAGTTCCAAAAGTGATAAATTCGAGAAAATAAACTGTTAACAAAGAACTTACGGCTTATAACGACTGCAAACTGATAAAATTTTATCCCGTGTCGCATCGAACCCAAAATCAGTCAGGCGGCCAGTCATTCATGAAAGTTTCATCCGACTTCATTCAGCGGGTTTTATCCACGGCTAACATACAAACTCGACCGAAAATAATATCTACAGTAGTAGATATCTACATTTGTAAGCTGTAGGAAGTTCCGTTATGTCTGACACAAGGCCGAATCAAAAGAAACTGATAAAAACCTCATACATACATACATACCTACGGACATATAATTTTTTTTTTCAACAAATTACTACGACTAACATTTGTACGAATTCTTGATACCTTTAACTTTCTTATTGAACCTGAACTGCTACAATTCATTTTATCCCTCTCTATCCATAAATTTATATTTTAAAATGCAAAATGTATATTTCTTTCTTACTCCCTCACAAAACCTGATAATACTGGATAAAACTCGTAAGCTGTAGGAAGTTCAGTTATGTATGACACAAGGCCAAATTAATAAGCATTAACCATCTCCCTAGGGCTTCAAATTAAATCTTGGGAAGATAATTCAGTATTTAGCATGTAAAACGTACACTAGATATGAGTAAAATAACGTAAAAATACCCCAGAAACTTTATCCCGTGTCGCATCGAACCCAAAATCTAATCAGACCCTGTCAGTCATCCGAATTCGGGTTTTATCCACGGCTAACATACAAAATGCGACCGAAAATAATATCTACAGTAGTGAGTGGGATAGCGATTGACATTGCATTTAAACTTTTGAAGATTTATGCTGGCTTGAAAGCGTGGAGCCTGAAGGGTGTTCCAAAAGTGATAAATTCCAGAAAAGAAACAGGTTAACGAAGAACTCAAGGCTTATAACAACTGTAAACTCATAAAATCTTGACACCACTATAGTATATTGATTTATTAAAATATTGTTGTCATATCTTGTCTAGCGCCCCTGCTGTTTATCTCAGGGTTCCCCTAAAAGAGAATCTATAATGTAATCGGTCTCAACCTGGCAGTTCAACTCCAGCCACTTCCACACCGGCGGGATGTGGCTTCCCTCTGTCTCTTCTACAAATATTTTCGTGGGCTCTGCTCCGACGAACTTAGGTGACCCCTCCACAAGAATTTACTCGAGCAACCAGACTGGCAACAAGGTCTCGCCCATATACAGTTAAATCTACAAATTACAGCCGATACTTCTACTCAAATAGCTTTTTTCTCGCGCTTCCTGCCTGTGGAACTCTCTTCCGTATACTTGCTTTCCTGACTGCTACAACTAACAGGAGTTTCAATGCAATGTCAATTCGCATCTCTTAACCACTTGATTCCAGTCCTTCCCTCGTCTTTGCACATCACCCCGTGTATCTTGTTTGTTTTTCTTTCTCAATTTACTTTCGCAAATGCCATCACATCTGTATTCCCATCCTTCTCTTCCTCTTTTTCTGACACACCCTGTAACTAGCTCGTCTTTCTTTCTGCTTTCCTCCTGCTTAAACTTTTACTCTATTATATATCCCCCCGTCGGATCAGTGGTGGTACCGCCTTAGTTGGGGTGAAGCGATTAAAATATATATAAAGTCTAAGTACCAAAGCGAAGACCTCAGCCAAACAATTACTATAAAGTCATTCATAGAAAAGACACAGAGGGGCTACCTTATGGCGTTAGTTAAGTGACAGGAGCCGAGACGCTAGATCAGGACCAACACTATTGCTAATTCTTCTTTATATTTTATCAAGGAGCTCAAAGTAAGTAGCAGGGTTACCGGATCATATGCGACAGTAATATTCTAATCATGGACGTATTGTAGACTTATTGAATAATTTTACTAACATAAACATTTTTTAGTCTGAATAATTGGAGTAGATAGACTAAACTATCGCCCGGTTCACACTCCACCCACGTCTATTGTACAGGTGTAGAGGCTCATCCCTTGTTCCCTGTTCAGGATGTGGTTTTCGGCTTTCTCTTTTCAAATCTTTTCACTTTTCCTTTTTTTTTCTTTTTTTCTTTTTTTTTCAATTGGAGTAGATAGACTAAACTATCGCCCGATTTACACTCCACCCACGTCTATTGTACAGGTGTAGAGGCTCATCCCTTGTTCCCTGTTTAGGATGTGGTTTCCGGCTTTCTCTTTTCCAAATCTTTTCACTCTCACGTAGCCCCTGCACATCAGTGGCGTTACCGCCTTGCTTGGGGTGATATGATTAAAAAAAAAAAATAAGTCGTTTTGAATGCCGAAACACCATGCACAGATTTTTTTTTTTAATTTTATATTGTAATTCACTTACTCTTCTATCAAATGCAAAGGATTTTCTTTCAGACGCCTCCTTTTCGATTAATGAAAAATTTATTTCCCTAACGGAGAAGTTTCAACCAGGAGAGAGTGCATATTATTCAACCAGGAGAGAGTGCATATTATTCAACCAGGAGAGAGTGCATATTACGTGCAATTTTATGGAACAATGTTGCATAACAACCTTCACATTTACAGAACATGGTTTCTAAATAAGCACTTATAAAAAGAGAGTTTAATATTTTATCTTAGTACAACGGCTGGTAGCCATCTTGCAAACTGCAAGGAGAATCTTTCATTGCAGCGAAACTTTCACGCTCGGGGGTCAGTCTGGAACGTTTCTATTTTTCAAGCTTTGCGATTGCGAACGCGTTTATTAAATTTAGACTTCAGTGTTTGGAGAAAAGGCTATCAATTATTTGCGTACGCTGTCTTTCATCACTCAGCACAACAACAATGGCGGATGTACCGATTATTCCAGATTTAGAAGTCTCAGTTTATGAATATATTACCGGTTTATTCATCCTCTTTATTCAACTATTTAAATTTATATGTTATAGTATTGCATTGACATGGTCAGCGATGTGATGCGGTGTGAAGATGCTGTGTTTGTAATCTTGCATTTAAAGGGGTAGAAATGGGTTAACGCTATCATTTCTCTGAAATAACACCGGAAAAATATTTGTTATCCTTCCTATTATAATAAAGACCGGCATATATATATATATATATATATATGAAGGCCAACTTCCCTGAAGATCCAATTTGGTGAAACCTTGGTAGGTTCGTTGGCTCTCTAGGTTAGTTATTTACTTTGATCTACTTGCGTATTGAGCGCTTTTTGTTTTAGGACTAGATCGCTGGGATGCACTAACACTGTTAATGCTCTGTAGTCCTCTAATGACTACTACTATATATAGTCTTAGAAAGAATCCATATTAGTGTAAACAGGAAAGATGTCCCAACAGTAACCCCCTGCGCACCAGTGGTAGTAGACAGCTTTGCTTTAGGAAGAATACAAAAAAGTAGAAAAATGGATTTAAAATCCCATATTGAAAGAAAAGAATTTTCTAAAGCTCACAATATATTCGTAAAACAATTATAAATGCAAATAAACAGTAAAAATCAATTATTTGACACGTATATATATATATATATATATATATATATATATATATATATATTATATACAAATTATTAAAACCGGTAGTGAAAAAAGTAATTCAACAGAATATAAATTATGCTTTAAATGTGTTTAATATTTAGTTGGGCCTCCTTCATTTGAAACCACAGCTCTCAGCCCTCAGTCTGTTCCTGAAGCTCTCTACAAGAGCCTGGCTTTATTTGGTGGGAATTTTGAAGGATCAACTAAATATTAAACACATTTAAAGCCTAATCTAAAATTTCTCACCAAATCATGACAGGTAATGCTTTTCTTTCAATATGTTTATTAATTTTTTTTAATTATTTTCCAAATACTTGTTTCCCCTCACTGTAGCTATTTTAAGCTCAGTTCAAGACATTTCATTGTCAACCCCATTTAATAAAAAAATGAGGAAAATTCCTATGCCAGAAGCAGGGGACAGTAAAGGAAGGAATGAGGAATGTTGGTGATTATACGTTTAAACCGTAGGAATCATAGTATTATATTTATTTTTGGTAGTGAAAGGCATTTGGTTTGGCCATTGGGTTCGTAGTGGGAGGTAGGAGGGAAAAGGTTACTGATTCACCAAATGTTAAAATCTGCTTCATTTTAAAGACAGATTTTATTGTGAATAAATGGAAGAATAAGATAACTATTGCAATTTAAATTTATTCCAGTGACGACAGATACTAATGATTTCTCTACGTTTATTCAGAAATACATTCTGATATCGAAATTTCAAAATCTCAATTTTTTTCTGTTAAACATAGATTACATCTAACACTTAAGCTATTATGAGTACGTTCCTTGCCTATCAACTTCAACTTTATCTGTAGATTTAGGTCATTCGCTTTCAGTTCCCGATATTTTCGGGAGAGATCTCTCTGATATCTTATATATATATATATATATATATATGTATATGTATATGTATACTGTTAAATATAACAGACAATGAATGTCTATTATGTTTAATCATGAGCCGTTCTAAACATCGTAATTTGGCTTTAATTTCAGGTGAAAATAATGAAAATATTCTCAAAATGGAACCACTATATCGAATCCATAGCTAAATCCACTGCTAAGAAGGTTGGGTCATTATGCCTATCCAGGATATTCTTTCCGCCTGAATCCATCCTGCATATATACAAGTCAACCATCCGTCCGTGCATGGAGTACTGCTGCCATTTATGGTCAGGCGCCCCTGCCGTTCACCTCGGTGTTCTCGACAGGCTACAAAGGAGAATCTGTAATGTGATAGGTACTGACTTAGCGGCTCGACTGCAGCCACTTCCCCTCTGACGAAATGTAGCCTCCCTTTCTCTGTTCTATAAATACTTTCATGCCTTCTGCAACCAGATTGGCAACTGGGTCCCACCCATTCACAGTTAGGTTAGCCAAATGCAGACGACAATTCTACTCCTGCAGCTTCTGAACTCGCACTTCCCGCCTGTGGAACTCTCTCCCATAGTCTTGCTTTGCTGATGGCTACAACCTCCAAGAATTTAAATGCAATGTCAATACTCATCTATTAACCACTAGATTCTAGCTCTCTCCCCACCCCGCATATCCTTCCCTTTCTCTCCGCCTATGTACCTGTCATCGCACCTGCAATCTCAGCTTTCTATTGCTCTTTTCTAACTAGTTTGTACTCCTCACTCTCTTCTAATTAATCTTTTTACAGTTATGTAGCCCCCAGCTCATCAGTGGCATTTCTTCCTTGCTCGGGTTGGAATGATTAAAAAAAAAAAGAAAAATACACCGGTTCTCGCTCGATCACTGAACTTAAGCATCGTTGAGCCTGGTCAGTACTTTGATGGATGACCGCTTGGGAATATCAGGTGCTGTAAGCGTTTAGTGACGGATGTACGTTGTGGTGCAGTGGATATCCTCTCAGAAAAAGAAATTGGTGAGCCGAGTTCGAATTCCAGTTGAATACTCCACATGGTACACTTGGGAAAGGTTTCTTCCCTCCAGTTATGGGTTAAATAACATGGGTAAGACTTGATGACCCTACCCTTAAAAACATATCCCAATGAATCTTGATACTCGAAAAGGAAAAAAGTATTACTAGACACAAAACTTATATAAAAACAACAATAAATTGTTGAAACAAAAAAGGAATTACCAGCAATAAATAAATCAAAAATTTAGTTGGCAATGAATGACTCGCCGTATTTATAAATGGAACTTTGTCTCTCTCTGTGTGTGTGTGTGTGTGTGTGTGTGTGCGTTACCTATAGACTCCGAAACGGCTGAACAGATTTTCTTGAAAATTGACGCAGTTGTATTATAACCGTCTGCGAGTGTTCATAGCTAGATTTTGTGTCGAGGTACCACCGATAAATATCGAAAATCGATAATCGAAAAAATCGGGTTATAGAAGGAGTCGTTCGATTTTAATCAAATTTGATACACTCATAGACAAAGACATAAGAACCGATATTCAGAAGTTTCAAAATCGATAATATATATATATATATATATATATAAGGCAAGTTGTTTGAGTGTGTCTGTTTATCTACCTGTATCTCTGTATTTTCTCTGCACTTTTATTTTAGTTTTTGCTTCGGGTTTGGCTCTAAGTAGGTATAATTGTAGTTCTTCGTCTCAGCCATGATACCATTTACTCAGAGGACTTATTTAGCCTTCAAAATTTAGTTTACAACAAAAAAACTTATTTGATATCGATAGCTGGAAATCAAAATTTGACTTACATCCATTCATTTTTCTTTCAGTCTACTGTTTCGCTTTAACTGGAAACAACTATTGCTTTTTAGTCTTTCGTGCCATCGTCCAAAGAATCCAGGACCATGGATTAGTTTGAAAGCTTCCATTAAACCCGAGCAACGCTGGGCTATACTGCTAGTATGCCATAAAAACAAAACAACCAAACAACCTAATTTCTCGTTCATATAGAACAAGTTTCGATTTTGTACGAGTGGTCTTGTTTGTAGTTGGTTTTTATGTTTCTTTTTTTTTTGTTTATGAATAGTTAACATTTCTTTGAAGTCAGCATGAATCTGCTCAGTTAAAGAGACCAACACCTTGTACTGATATATATATAAAGAGACAGAGGGAATAAAAGAGATAGATTAAATGTAACATTTCTATAGAGAAAGAGAGACAAAATTTTTAACATAGATGAAATTGTTAACATTGATATAAACAGATATATTGAGACAATTGTTAATATTGCAACAGACTGACAGAGAAAGAAAATTGTTCACGTCGTGATAAATTAATAAATAAATCCACAGGTAGAAATATATTCAAAAACTATTTTCTATCCATGTTAATAAATTACCTCAATGAGAAAGCAACCATTACTTTTATTTAATCTTAATCTGAAAGGATAATTTAAACACTTTCTGTGTTGAGTATAGAATTTGACACTGTTGTATCTCTCTCTTTTTCCCCCACTTGAAAACCAAAGGCAATAAACTTTCATTTTCCTGCTTCCTGTGCTTATTACCAAACTCACTAGTCATCTTTTTCCTTCGCCAGGAAAGACAGTTATTTGTCTTCAGAACAGACAAGACTGTATCTATTCGGTATTAATATCAAAATATTGATTTTAAAAAATTATCTTGAATCTACCACTAACTGAAAAATATTGGTATATTATACAAACAATTTTTTTAATGTTTTGAAGTCCTAGAATTTGAGCATATCCTGAGAGATTAAATTCAATATTACTTTTCCATTGCGAGGAGATGGATTATGTAAGATAAAAAGGGTAAAAAAAAATTGTATAAGACTTCTTCGGGCACTTCCGTATAATGATTAGTAAAATAGAAAACAAAAAAATTGTCTAACCTTGTACGAACCACTATGCTATACGAACAGTACCAAATATTTTTCTTCTGAAATTTGCTAGAGATTAGAGAGGAAATTTAAAATAGAATCGGGCAAAAAAAAAAAAAAAAAAACTGGGCCAAAAAGATCGCATCGTTTTAATGCAATATATTCGAAAGACAGTAATTTCGGATATCGTTTTTTTTTTGGTATTTTGATGTGCAGTCCGGAAACGCTGCTGGGTGCTGTGGGAATATTTCACTTCCTGTGAATAACTGACGAAACAAGACGGGTAAGTGCAACAGAATATACTTACTGTTCAATTTGATTTATTTTATCATTTCCAATATATTGTGCCGATATAGTTACCATGAATTAACGTATATATATATATATATATATATATATATATATATATATATATATATACATATATAGCTAAACGTATTTATAAATGGAACTTTGTCTGGGTGTGTATGTGTGTGGGTGTTCGTTACCTATAGATTTCGAAACGGCTGAACCGACTTTCTTGAAAATTTACACAGTGGTACTATAAGGGACTACGAGTGTTCTTAGCCAGGTTTTGTGTTGAGGTGCCCCCGATAAATATCGAAAATCGATAATCGAAAACATCGGAATATAAAAAGAGTGGTCCAATTTTAATCAAATTTGATACACTCATAGACAACAACACAAGAAACGATATTCAGAAGTTTCAAGGTTGCAGTTCTTACAATAGTGCAGAAAATCGATAATATATATATATATACAAGGCAAGATGTTTGCGTGTGTGTCTGTTTATCTACCTGCATGTCTGTATTTTTTCAGTCCTTTTAATTTAGTTTTTGCTTCGGGTTTGGCTCTAAGTAGGTATAATTGTAGTTCTTAGTCTCAGCCATGATACCATTTACTCAGAAGACTTATTTACCCTTCAAAATTCAGTTTACGACGAAAAGAACTTATTTGATATCGATACGAGGAAATCAAAATTTGACTTACATCCATTCATTTTTCTTTCAGTCTACGGTGTCGCTTTAACTGGAAACAACTATTGCTTTTTAGTCTTTCGTGGCAACGTCCAAAGAGTCTGAGCTCTAGGACAATGGATTAGTTTTAAAGGTTTCATTACACTCGAGCAACGCCGGGCTATACTGCTAGTATATATATATTTATTGTCATCCGCAGACAGATCTGTTTCGCCGTATCAAAGCTGATCAGTAAGGTTAGACTCCGAATATATATATATATATATAATCTAAAAGCATGATCAGATAGGTAAATCCCCAAAACCCGATCCTAATTAATATTAATTTTATCAATATTAGAATTCATCAAGTTGGAGGTTCTCGATGCAAATATTATATTCTACTTACAGAGCCAAATATAATTTTTGTAAATAAAATTTTCTTTTCGCCGTTGCAGAAGAAGCGAGGATTTCCTCGTGGAAATGGCTTTTTTTTTTTTAATCATCTCACCCCAAGCAAGGCATTCCACTGCCACTATTGCGCATGGGGCTACATAGGGGAAGGTAAAGAGAAGGAGTGGTTAGACATAGGGAATGTCAGGAGGAAGGTGACAGATGAGTAAGGATAGCGAGGATGAGGGTTGGGCAGATGGGAAGAGTGTTTAATAGAATGGGAGCAGGTTAGTGTGTTAGGAGGTGTCTATTGACCTTATTCAACGGATTTAAATATCGAAATTTTTGTTTTATATATATATATATATATATATATATATATTGATATTTTCTAGTCATAAAGATGGCGACAGCCGAAACGGTAATATTAACTCTTCATATTTAGTGTTACGATTTTGTCGCTGAATATCATCCTCCATTTGACTATAACGTTGATATTTATGTAATAAATTCTGACACGATTAAAATTATTTTTTTTTTTACTTTTCTTTCCACTCAACACAGTTCATATTTAGTACTGCGCGGGTTAGGGTTTTGACAAATAATTTTCTCCAGCACATAGGTTACAAAGACTCCAGAAGTATGGCGAGATATTGCACAAGGCTGAAAGAATGGGGCACTCTGCGAGGATCGAACTCACTACTTGTCAACCACGTCGAACTGAGCCATTTTTTTTAAAAAGATTGGATGTGGCATAAAGTTGAACGTATAATTGATCGAACCCACATTTCAGACGTCACTGATCCAGCAAGACAAGTTTGTTAACCATCACACAACGTAGAAGTATCACGTTTTCTAAGCGTAGCTTAGATGAGACACAGGGCTGAAACTATGTAGTGATAATTGAGGAAAGAAATCACGACTCAGTTGTAATATGATTTACCGAGATAAGCTTGTTAACCATTACATAACTTCTTATTCTTTTATGTGTCATGTCCTGTCAGGACGTAGGCGATCATGGCTTTCCCCATCTCCCTGTCCCTGGTTTCTCCTGTTACACGACCCAAACTCCGCTCTAACATCCACTAATTCAAGACCATAAATCTAGAATATAAATGTATAGAAACTATCATGGCCACAAATGAGGGATCGGTTTATATATTGATTATAATATAGATTTGACCCCCCACTTTATAACCACATTCTATTTTTTTATAAACAGTTGGCACATATATTCTACTTCTATGTGCCCTGTCTATTCAGGACGTAGGCGATCATGGCTTTCCACATCTCCCTGTCCCTGTTGGCTCTTAGCACGCTTTCTATTGTTGCACTATGCAACCCTCGTTCCCTCATCCACCTGATCAGCTACTTCAAGTATGTTATCCGCTGCTTTCCTCTGTCTCTTTTCCCCTCTATCTAGCCTGTTGGTATCAGGTTCTCCAAGCCCTCCTTCCTCATTGCATGTCCCAGGAACTTTAATTATCTCTTCCTAATGCTCAGTATTAATTTCCTTTTCGTCTCCTTTTCCCAAACCTCGTCATTGCTCACATGCTCGGTCCATGATATCCTCAGCATCCTTCTGTAGAACCACATTTCAGCTGCTTCAAGTTTTTTCTTCATCTTTGAAGATATTGGCCAACATTCACTGCCATATTGAAGAACCTACGTCACATATCAATCCAGTACTCTCCTCTTTCTTTCTAGCGAAATTGTCCTGATTCTTTACTCAATTTCTGGAATGCTTCCTTCGCCATGCCAATTCGCCTTCGGATCTCAGTGTCGCACTTTCCATCTTCTGTTTGAACGCTTCCTAGGTATTTAGATTTCTGTACCTGCTTGATTTTAGAGTTCATCACCTGTAAATGGCATTTTGGGCTGAAATTTTTGCTGATGACCATCTTGACGTGTTGATCCGATTTATAGCCCACTACAAGATCCTATACAATAATAATACAATTAAAAAATAAATTAAAAGTTTCATGAAATTCATCGGGTTTAATCTCTATTTTTTAAAAATGAATAAAAAATTTTAAAGTGGAAGACAAATCGAAACATGCTGAAACAGATTTTACAGCATAAAAAACAGAATTAATGGGTTTTTTAAGCGTAGCTTATATGTGGCACAAAGCCGAAAGTATAGAGCCCCAACTAAGGGGACAAGTCATCATTAATCGAGTGAGGCAAATGGATTAAACATTCTTATTTTTCATCATGTGCCGTGTCCCTTCAGGAAGTTGGCAATCATGGTCTTCCGCTTCGCTCTGTCTCTTGTCGCTCTCAGTATTTTTTTCTCTTGTTACTCCTCCCAAACCCTGCTCTGCAATCCATTTGCTCAAGCCCATAAATCTAGAATATAAATAGATAGAACCTATCATGTTCACAAAGTGGGTGATTAGTTTATATATTCATTATAATAGAGAATTGATCTCCCACTTTATATCCATATTATAATTTCTAATTTGTTTATCAAATTCTGATTAGGTATGAATCCACCTCTGCTCATTACTGATTAGCTACACAGTCATGTCTTTTAGTTTTATTCCTTCTTCTTCTTCATATGCCGTGTCCCTTCAGGACGTAGGCGATCATGGACTTCCACTTGGCTTTGTCTCTTGTCGCTCTCAGTAATTTTTTCTCTTGTTACTCTCCGAAACTATCATGGTCACAAAGTGAGGGACCAGGTTATATATTGATTATAATAGATTATTGATCCCCCATTTTATATCCACTTTATAATTTCTAGTTTGTTTATCAAATTCTGACCAGGTATGAATCCACCTCTGCTCATTACTGATTAGCTACGCAGTCATGTCTTTTAGTTTTATTTCTTCTTCATGTGCCGTGTGCTTTTAGGCCCATTTCACCATCTCTCCATTGGCCGACTATCGCAATAGAATCTTGAAGTCGCATATTTTCTAAGCATAGTTTAGATATGGCACATGGCCAAAAGTTTGAAGCGCTCGGTGAGGATTAAACGCTCTTTTCAGGCACTGTTCTAGCGACACAAGCTTGTTAAGCATTACACCACGCGCAAGTGCCCCCTTTGTTAAACATAGTTTAGATATGGTACAAGGCCGGAAATATGGAGTACCCACTGATCTAGAGAGACAAAAGACTGCTAAACATTACACTACGTCGAAGTACCTCATTTCTGTAAGCATAACTTAGATGTGGCACAAGGCCGAATGTATGGAGCGCCCGGTAAGGACTGAACTCACTTTTCAATCATCATTCGTTAAGCGTCAAATGCTTATAAACCATCACATCCCATCGAAGATGCCAATTTTTCTAAGCAAAGCCTGAATATGGAACATAGCCAAAAGAATGGAACGCCCGGTGTGAATTGAACATAGCTTAAATGTGGAACAAGGCCAAAAGTATGGAGCTCCAGAGAGGAATGAACTCACTTCACGTGTATCATCCTCATTCCTTTCGTACTTCTGCTCAGAAGAAACTTAAGTCACTGATGCCTCCTCAACAGGTGTTTTCTCGTGCAACCAGACTGGCATCTGGGTCCCACCCATTCACAGTCAGGTTAGCCAAATGCAGACGACAATTCTACTCCTGCAGCTACTTCTCTCGCACTTCCCGCCTGTGGAACTCGCTTCCGTATTCTTGCTTTCCTGACGGCTACAACCTCCAGAAATTCAAATGCAAGGTCAATACTCATCTACTAACCACTGGACTGTAGCTCTCTCCCCACCCCTGTATAACCTTCCCTTTCTCTGCACCTATGTATCTGTCATCGCACCTGCTTTCTCAGCTTTCTATTGTTCCTTTCTAACTAGTTTGTACTCCTCACTCTTTTCTAATTAATCTTTTTACATTTGTGTCGCCCCCTGCACATCAGTGGCGTTTCCGCCTTGCTAGGGGTGAAATGATTAAAAAAAAGCCTTGATTGTAAGTCAAGAGTTATCTCCCACTAACCCTGCTAGTTTCTTCCTCATCTCAGAAATATAGACAAATAGTACACTAATCTGATTGTTGAATTCTTGTGTGTATTTGATTTTGATGTCCCCAATATGTACCTCACACTGTGCGTTGCCTCTTTTGCTGTCAAATATAATTTCTATTTTTCTTATAGATTATTTTTAGACAATTTATTTTCCTCATAAGGCGTTTCAGATATAAGGGATCGAGCTAATGTAATGGATTGCTTCATTGTGGATTGACATAAGTCCATTGCAAAACGTTGTGCCGGATCCTTGTTCTTCATGTGCCATGCCCCTTAAAGACGTAGGCGATTATGAAATCCCTTTTGTTCCTGTTCCTTTGACTCTCTTAATATTTTCCTTTTGTTATTACTTTCATACTCCGTTTCGTCATCCACCTGCTCAAGCCCATCAAAATTCTAGAGTTGTTTTCCTCTGTCTCTCTTTCCCTCTATTCGTCCTGTGAGTATTACGTTTTCCAAACCATCCTTCCTCATTCTTCTTCTTTTATGTGCCAGGTCCTTTCACGACGTAGATGATCAGAGCTTTCCACATCTCCCTATCCCTTGTGGCTGTTAGCAAGCTTTCTCCTGTTGCACCATGTAACCCTCGTTCCCTCATCCACCTGATCAGGTCCTTCAAATATATTATCCGCCGCTTTCCCCTATCTCCTTTTCCCTCTATCTGGCCTCTTAGTAACAGGTTCTCCAAGCACTCCTTCCTCATTGCATGTCCCAGTTTTTTTACTTGTCTCTTTCTGATGCTCGGTATTAATTTCCTTTTCGTTTCCATCCGTTCCAAAACCTTGTCATTGCTCACATGCTCGGTCCATGATATCCTAAGCATCCTTCTGTAGAACCACATTTCAGCTGCTTCAAGTTTTTCCATCATCTTTGAAGAGATTGTCTAACATTCACTGCCATATTGACGAACTGACATCAAATCGCAATCCAGCACTCTTTTCTTTGTTTCTAGCGAAAATTTCCTGTTTCTTCATACTTTGCTCAACTTCTGGAATGCTTCCATCGCCATGCCAATTCGCCTTCGGAAAAAAATCTGTTATATTTTCCTGATGCCAAGTATTTTACCTTTTAGTGTGCATTTTTTCCAAAATTCGTCGTTGCTCATATGGTCTTTCCATGATATCCTCAGCATCCTTCTGTAGAACCATATTTCTGTTGTTCTGAATCTCTTCTTGATCTTTGAAGAGATCGTCTAACATTCGGTGCCATATATGAGGAGATAAACCACATAACAGTCCAGTAGATTTTCGTTTGTCGCCAACGAAATCGTCCTGTCGCTCAATACTCTGCTCAGCCTTTGAAATGCGTCTTTAGCCATGCGAATTTGCTTTCAGATCTCCGTTTTGCGTTCTCCATTCTCTGCCAAAATGCTTCCCAGATATTTAAATTTCTCTACCTGTTAGATAATAGCGTTCCCTACGTCTAGTTGGCATTAAAGTTTAAAAGTTTAGCGTACAAAAAATTATTAGACAAATGTGCGTTGAGGTGCAGGGGATATCGACTCGGAACGACAAATCGGGGTGCCGAGTTCGAATTCCAGTTGAGTTCCTTGCATTCACTTACGCGCAAATTCCCTTGGGAAAGGTATTAATCCATCTCTTCCCTCCAGTTATGGGTTAAATAACAGGATAGATTGGATTCTATAGCAAGTGTTGGCAACCAGCCTACCGCAGAAAGCAATGGACACCTACTGCGGGATAATCTTCTGCCCAGTCAGTCATGTCTCTTTCGAGACATGATCGCCCAAAACGTGTATCACGTATGGCACTTAACTGACTGACTGAATATAATAGTTGAAAACATGATTATGGCTTCTACTGGTCATAAAGTGGGGGATCGGTCTTATATTGTTATGAAGTAATAAACTGATCCCCCACTAATTACTACTTAATATAATACATTCCATTTTCTTTAAAACATTTACCTTACTCCAGGATTTACTCACATCCTTAAGCTTAATTTCCAATTTTATTCACATACAATGACATCATGTTTTATAAGCTGAAGCTTTTTAAAAATGAATTATAGAAACTGGGTCTCAAATGCAACTGTTTTAAAATTTTATTGACGTGTCCTGAAATTTTGAATATTTGAAATATTTATTCATAGTTCAATGGGTAAATTTTCGAATGTATTGATATATGCACACACACACACACACTTATATATATATATACATATATATATATATATATATATATATATATATAAATCCCTTTAGAAATGCTTATTTTATTCTCTTTCTTTTGAAGAATTGAATATATGCTGACAACGCTCCCGAAAATATCAGCGACCGAAACAAAGCTCATCGGGGAATAGAGTGAAAAGTAGCGTCGTTCCCGCTATTCTTACCTTATCTCCTGAGATCCTCGTTTTCAGCCCGAAGGAAGCTTTTCTCGAGAGAAGACATTGAAAAATTCATTTGTCCTAGGAAGCGTTGTACGAATAAAAGCATCTTTCATTCGTACCACAAGGGATCATTGATGGAACGAGATAAAAACGCAAGGAAAGCAATAGCTTATTTCTGAAAGAGAACGAGTAGAAAAAGCTTTAAGTACAGATTCTGAAGGAAACGACAATATTAAAATGCATTCAACTCAAGAATGACAACAAAATGGCCGCATGTACCTGCGTTCATTATATATGCGTATTATATTCAAATATAATACACATATTCTTGCCAGTATTTTTTGATTAACGGATTCATATATATATATATATATATATATATATATATATATATATATATTGTCGTCTGCGGACAGATCTGTTTTGCTGTATCACAGCTCATCAGTACGGTTAGACTCCGAGTGCTACGTAACCCAGACTCGAAACCCGACCGAATTGGCGTCAGTCGGCGACTCTACCCATGGGGGGCCACTGGGCGTTCGGTGGAAGAAGGCAGTCTTTTTAGCGCATATCATATTACGCGCCCAATAGCTAGAGTGCTCAGATTCATTTTTACTGAATGAGCGATGCGTACACGGGAGAGTGGCTACTGTTTTTCAAAGTCTACCTTTCTTCCAGAGTGCTCAATTAGGGTGTGAGAACGTAAATATTGATATATATATATATATATATATATCCACTTAGGGGTCCTTGGCAAAATCAAACGGAGAATCGGTAATGTAATCAATCCCGACTTGGCAGCTCGGGTACAGTCACTTTCTCACCGGCGAAATGTGGCTTCCCTTTGTCTCTTCTACAAATATTTTCAAGGTTTCTGCTCAGATGAACTTAGCTCGCTGGTAACCCCATACATGAATTTGCATGAGCCACAAGATTAGCGACTAGGTCTCTCTAATTTACTGTGAAACCAATAAATTGTAAACGCAAATTCTACTCCCCCAGCTTTTTTTCTCGCACCTCCCACCTGTGGAATTGCCTTCCGTTTATTTGCTTCCCTGACAGCTACAATCTCCAAACATTTAAATGTAAAGTCAATAGTCATCTTCTATCTCACTAACTTACATCTCTCTCTCTCTCTCTCTCTCTCTCTCTTTCTTATACTTCTTTATTCATCCGCTTTACTCTCATCAGGATTACGCGCAAATACCCTTGGGAAAGGTATTGAGCCGTCTCTTCCCTCCAGTTATGGGTTAAATAATAGGACAGATTGGGTTCTGTAGCCTTGGTCGGCAACCACTCTACCGCAGAAAGCAATGGCAACCTACTGCAGGATAACCTTCTGCCCAGTCAGAATGCGCGATACACGCTTGGGCGATCATGTCTCTTTCGAGACACTTAACTTAACTGACTGACTGACTTCCTGACGCCCCCTGCAACCTGTCACTCTTTCTCATATGTAACCCCTTTTGCTCAACTGTGGCAATAAAATTCCTAGCTTGGGACACGATTATATTCAATTTACACACACACACACACACACACACACACACACACATATATATATATATATATATATATATATAATAGAAAACACAACTCGTCATTTTCATTTTTTATAAATCATAGTTCAATTTATTTTTAAATTTAAATTGAAATTGTAATGAATTATAATTTATAACGAATCTAATGACGTGTTGGGCTTTCCTTAGTAAATATCATATTCCTCTAGATAACATATATTGAGCTCTCTATACAGATATAACATGCATACCTATATATATATATATATATATATATATATATATATATATATATATATATCAATTGCTCTGACGAGCAATTTCCCTGGTTCCCCGATAACATGAATTTTCGCGTGCTACTAGATTGGTAACCAGGTCCCACCTATTTACCGTCATAATAGTTAAATATCACAGGTTCTTCTACTCTACTAGTTTCTTTTCTCGCATTTCCCAATTGTGAAACGCATTCCGTGTTTCTTCCTTGGTAGCTACAATCTCCAAAACGTTAAAGTTTAAATTTTCTACTTCCTTGATTCCCATCCATTTTTTATTTTTTAATTAACATCTTATGTAAGTTTTTTTTTTCTTTCACTGTCTTGCCTGGGGTGAAATTATTTTAAAGAAAATAGATAGATAGATAGATAGATAGATAGATAGATAGATAGATAGATAGATAGATAGATAGATTATGAATAAACTGAGATAGATAGATAGATAGATAGATAGATAGATAGATAGATAGATAGATAGATTATAAATAAACTGAGATAGATAGATAGATAGATAGATAGATAGATAGATAGATAGATTATGAATGAACTGAGATAGATAGATAGATAGATTATGAATGAACTGAGATAGATAGATAGATAGATAGATAGATAGATAGATTGTGTTTAGCCAATTAATGAAAATTCGTTTATCAGTGTATATATCGGGAAATTATTGCTTTTAATATACGTTTATCTGGGCTGACTAGGTATTATATATATATATATATATAATATCTACTCTTCAGGTTTGATTTGCTCATTATTGCATTCTAATTAGATATGCTTTTGTTATTGGATTAAAATAAATATATTATATCTAAAAATCTTGACCCAACCCCATCGCCCCCAAATAGGCATAGGAATTGTTTCAGTCAGATAAATGCCATACATGATACAGGCTTAGGCCATCATGTCTCGAAAGAGACATGACTGACTGGGCAGAAGATTATCTCGTAGTAGGCTGCCATTGCTTTCTGCGGTAGACTGGTTGCCGACCAGGGTTAAAGAACCCAATCTGTCCTGCCATTTATTTCATAGCTGGAGGGAAAAGAGATAGATTATATTACATTATTTTATTAAGTGTGATTAGTGGAGGATCATTTTATTTCTTCATAACAATAGAAAACCGACCCCCTACTTTATGCCTAGTAGAAGTTTTAATTATGTTTCCAACTATTATATTCAGTCAGTCAGTTAAGTGCCATACGTGATACACACTTCGACGATCATGTTTCGTAAGAGACATGACTGACTGGGCAGAAGATTATCCCGCAGTAGGTGACCATTATTTTCTGCGGTAGACTAGTTGCAAGACAAGGCTATACAACCCAATCTGTCCTGTTATTTAACCCATAATTTGAGGGGAAGGAGAGATTAATACCTTTTCCAAGGGTATTTGCGCGTAAGTGAATGCAATAAATTTAACTGGAATTCGAACTCGGCTCCCCGACTTCTTGTTCCGAGCTGATATCCATTGTACCACATTGCACATCTTTTCGCTGTTTTCGACTCTGCTTTGCGGCGGCGACGTAGTCGCAGTCGTTGTCAGCTCGTATCGGCGGCGGCAGCGAAGGCGGCTGCGGCGGAAGCTGAGGCGGCTGCGGCTGCAGTGGCAATGTCAACGGTATACGGCAAAACAGCGGACGAAGTGCAGCGGTAGCGAACCACAGAAGCAGATGACGTTGCTCTAGGGTTAGGCGGACGAGACAACGCACTCGACAGGCTCCCGCTACTCTACACAAACTCCTTTATACTCCACGCGTGTTAACAATCAGATTAAATAACTCTATCTGTCCTTCTATTTAACCTATAGTTAGAGGGATATTATGTAGTTTAATACCTGAACTCCGTCTCTTAATTCTCTTACCAGATCCGTGATGGAGAAAATTATTGAGACTACATTGGAAAGCTTATTTCCATCTGAATCCTTCTTGTACTCCTTGCTATCTTAAAGAAAACTTTCATCTAAAATCTCTCAAGTGGGGGAGAAGAGTAAATAATACTTTGCCGTTGAAGACTCGAGAAGGCTATACCGGTGTTTGGGAGACAGCGTTTTGCTTACGGTGCGCAGGAAACTGAGTCCTTAGTGAAGTAGTGTTCCGGGTTCTACGAGAAGCAGCTGGGAGAACAGATCCAAGTGGTGATTAATTCGTCTACGAACTACACCCCGAGAAGACACAAATTCCCACAAAAATCTCAGAAGACACCTCAAAGATATAAACTATTAAATCCTTTTGAAGCTGATTTCTTAAAATTAATAAAAAGTCGGTTTTAAAAGATCTACGAATAAATTTTTATTTAAGGTGAGATATGGATATAATTTTTCAAATCATATGATTTATTACTCAAGTTTGATAAGTTAAAACTGTATATAAAATTGATCCAAGTGTTATCGTAAATTCATTATTAAAAATCTTACTGGCAATTATAAAATTGATAAAGACCATGGAACTGTCTTGAAAATTAATCTAGATAGCGCTGAGTTTGCTATTAAATTTAATGTTATGAATAGAATGAGTAAAATCAAATTTTTAAAAAGGCATATGTACCATAAATCTAACTTTGATAATGAAGTTCAAACTAGACTAATGAACCCCTTCAAAACTGAAATAGGGCTTATTTATAAAAACATTAAAAAGAAAATTAATTGACGCTATCCAAAGATCTTCCTTTAATAATCTGTGGAAAGATTCTCTGATACAATTAAATAGTTTAATAACATTATAAAGATTATTTTCATTCAATTTGACGTAATAGATTTCTATTCTTCTGTTTCGAAATATCTGTTGTTGAATAGTCCGAATATCGCTAAGAAATATGTAGATATAACTGATGAAGAATAT
Source organism: Ascarosepion bandense (assembly GCA_037127315.1). Lineage (NCBI taxonomy): Eukaryota > Metazoa > Mollusca > Cephalopoda > Sepiida > Sepiidae > Ascarosepion > Ascarosepion bandense. The sequence continues at coordinate 37,292 of JBBBDQ010030140.1, forward strand.
GAAGTTACCTAAGCATCTTGAATATTGGCATTATTCAATAATAATTCTAATTGGATAAAAAGGAACTGCGATAGTTTTGACGTCCCCATGGGTCCTTCTGACTCCACTAGAAGTGCATATTTAATAGGCATTTATATTTTGTACATTCTTAATAGGATTATTGAATTCAAGCAATAGCGTATTGTCAAATCTAATAGTAATGGTCCTCTATCCTCTAAAATACAATAGAATGTAATAGGGACTTTTAAATTACTTGGATTTAAAAGTAATATTTCCCCAAACCTTAAAATAGGGATTTTTCTGTATATTATTTGTACCGGTCAAATTTTATTCAAGACATATCATAAAAATAGTGAGTCACCTTTATACATTAATGTTAATTCTAGCTATCCCCACCAAGTGATAAAGCAAATTCTCACTAAAGTTATTACTAGGATAAATAAATTATCCTTCAATATTAATGATAATGAATCCCTTGTAATAACGCTCTAAGAAATGGGTTTTATACCGGATTAATTTGATTAAACACCCCCCCAAGGAAACTGATATTTATAAGTCTCAAATATAAGTAAAGAAAGGTATGGTTCAGAAATCCTGCTATTTATCTGAAGCTTCTTGTCTAATGTCCAAAGTAGAAATCCCGCCACCCAGTCTGCCATCTTGGCATTAATCACATTCCCATTGCCAAAGAGATGCTCCCTTTGGCCTTTTCTATAAATACTTTCATGGTCATTGTTTAGATGAACTCTTTGCTATGGTGCCTAGACTCTTCGAATTTAAACACAGTTAACTTTCATCTTCAAAGATTTAAATGCAATATTAATCGTTATTTACTGTCTTCTTGATTCCTCTTCTTTTATTGTTCTCTCTCCTTAATTATGTTTTCTTCTCATATTATTATAAGTCCTATGCTAACAGTTTCTTCTCTTGCTTGTGCAACTCTCTTCCGGCTTCTTGCTTTCCAGTCAAATATGATATTCAAAAATTTAAATGCAATGTCAATCATTATTTACTATCTACTTTATTCCTCTTCTTTTTTATTGTTCACTCTCCTTAATTATGTTTTCTTCTTCTCATATTATTATAAGTCCTATTGTCTAACATTAATATTTGTCATTATTTTCTCAAATTGATCGATAAATTTAAATTTAAAAATCGACAAAGCAAGTTCTTTAATAGAAAATCATTAAAAGTTAGTTATTTTCGTACTAAGTATATCCCCAGTACTATTAATTCTCATAATAATTAAATATTAGATAATTTTTATAATTATCACTAAATAAATACAAATAACACCTATAATTGTAAAAATAAGGATAACTGTCCATTTGGGATTATATGTATATCTGAAAAAGTAATCTTCCAACCTACTATTTTTCTATGGAATATGATATTGAAAGAAAAATATATTTTGGATTTTCTTAGAAACGTAGATTTTATAATCATATATATTCATTCTCTAGGCCCCCACCTTAAATCCCAGATAACTCTATCTAAATATTTTTAGGAATTAAAGGATAGAGGACTCTCTCCATAGATAAAATAAAGGATCGTAGGTAAATCACAAACTTCTATTAGCTTCAGCAATAACCGTAACTTATGTCTACATAGAAAAATAAAATAATTAAATTTAGTGGTAATTAGCAGCATTTAAAACAACGAAATGAAGTGGTTTTTACATCCCGTCAAAGAAAAAGATTTAAATTACCGGTTTTGTAAGATTAAATTATTTTCTTACCAATAATTTTCCAGTAAATTTAGTTGTTTCTATATTGTGAATCTGATACTTTATTTTAATTCTATTTTAAATTCTTAATTTATTATCATTATTTTTAATTTTATTATTGTTATTTTTATCTATATGTTTTTATTCTTTAGTTTTTCTTATTCTTTATTTATATTTAAAACATGTAGGTTTTTAAAACATGTAGGTTTTTAAAACATGTAGGTTTTTAAAACATGTAGGTTTTTATGTTAATTACTTGTTACTGTATCTAATTTTTTACTATATTGGCTTCTTATGTTTTTGTGTATATTTCATTTTTTAATTTTCTCTTGTGTCTTATAATTTCATTTTTTTCTTTGTCTTTATAATGATCTTTTTTGCTTTATGACCATTTTATGATACTTTTTCATTATGAATCTCTTGGGACGCCCGCGCCTATTTGGCTATAATGGACTATTCCATTACTATGTAAAGTAATGGTGGCATCTACGGCGAGAGTGTGCCGAGCAGCTGATCGACAAGTCAGTCGTAGACTTCCGGTGACGACCCGGAAGTACCCATTGCTCATACTACGTCTTACGACGGTTGAGACGATTAACCCTTATTCTTGTATTGGATACTAATAACCTTTGTAAATACTATTTTCACGGAATACAACAATTAACCTATTCCTGTTGTTGAGTTATTTATTCTTACTCACGACATAACAGAATCTCTTTTCTCACTTTTCTATAATATCTTTCTTTGTGAATCTTTAAATGGTATTTTTTTACTTTTTAAAATTTTAAATAGTTTTTGTTATAGCGAATTATTTGTGACTGTAAGTATTTTATCTGTGTCCTCTATTCTTTATTTCTCTTTATAATTTTTAGTTTTTTTATTCTTTAGTTTGATTATTTTCATCTTTTTATTTTGTATTTTCATTGTATTTTATTATTGTGTTATTATTGTGTGACTATATGGCCTCTTATAATTATATGTTTCTTCAATTATATTTACTTAGAGGAAAACACGAAGCAAAAACCAAAATAAAAGGGCTGAAAACCCGATATGATATCAGGGTATCGATTTCCAATATTGGAGTCAAATAATTCATCGAAAGATAAATTAATCTAAGTAAGTCCAATTAAAATTATCGTACCTGTCGGGAAGAAAACTGGAGAAAATGAGCCATATTGATGGCTGAATATCGGTTTTTGATCAGATTCGATAGAATATCGGGGGTATCGATTTACGATATCGGGGAAAATGAGTCGTCTGAGAAGATCTACTAATGTTTGAGATTAAAAACTATCATTTTACCAAGTTAGAGCAAATTCTGCAGTAAAAACCACGATAAAAGGGCTGAAATCCTGATCTTGATCAGACCTGATCGTATATCGGGGTATCGATTTCTAATATCGGGGAAAAATCGGGAAAAAAATAAGTAGACCATGATCTGACCGGAAGTCTAAAGAATATTTCTGTGAAGTTTGGTGAGAATAGGATAAAGATTTTGGATTTGCTTAAAGGACATACTGACAGACAGACAGACAGACAGACAGATAGACATACAAGCACACGCAAACATCTTGCCTTTTATGCATATATATTGTAGAAATAATGGATTTTATTTGTAATCTGATATTATTTCTCGTTGTAGTAGATACAAGTATTTCAGTAGTCGCCTCGATTTTTCAAAACAGTGTGAATTAATGAAGCTGCGCTGTCCTTTGAAGCTCTCAGTGTTAAACGACTCTTTATTGGTGTTTGTTGTACAAATTTCGACACAGGTTCGAATTCTGCTGCAGGCACATTTCTTTATTTATACTACCAATTAACAAGTCTGTAGATGTAATCACAGTATTTAAAAATTCAGAACGTCTATTTAAACATGTGTATATACAAGGATATATCATTTAAAATAAGGTGTGTGCATATATATATATATATATATATATATATATATATATATATATATATATATATATAATTACAGGTACGCATTTAAGCGCAAACAAACAAGTACGCATTAAAAAATGAATCATTTATAATTGCATATAAAAAAAAGAAAAGAAGAGAATTATACGCAGTCAATTGATGATAACCCCTGACGAGAGGGCGGACTCATTCCCGGAGGGTCCGATCACGAAAGTCTGGAGTTGGGATGCTGACTGTAATATAAAACATCTGAGTGACAAAACTTTTAGTTGCATTAATCACCCCCTAACACACGCATCTTGATAGATAGATAGATAGATAGATAGATAGATAGATAGATAGATAGATAGATATGAACTCACTGAGATAGATAGATAGATAGATAGATAGATAGATAGATAGATAGATAGATTAAGAATAAACTGAGATAGATAGATAGATAGATAGATAGATAGATAGATAGATATGAACACACTGAGATAGATAGATAGATAGATAGATAGATAGATAGATAGATAGATAGATTAAGAATAAACTGAGATAGATAGATAGATAGATAGATAGATAGATAGATAGATAGATTATAAATGAACTTAGATAGATAGATAGATAGATAGATAGATAGATAGATAGATAGATAGATAGATTATAAATAAACTGAGATAGATAGATAGATAGATAGATAGATAGATAGATAGATAGATAGATTAAAAATAAACTTAGATAGATAGATAGATAGATAGATAGATAGATAGATAGATAGATAGATAGATTATAAACAAACTTAGATAGATAGATAGATTATAAACAAACTTAGATAGATAGATAGATAGATTATAAATAAACTGAGATAGATAGATAGATAGATAGATAGATAGATAGATAGATAGATAGATAGATCGATAGATTATAAATAAACTGAGATAGATAGATAGATAGATAGATAGATAGATAGATAGATAGATAGATAGATATGAACACACTGAGATAGATAGATAGATAGATTGATAGATAGATAGATAGATAATCAAGCATATTTTTCGATCAAGCTTCTCGTTCGATCATTAAGAATCATCGTATCGTGCCTGTATTAATGACCGCTTGGAAGCATTTGTAACAAAAGTTTAAATTGCAGACGCATAAGCAAAACCTTTTGTGTTTTACCATCAAGCTACATGAATCGCATCTTGCAAAGGCAGTCACTAATTATCCACACCGGTTTTTGTTGTTAGCAGTAAACGGATTATTTTGTCGGAAGCGTCGGCTAAGCTTGTAGAAGAGCCAAACATAATCGAGCACTACCTCATTTGAGAGAAGCTGAAGGTTGAAAAAAGGTAAAAGGGTTTTTTTTGTAATAATACATATGAATTTATTTAACGAAGACTAAATTGACATCAATTTTCTTTTTTTAAAATAACACATATTTTTGGAAGTTCCGCATGAGGTTTTTCTTTAATGTATGTTTAGTTTTCTAAAAAACAAAAACAAAATGGGTTTCTGAAGAAAAGACAAAATAGAGTCGCTCTTGTGTGTACAATTGTAGTAGGTGAACAAAGTCGTCCTGAGGGTGAATGAAAACGTAAATGATGTCTTTGTTCTTTTTTCTTTTACGTTGCCGACAAGTAAATTGAGAGGGAGGAGAATTATTGTGGTGTAAAAAACAGGGCGAGCGAGTGAGAAAATGTAGGTCAGCTGTACTTGGGGTCAGTCAGATGACTAGTACCACCTGTAATGTTTTTTTTTCTTTGTTGACTGCCCATGAGGAGAATCAATGAATGCAACTCGAAAGAGAAGGTGAAATATTAAGAAAATGCAGGTCGCCTGGACTTGGTGTCCGATAGACGACCCGTGACTCTCTATTGTGTAAGACAAAATCACGCGTATTTAAGTGTTTTGGGAGAATAGAAATGACCCGTCTTTTTATTTCTCCTTGCTTCTGATCTAATCTAAACTTATTTATAAATGGAACTTTGTCTCTGTGCGTGTGTGTGTGTTTGTGTGTGTGTCCGTTACCTAAAGACTCCGAAACGGCTGAACCGATTTTCTTGAAAATTTACGCAGTTGTACTATAAGCGTCTGCAAGTGTTCATAGCTAGGTTTTGTGTCGAATATCTACTTAAATACGAGTATCGGTAACAATAATGTTCAAAATAATTCATTACAAATTGTCGGTTGCTTATAACCAAGTTTCGTTAAATTTCGTTAATTTCCGTAACATGTTTACATTTGTTTGAGATTACGATACATTACACAGCAGATATGGTTTGTTTACGATAGATCGAAAATTGTGTTATATAAGCTTAAGCATGATAAAAACCTCGTCTGATCAAGAGGCTACCCATGGTCGAGTGGTCAAGACGGTACCAGACAAAATGGTATGCTTCCCCTATGTAATAGGGGTCGCAGGTTCGAATCTTGCTGGATAGCACACATTTTCGTCATAAAAATTTATCGTGAAATAATCAGGCCGGGAGATATAAATATAAAATACTGTTTAATTAAAAACAGAATATCTACTTAAATACGAGTATCGGTAAAAATAATGTTCAAAATAATTCATTATATATCTATATATATAAAAGGCAAGATGATTGTGTGTATTTTTTCAGCCCTTTTATTTTAGTTTTTGCTTCGGGTTTGGCTCGAAGTAGGTATTACTGTAGTTCTTAGTCTCAGCCATGATACCATTTACTCAGAGGACTTATTTAGCCTTCAATATTCAGTTTACGACGAAAAACACTTATTTGATATCAATACCAGGAAATCAAAATTTGACTTACATCCATTCATTCTTCTTTCAGTCTACGGCGTCGCTTTAACTGGAAACAACTATTGCTTTTTAGTCTTTCGTGCCAACATCCAAAGAGTCTGAGCCCCCAGGATCATGGATTAGTTTTAAACCTTTCATTACACCCGAGCAACGCCGGGCTATACTGCTAGTACGCTAATAAATAAGAGAGTGTATCCATTTTGTTTTCACTGACGTTAGCACAGGTAAAAACTTGCGAGTCATCTGTTTATTAAAGGATTTTTTTTAATGGTCAATGGATAAAGGCATAGGCTTTTTATTGGCTAATAAAAAGGTATGAACATTTTTTGTGCAATCAAATCTCTTGAAATCCAACAGCGCTTGGAGACCGCACCGTGGATATGTACTGCAGGCAAAGCTGGGTCACTTTGCCTTGCCAGAAAATTTTTCTCGTCAGAATCTATCTTGTACATTGAAACGTTTATAATTCATCTTCATATTGAATGCTGCTATCATATCGGTCTGGTGCTCCAATTATACAACTCGTGAATCTTGGCAAAATCAAAAAATAAAAAAGATCTGTAATATAATTTATCCTGACTTGTCGTCTCGATTCAGTCAATTTTACTCTGACGCGGTATTGCTTCTTTTCTACAAATATTTCTATGACAACTTCTCTGACTAGCGTGTTTTTTTTTTTAATCATCTCACCCCAAGCAAGGCATTCCACTGCCATTATTGCGCATGGGGCTACATAGGGGAAGGTAAAGAGAAGGAGTGGTTAGACATAGCGAATGTCAGGAGGAAGGTGACAGATGACTAAGGATAGCGAGGATGAGGGTCGGGCAGATGGGAAGAGTGTTTGATAGAATGGGTGCATGTTAGTGTGTTAGGAGGTGTCTATTGACCTTACATTTAAACTCCTGGAGATTGTAGCCGTCGGGGAAGCAATCGTTTGGAAGAGAATTCCACAGTCGGGAAGAGTTACTATACTGGCGCAAGATCTCACTTTTTAAGGTTGAAATAGCGAAATGCAACCGCCTCTTCTACTCCATAAGTTTCTTTTCTCGCAATTAACACCTGTGTTATTCCCTTCCGTTTTTCGCTTCTTCTTCATGTGTTATGTTTCTTCAGGACGTAGGCGATCATGGACTTCCACTTGGCTCTGTTTCTTGTCATTCTTTTCTCTTGTTATTCTTCCCAAACCTAGCTCTGCAATTCATTTGCTCAAGCCCTAGAATATAAATGGATAGAACCTATCATGGACAAAAAGTGGGGAATCAGTTTATATATTGATTACAATAGAGAATTGGTCCCCCACTTTATATCCACATTATAATTTCTAATTTGTTTATCAAATTCTGATTAGGTATGAATTCACTTCTCATTAGTGATTAGCTACGCAGTCATATCTTTTGGTTTTATTTCTTCTTCTTCTTCATGTGTCGTGTCCCTTCAGGACGTAGACGACAATGGACTTCCATTGGCTCTGTCTCTTGTCGCTCTCAGTAATGATTTCTCTTGTTACTCCTCCCAAACCCTGCTCTGCAATCCATTTGCTCAAGCCTATAAATCTCAAATATAAATGGATAAAATCTATCGTGTTCATAAAGTGGGGGATCAGTTTATATATTGATTATAATAGAGAATTGACCACACACTATATATCCACATTATAATTTCTAATTTGTTTATCAAATTCTGATTAGATATGAATTCACCTCTTCTCATTACTGATTAGCTACGTAGTCATGTCTTTTAGTTTTATTTCTTCTTCTTCTTCTTCTTCTTCTTCTTCTTCTTCTTCTTCTTCACGTGCCGTGTTCCTTCAGGACGTAGGCGACAATGGACTTCCACTTGGCTCTGTTTCTTGTCATTCTTTTCTCTTGTTATTCTTCCCAAACCTAGCTCTGCAATTCATTTGCTCAAGCCCTAGAATATAAATGGATAGAACCTATCATGGACAAAAAGTGGGGAATCAGTTTATATATTGATTATAATAGAGAATTGGTCCCCCACTTTATATCCACATTATAATTTCTAATTTGTTTATCAAATTCTGATTAGGTATGAATTCACTTCTCATTAGTGATTAGCTACGCAGTCATATCTTTTGGTTTTATTTCTTCTTCTTCTTCTTCTTCTTAATGTGCCGTGTCCCTTCAGGACGTAGACGACAATGGACTTCCATTGGCTCTGTCTCTTGTCGCTCTCAGTAATGATTTCTCTTGTTACTCTTCCCAAACCCTGCTCTGCAATCCATTTTCTCAAGCCTATAAATCTCAAATATAAATGGATAAAATCTATCGTGGTCATAAAGTGGGGGATCAGTTTATATATTGATTATAATAGAGAATTGACCACCCAGTTTATATCCACATTATAATTTCTAATTTGTTTATCACATTCTGATTAGATATGAAATCACCTCTTCTCATTACTGATTAGCTACGTAGTCATGTCTTTTAGTGTTTATTTCTTCTTCTTCTTCTTCTTCTTCTTCTTCTTCTTCACGTGCCGTGTTCCTTCAGGACGTAGGCGACAATGGACTTCCACTTGGCTCTGTCTCTTGTCACTCTCAAAGTTTTTTCCTCTTGGTATCTCTCCCAAACCCCGCTCTGCTTACCATTTGCTCAAGCCTATCAAGTAGGTCTCGCGCTGCTTTCACCTGTCTTCTTTTCCCCTCTGTCCGTCCTGTGAGTATTAACTTCTCTAGTCCTTCTTTTCACATTACATATCTCATAAATCGCATCTCTCTGCCTTATATTAAGTATGAGTTTTCTCCTCGTTTCCATCCTCTCCAACACCCCATTCCATGGTATTCTCAGCATCCTCCTGTAAAACCACATTTCTGCTGACTCAGGCCTCTCTTTCATCCTCGATGAGATCGTCAAACATTCACTGCCGTACAGAAGAACAGTCACCACATAGAAATCCAGCACTCTCTTTTTTTTAATTTCCAAAGAGATTTGCCTGTCTTTCGCTACTCTGGTTTGCTTTCAATCTTCGAAAATAAATAAACAATTAAAATGTATGTTGCCATTTTTGTCTTATTGAAACTCTTTCATTTTTTTGTCCTTCCCTCGATCAAAATCTTCTCTTTCTCTTTCACTTACACTTTAACACACTGCACACGATTAGCGTTTCTGCCTTGCTTGGAATCAGACGAATGAAAAAAAAAAAAAAAAAAAAAAAAAAAAAAAAGAAAGAAAGAAATAAACAACTATGAATTGCAGTTACGTGTAAATCAGATGTGCGTTGTGGTCCAGTGGATATCGACTCCGACTCAGAACGAGAAGTCGGAGAGCCGAGTTCGAATTCCAGTTGAATTCGTTGCAATCATATACGCGAAAGGTATTAATCCGTCATATATGGGAAAGATATTAATCCGTCTCTTCCCTCCAGCTATGGGTCAAATAACAGGACAGATTCGTTCTATAGCCTTGGTTGGCAACCAGTCTACCACAGAAAGCAATGGCAACTTATAATGATTATTATTTCCGTTTCTGCTTTTTTTTCCTTCTTGTTATTACTATTATGTCATTTTCATCATATTTCGGTTTCTGCTTTGGTCTCACTACCAACCAAGTCTGCGGGGAGACCTAAGGCAGGTCGTGGCGTGTTGTTATGTCCCCATTTCATGTTTTTTTCTATCTTCCCTATCATCCCTAGCGTTACATAGATAAAGTTTTCCTTAGTGTGTGGGCTGTACTTAATAAGACAATTTTTTGTATATCTCTTAAGCTGGGGTTTCCAGGGATTCTTTCAATGTGTTGTTTTGTTCCATTTTTTATCATTCCAAGTGCACCTACTATCACTGGCACAACTCTTGTTTCAATTTCCACATTTTTTCTATTTCAATTTCCAGGTCTTTATATTTTGACAGTTTTTCAAATTCCTTGGTTGCTATGTTACAATCCGCTGGACAAGCCATATCAATTAATAGACAAGTTTTCTCTTTCTGGTTTTTAACAATAATGTCTGGCCTGTTTGCTCCAATTTTTCTGTCTATGTAGATGGCGTCATCCCATAGAATGGTGACATCTTCTATTTCTGTAACCGGTGCTGGGTGATGTTCATACCAGTGTTTGTTTACAGATTTTCCATAGTGTTTGCACATTGTCCAATGTAAATATTACCCAAATCTATCGTGGCGATTTTTATATTTATTTGGGGCAAGCACAGAACAGCCTGAGATTAGGTGGTCTATTGTTTCTTGGTGTTTATCACAAAACCTGCATTTTGCATTTATATTATTATGCATAATATTTGCATGAAAGTTTCTCGTGAAAAGACTTTGGTCTTGTGCTGCAAGAATAAAGCCTTCAGTTTCAGACTTTAATCCAGATGCACGTAACCATCCATGAGTATTAACTTTGTCAACATTGGATTTATTGGAACGTTTTAGATATTGGCCATGTTGAGGTTTTCTTGCCAGCGTTGTTTCATCTGTTCAAGAACTTTATCTTTGGCTTTCATTTTCATATCTTTTACCGCATTAGTTGGTTCTTGGCTTCTGTTTTGCTTTTCGACAGAATCTACTGAATGTAAATCTTGTTTGTATTTACTGCCTTCTTTTATTATTGAATATTTCTTCTTTCTTTCTTCATGTTGCCTTACTAATTGTATCATCCAATCCTTTGTTGTTTCTATGTATGTTAGTAAGCCAATAGTTGTTGTCTTGTATGACAATTCCAGCTGAATAAGACCCCTTCCACCTTCTTTACGGGGTATGTATAGAGGGTCTACATCAGCCTTTGGATGATGCATCTTATTATTATTATTATTATTATTATTATTATTATTATTATTTCAGATTTTTCTTCTCCTTTTTTTCTTTATTTTTTCTTCCTCTACTCCTTTTAATTATTAGCGTTTTAGTAATAATAATAAAAGTAGCAGTAGTAGTAGTAGTATGAGTAGTAGTAGTATCATTATTATGATTATTATCTCTGTTTCTTTTTTCTTCTTTTTTTCTTCGTATTATTTCTTCTCCTTCTTCTTCTTCTCTTCTATTTATTATATCTTCTTCTTTTTCTTCTTGTTTCTTCTTATTTTTTCTTTATTTTTTCTTCTTCTTATTTATTCTTCTTCGTCGTCTTTTTCTTCTCATTATTATTTCTCTTTTCTCTTCTTTTTCCTCTTCATATTATTTCTTTTTCGTCTCTTTTTCTTTTTATTACTATTTCTTCTTCTTTTTTGTTCTTCTTCTTTTTTCTTATTCGTCTTTTTCTTCTTATCATTTTTTCTTCGTCGTCTTTTTCTTCTTATTGTTATTTCTCTTTTCTCTTCTTTTTCTTCTTCATATTATTTCTTCTTCGTCTTTTTTCTTCTTATTATTTTTTTCTCATTACTTCTTCTTTTTCTTCGTCTTTGTTTTATTATTATTATTTCCGGTTTTTCTTCTTTTCCTTCCTTCTTCTTCGTATTCTTATTTTTATTAGTAATAATATTATTACTTTTATTATTTTATTTATTATTATTTTAATTTTGGCTTCTTTTTCTTATTCTTCTTATTCTTTTTTTATTATCATTTCTTCTTCAATTTCTTCTTCTTCTTCTTCTTCCTCTTTTTCCTCTTATTTTCACTATTTTCGCTTTTTATTCTTGTATTTTCTCTTAATACTTCCACTTTTCCGCTTTATTTTCTCTATTTTCTTCCCGCTTCGCTTTCTAACATTTCCATCTTCTCTTTTTTACGAACGACATTTTGGTTTTTCTTTTAAAAATCCAATATCAATTCTCTTCTCATTTGTTTTCGATTGCTTTTAGCCACCTACCTTCTTCTTTTTCCCACTCCACCCTCTCTCTCTCTCTCTTTCTTTCTCTCTCTCTCTTTCACTCTTTCTCTCTTTCTCTCTCTCGTTTTCTCTCCTTTTTCACTCTCTATCTCTCTCCCTTTCTTTCTTTCTCTCCCTTTCTCTCTCTTTCCCTTTCTTTATCTCTCACTTTCTTTCTTTCTTTCTTTCTTTCTTTCTCTCTCTCTCTCTTTCTCTCTCTCCCTTTCTTTCTTTCTCCCTCTCTCTTTCTCTCTCTTCCTTCCTTTCTCTCTTTCTATCTCTCCTATTTTCTCTTTCTCTCTCTCTCTCTCTCTCTCTCCCTTTCTTTCTCTCTTTCTCTCTCTCCCTTTCTTTCTCACTTTCTCTATCTTTCTCTCTCTTTCTCTCTCTCTCTTTCTTTCTCACTTTCTCTCTTTCTCTGTCTCCCTTACTCTCTCTTTCTCTCTCATTTTTTTTCTCTCTTTCTATCTTTTCCTCTCTTTTTCTCTCTCTTTATCTCTCTCCCTTCGTTTCTCTCTTTCTCTTACTACCTCTTTCTTTCCATCTTTTTGCTTCCCCACCTTTCGCTTACACATTCCCACTCTATTTCACACACCGCCTGTCTCCTCCTTCCTTGTCTCCTGTCTTTCATTTCTTCACCATTTTGATCATTAGCATCAAGGAGAACTTAGCCGGAAGCATTCTTCACTATTTGAAAATCCGTATCAATGTCAACTTAATTTTTAGTTCAGAATAGATCTTATCTCTTTTAATTCTTTGGTATATATATACATATATACGATTTTTAATCCCTCTCTCACAATATATATGCATATATTATTTATCTTATATTTTTGTTGAAACTTTCCTTTTCTAAGTTGTTCATTTCTGCTCTTGGGGCAAAGCTTATTGCTTGCTCAGTACACAATTTTCTAACGAAGTTAATAATAGCTCTTAAACAGTTACTGGAAAACAGAAAAAAAAACGCTTCCAGTTTGCGGGTAAATAAAGCGTAACCCTTCCAGGTAACTGGAAATAGAATATTTCAATTAACACAGTACTGTTATGATTTTAAGTATGTATTATATTTAATGCTTATTATTGTTAAGAAAGAAAATGCGATCGATGTCTGGATAACGGGGTAATTTGGAGTAGATATGCGTACAATTCCGTATTTATACTTTTAAGTTTTGATTATATTATTGTCGTCTTTGTATCGATTGAACTAGACGAACGTGTGTGCATGTAGTTGCTTTTGAGAAAGGTTAATATAACTGCGATACTCGACAAACTGCAGAATATATTCCTTCTCTGCACTGCATTAGTAACGATTTTTCTAAATACTAAGAAGAAAAGCTTACGTAGCAATAGACGTGATCAACTAAAAAAAAAAATGAAATTGAAAGAAGAAAAACAAATGAAGTTTAAACACGTAAGTGGAAACAGATGTTGGAAAATCTTTTCAAAATTAAACATAGTACGAACTACGAGTTCTGAATCAGGCAAACATGTCTATAATTCCTTAACTTAATCAGAAAACGCACATTAGAATACAGATTAGAATACATAACCACAACTATATATATATTGCGGAAAGTTCCAGAGATTATTGAAGTGGATTAACAACTGACATATTTAATGGCTTCCCCTATGTTGTCAGGTGTCACAAGAACGAATCCTGTCGAATGACACACATTTTCTTAATAAAATTTGACAAAAATATTCCAACTGGTAGAGTTTTATGTATATATATACATTTCAAATAAAAACAGGATATCTACTCAAATACGATTATCTATAGTATATATAAAATTTATATATATATATATATATATATATATATATATATATATATATATACTCAAATACGATTATCTATTAAAAATAATGTTCAAACAAATTATCTAAATTTATTTATAAATGGAACTTTGTGTGTGTGTGTGTGTGTGTGTCTGTGTGTGTGCCCGTTACCTATAGACTCCGAAACGGCTGAACCGATTTTTTTAAAATTTACACAATTGTACTATAACCGTCTGCGAGTGTTCTTAGCGAGGTTTTGTGTCGATGTACCCCCGATAAATATCGAAAATCGATAAATACACTCATAGACAAAGACATAAGAAACGATATTCAAAAGTTTCAAGGTTGCAGTTCTTACAATAGTGCAGAAAATCGATAATATATATATATATATATATTTTCTAGACATATTCTATTAAATATAAGAGACAATGAATGTCTATTATATTTAATCATGAGCCGTTCTAAACGTCGTATTTTTGCTTTAATTTCAGTTGAAAATAAAGACAAAAATTCTCCAACATTTGGATAATTATTTATTGGTTTTCTTCTAAGCTTTCGGCTCACATGAGCCATCTTCAGAGAGGTAGTTTAAACTGAAATATTATAAAATCCACCATCACCGACGATTTTATTTTGTGTTGACATAAAACTCCGCTTGGCAACGGCAATAGTTACCAAAAATAATAAACGCAGTTCTTAAGTTTGCGATGCGGTTTTATGACGTCACACCGCGGGATAGCGCGAAATGACAACAAAACCATCTAGTCAAATGCAATGTAATATGTTATTTCCTGTTTTAAAGTTGATTTTATTGAGTGTTGGTTGTTTTGATTTGATGTACATGGCCTCCAATATCTGCAGGTTCCTCTTACTGTGTGTATGAGTAAGGATCACCGTATTGTTGACCAAAATCTGTCTGATATTACCTACATGTTTATGTTTTTCAGAGAAATGTTGTTTAATAGTACTCTGATCAGAAAGATGACATGTAAGTCTACGGGAGAGCGTGGTTGTGGTAAAACCAATATATGTACTAGGTTTTTGAGTAGTATCAGAGATGCAATCTCTGAATGGGCATGTAAATTGGTACACTACATTGGTTTTTTGTAAAGAATTTAGTTTAGTGCCTGTTGGGTTATTATAAACTATGAGGTCAATTGTTTTAAACTTTTTATAATATATAATGAGTTTAATTTGATTATTACTATCCACTGGTTTAACATTTCTACGTATTATGTTTTTGAGAGTTTTTTCATCTTGTTTATAATTATTATGTATTTGGTTGCAATAGTATTGAACTATCCAGCAGGATTCGATAAAAACCTCGTCTGATCAAGAGGCTATCCATGGTCGAGTGGTCAAGACGGTACCGGATCAAATGTTATGCTTCCCCTATGTAATAGGGGTCGCAGATTCGAATCCTGCTGGGTAGCACACATTTCCATAATAAAAATTTATCGTAAATAATCAGGCCGGTAGATATAAATATAAAAATACTGTTTAATTAAAAACAGAATATCTACTTAAATACGAGTATCGGTAAAAATAATATTCAAAATAATTCATTATATATATATATATATATATGGCTAACACCTTAGTAGCAAGTAAGTGGTGAAGATTTCGTCCTTTTTTGTTGGCTCTGCATATATATATATATATATATATATATATATATATATATATATATATACTAAGGTGTTAGCCATAGTGTTAGCCATCAGTCAGTGTAAATTACGCAAGACCTATAAAAGTAATATGAAAGATACATATTACAAAAACATAATGTTATTGACAAGTGGGAAAAAACTTGCATTAGATAGGCAGAAATTAAAAAATCTGGTTGCTTCTGGTTCGAAGAATTTTGTGAACAGCAGTATAGAATATGAAGACAGATATATAAGAGGCATCAACCGTCTCCCAGAACGCAGATTGAAGTTAATCTCTTGCATGTGATCAATGTTAGCGTATTTGCTTTTCGAAAGTGAGTCTTCTCAGCCGTATGCGGAGTCATCGTGATGTCAACTACCAATATGATATCCCCGATAATCATACATATATCTTCTTCTTCTTCTATGTATATTGTTCTTTTAGGACGTAGACGATCATGGCCTTCCACGTCTTCCTATCCCTGGTGGCTCTTAGCACGCTTTCTCCTGTAACGTCTCGCAGCACCCGTTCTATCATCCACCTGCTCAGGCCCTTCAAATATGTCATCCACTGTTTTTCTTCTGTCTCCTTTTCCTTTTTATCTAGCCTATCAGATTCTCCAAGCCCTCTGTCCTCATTGCATGTCTCAGGAACTTCAGTTGTCTCTTCCTGGTGCTCACTATAAATTTCCTTTTCATTTTCATTATTTCTAACACCTAGTCATTTTAACGTCATTGTAACCTCTCTGAAGATGGCTCATGTGAACCAAAAGCTTAGAACCAGCATAATAAAAACATATCCAAACGTTGTAAAATTTTGTCTTTATTTTCACCTAAAATTAAAGCCAACATACGATGTTTAGAACGGCTTATAATAAAATCTAATAGACATGCATTGTCTGTTATATTTAACAGTATATGTCTAGAAAAAACTATATATATATATATATATATATATATATATATATATATATATATATATAATGTGTATACATACAGATTTATATATATGTACATGAAAAACATAATAGATATTGGAAATATGTTCACTTTTTCTATTCTTAACATTAATATTTTTTCAAAACAACGATGTTTTTTCAATTTAAAAGTCCTACAAGTTAACCCATAGCTATGAGGAGGAGATATATTTATACTTTCTTCAAAGTTATTTATGTGATTGAAAAACGAAACGTATTTTCTTTGAAATCATGACAAATCGCATACACTCGAGAAAAATAATCTACAGCCATAATCGAATATATCACGAAGGGACATGGTATTGCAAAGATAAAATAAAAATATGAAGAAAAAATTAATCAATTTATAGGGTCAACTTTAAAAATGATCTCCTCACATGAAAATAAAAAAAAACAGGAAAGAACACTACAAGAAAATTAAGTCAAACGCTTTTTTATTTCATCTCGATATCGTAATTTATACGTCACCATAATCAATTCACGCATGCGTATTCGTAATCAAATTGTGGTTCAGGATTCACGCATGCGCAAGACCAGCAATGCGTTTAACGCAGATCATGTTCACTTTAGCCTACGCTTTAGACAATATGACTGATGTCTCTTCACATGCGAGATAAAAATTACTGAACCAGTTCAGAAGATTACAAAACAAGCGGTTACGAAAATAGTTCAACACAAAGTGTTTTTATCTTTATATTTCCACGAAAGATTTAGAGATTTATTTACCTTCTATTGAAAAAATCTAATTTTATATCCATGTATGAATTGTAAATTCAACCCTATTTGCTGATGAATCTTTTATTCTAGATATTTTAAAATTATTTGTGCACATTTATCTAACCTAATCATACATTCTGATAAGTGTTGAAATATTGATTTGTTAATCTAGTATTTAGGCAAAATGTACGTTTTGAAATCTGTTTTGCATAACAAATAACTTTTGATAATAAATTAGAATCTCGAAGGGGAAAATACATTATTTAATATAGGAATACATATTCCATTTCTCGAACTATTGATTAATGGGAATCTATGCCATTTGAATTCAGATAACATTAATATGGACACAAGGTCACTGCCGTGTATTTTGATAAGCTAGTAATAAATTATTGATAAAAATATATTGATTGTCTTCGCAAACGGAAGTAAAAACTGCAAATTGGATTACTGATCAAAAATACATTAGATTCAGATGAATTATTTTATTTGATCCGTAATTTGCCCCAAAACGTAATTTTATTATTTCTACGTTAAACATTAAAATGGAAAAAGTAAATATATATAACATTAAAACAACGACAATATATGAGGTCAGACGGAAAAGGAACAGGACGGAATTCGCAAACAATTTATTTTAGTTCCATAGAACAAAAGTACATGGTTTACTATTCACAGTAATAACCTGACCCTCTAATCCATCCTTCATTGCAACATTTCTGGAAGGATTTGTCTTGGGTGATCCTTATGTAATAGATCAACGTTAACGGATGTGGTAACTGACAGGTACATCCGAACCTGGAAGATGTCAACAAATGCCAAAAAAGACCAAAAAAAACAAAACAAAAAAAAAAACACAAACGGCAACCAACGTAAAATACGATGGCCAGCATGTATAGGATACATCTAGCCTTAGATAAAAGTCAACCGTGAACGAGGGTGGTTGACAGACATATACGGCCATACATGACGTCAATAAAGTGACAAACAGAAAAAGGAAAAGTGCGTGGGATTTTGAGAACTTTTTCTTTTTAGCTTTGTTCAATTTTTGTCTTATTTAATTTCTCCCTTTCAGATTTTTTCAATAGCTTCTAACTGAAAAGGATTAATTCTGAATTTAAAATTTAACACTGAGTTTTTAACGCAAAATCGTGCACAGCCTTGTATTTCTACCCTCCTACTTATCGCTATCTCTCTCTCTCTCTCTCTCTCTCTCTCTCTGTCCTTCTGCATATATATATATATATATAACAGAAACAGCTCTGTCTGCGGATTACTATATATATATATATATATATATATATAGTAATCCGCAGACAGAGCTGTTTCTGTTATATATATGTCCCCTTTACGCCTTAAGAATTCATCTGCCCTTTGTAGCCTAATGTTTCTCCTACCGGGTTGCTAAAGTACTATTTAGAAAAAAAAAAATGAAAGGGTAAGAACGGATGACAATATATATATATATATATATATATATATATATATAGTCATCCGCAGACAGATCTGTTTCGCTGTACCACAGCTCATCAGTACGTTTGACATCCGATTCCTTATTACCCAGGATTGAAAACCGACCAAATAGGCGTCCGTTGGCGATTCTACCTCTGAGCTATGGGCGCTCGGTAGAAGGAGGCAGACTCTTAGCGTATGATGTATCATACGGCAGTAACCAGAGTGCTCTAATTCATTACTGAATGAGTGATACATAGATGCAAAATTAGCTACTGTTTATTTTTCAAAGTCTACCATTTTTCCAGACTGCTCACACTATCGGTCATAATTATTAGACTACTCCTGTGTTTTAAAAAAATGACGTATTTCATACTATTTTTTAGTATTTATTGTCAAGTGAAAAATTGTAAATGAAAATAGAACAGGTCTTTTTTAATACTGAACAATAACATGTACATCAAATGAATTTATGAATATTTAATAACTACCTATATTGCATGAAAGAATGAAGAAAAATTTAGGGTGATTTGGGTTAGTTCATCTTTGCTTCCTTGCCTTGTAAAATTTTGCAAAGTAATAATAACAAAGAAAAACTTTCTAATTTCATTTGGAATTATCCAGTTTAAAATAGTATGAAATGCATAATTTATTTTTAAAAAACTGGAGTGGCCTCATAATAATGACCGGATATATATATATATATATATATATATATATATATATATATATATATCCGATTTAATTTAAGATTAGTTGCTTCCTTTTTGTGGACTTACACTAAGTATATACTTAATATTTACATTTTTCATCCCCCACCCCGTTCTTACCCTTTCATTTTTTTTTTCTAAATAGTATTTTAGCAACCCGGTAGGAGAAAAATTAGGCTACAAAGGGCAGATGAATTCTTAAGGCGTAAAGGGGACATATTTTTTCAAAATTTGTCTCTCGCCCGGAAAGGAACGACATAAGCAACAGGTGCCTCTTGACCGTTACCCTAGGACTGTAGATAAGAAAATTACTCCAAGAACATGGAAAGTCAGGACGCTGAAAAACTGTGGTAAACTTGAGAATGTCAAACAAGGAATGAGCAGACTGAACATCAGCTTTCCCGACAGCTATAATCTCCAAGAGTTTAAATGAAAATCAATAGTCATATCGTATCTCACTAACCTGCATCCTCTCTCTCGTGCTCTTTTCTCCGTTCACTTCATTCTCATCAGTATTCTCATCATTCTCTTATCCACTTCCTGACACCCCCTATAACCTGTCACTCTTTCTCATAACTTTCCTCTCATGTAAAACGATAAAATGCCTTGCTTAGGGCGATATGATTATAAAAAAAAATCTATAATATTATAATATAGATATCAGTGGGGGATCAGTTCTACATCACAATCACTATATAAACAGATCCCTCATTTTATGGCCATAATCATCTTTCACTTACCCACTTTCTGACACCCCCTATAACCAGTCACTCTTTCTCATAACTTTCCTCCTATGTAATCCCCTACGTCGAATCCATTACTAAATCCGCTGCTATGAAAATTGGCTCTCTGTGCAGGGCCCGGAAATTCTTTCCACCTGAATCTAATCTGCACTTATACAAATCTCCCATCCGCCCGTGTTTTGAATATTGTTGCCACATCTGGTCGGGTGCCACTGCTTTTCTCCTCGGGCTTCTTGACAAAATACAGCGAAGAATCTGTAACGTGATTGATACCGACTTAGCTGACCGCCTACAGTCACTCTCTCATCGGCGTGATGTCGCTTCACACTGCCTCTTCTATAAATACTTTCATGGCTTCTGCGCTGATGAACTTAAATCACTTAAGGTGGGAGTTTGAACGAGATACTAGATTGGCAACTAGGTCCCACCCTTTTACAGTGAAACCGATTAAATGTAACCGCGATTTCTACTCCAACAGCTTCTTTTCTCGCGCTTCCCGCCCGTGGAATTCCCTTCCGCATTCTTGCTTCCCCGACGGCTATAACCTCCAGGAGTTTAAATATAAGGTCAATAGACACCTCCTAACACACTAACCCTCCCATTCTCTCCAACTCTCCCCCTATGTACATCCTAACTCGTCTATCGCCCTGTGTAACCCCCTGCGCTATAGTGGCAGTGGAATGCCTTGCTTTGGGCGATATGATTATAAAAGACAAAACAAATATGCGAAACTAGATGTCCAAACAATGGAGATTTCAACAGCGACAACCACAGAATCATATATGCAAGATGTAAAAATAACGAAAAGGTATTCGCTTTACTACTGGATAAAAAATGAATAAATGTGATATTGCCAGTTCTCTGAAAAAGTATTCCTGGTCAAAGTTAAATGAAGACGCTTCAACGTAGCAATTATAGCAGTGTTTGCACCAGCACCTCAACGCACTGAGGAAGAAATAGAATCTTTTTATTCCACTCTTGTTTAGTGAAACACATTATTCCTCAGATAATGGACTCTCCCTCCTATATTAATAAGGATTAACAGGAAGTTAATGGGAGAAGTCCTTGGGAAGTTCATGGGAGTTCTTTAGACTTCTATTGAAGTTCAGAAGAACGACTAGACAGTTGATATTAGTCGGCAGTTAGCTGAATACTAAGGAGTCAGCTTTCAGTGGAAGATTACGAAGTTCCTAACATTTTAGGTACGTTAAGTCGATTAACATCCGACCTAGTACGCTTATAACCTTCAGTCAAAAAACTACTCCACAACAACTCTTGACAATGTCAAGGCTCACTGCAAAACCCGAGAAATTAGAATCATCATGGAAGACTTGAATGCCAAAGTAGGCAAGGAGAGGGAAGGGGAAACAACTGGCAAATTTGAATTAGGAATCTGCAACGACCGGGGTAAATGATAGGTCCAGTGACATAAGGCGAATGACCAGGTGATAATCAACACCTGGTTTTAAGAATACGCAAGACGTAAATAGACACGGAGAAGCCCAGGTGGGGGACACCAAAAACCAAATAGATTATATAATCATAAACAGAGGGTTCACAAACGCAGTGTGTCAATGCAAAACGTATCCAAGTGCCGACTGTGGATGCGACCACATTGGAGTTATCTGCAAATTAAGGCTGAAACTTCGGCGACTAAAGAAGTATAAGACAGCACCCAGACTGATAAAACACGCGCCTGAATTACTTCAACTTACAGATAAAATACACTGACAGTGTGAGAAACAAATACGAAGAACAAGTGGGAAATAGAAATTCGAAATGGGACAGACTTAAAGAAACGCTAGTGACATCAGCAAACAACATGATCACGGAGGAAATCAGATGAAGAAGAAAAAAAAAGTGGAAGACCGAAGAGATTCTTGACTTGATGCAAAGGAGACAGAAAACTATACCAAAGCATGGAACTGAATATAAGAAACTACAAAATGAAATAAGGACCAAGTGCAGGCAAGTTAAAGATAAATGACTTAGCAACAAACGTGCCGAAATAGAAAAATTCCGCAAAACTAATAAAGGATTAATCCAAAACGAAATAAGGGAACTGACAGGACAAAGAACATTCTCCTTAAACGAATTTACAAAATCCAAAGATGGAACCATCATATAGGAGAAATAGAAAATAATCCAGCGATGGGAAGAATATATAATGGATCTCTTCCACGACAAGAGAGAGCAACCGACAAAGATGCTGACGGACCGGAAACACTAAACTACGAAGTGAAAGCTGCAATGACCAATCTGAATAAGGACAAACCAGACGGCATTGTAAGAGAGATGTTGACAACCTTACAAGATTTTGACACAGAGAATATTATGGAAATAACAAATGAGATCTATAACTGTGGTGCAATACCAGGTGACCTAAGCAAATCAATTTTCATAGCTCGGCCTAAAAAGCCAGCTGCAATCGAAAGCGAACAATCATCGAAGAATCAGTTTGATAAACCACATAACGAAACTCATTGCCAGAATCCTGAAGAATAGAGAAGAGAAGCGAAATCAGACTGGAAATGGGACAAGAACAGTGCGGTTTTGATAAAGACACTGGAACAAGGAATGCGCTATATATGCTTAGGATGCTATCAAAAAGGGCGATACAAATGAAGATGAAAGTTTACCTGTGTTTCGTAGACTATGCCAAGTCGTTCGACAAAGTACGCTACAAGGAATTGATAGAAATTCTCAGTTACCTTGACATATCTAATTGGAGTAGATAGATCTATCTATCGCCCGGTTCAGACTCCACCCAAGTCTATAGAACACGTTAAGAGGCTCATCCCTTGTTTCCTGTTTAGGATGTGATTTCCGGCTTTCTCTTTACCAATTTTCTCACTTTGTTTTTTTTTTCCAGTTAGAGTAGATAGATCTATCTATCGCCCGGTTCACACTCCACCCACGTCTATTGAACACGTTAAGAGGCTCATCCCTTGTTCCCTGTTTAGGATGTGGTTTCCGGCTTTCCCTTTTCCAATCTTCTCACTTTCTTTTTTTTTCCAATTGGAGTAGATAGATCTATCTATCGCCAGGTTCACACTCCACCTGCGTTTATTGAACAGGTTAAGAGGCTCATCCCTTGTTCCCTGTTTAGGATGTGGTTTCCGGCTTTCTCTTTTCCAATCTTTTCACTATTACGTAGCCCACTGCACATCAGTGGCGTTACAGCCTTGCTCGGGGTGATACGATTAAAAAAACAACATATTTGGCAAAGATATCAGAGTAATCAAAAACCTCTACTGGCAGCAAATTGCCTTCATACCGGCAGGTAACGAATTCAGCAGATATACAAAGATAGAAAGGGGCGCAAAACAAGTCTTTTCACCGAATCTCTTCGACTTGTACATCGAGACTATTCTGAGAACCATAGAATTTATGTCAGGATTCGTCACTGGCACTCACAATCTCAATAACATAAGATATGCAGATGATACAGTGCTGATAGCTGACATGGAAAGAAAACTACAAGACCTCTTAAAAAGGTTAGTGACGAAAGTCGAAAGGACTACAAATAAACTGCTGTCAATTAACCACCACAGACAACCGCACCTCCCTCGCATTAGCATGGAACAGGCTTGACTCCCAGAGAGTAAAACACTACGCCTGCTTGGCCTGACACTCTCAGCGAACCTCAAGTGGAATGACTACGTCGAATCCATTGCTAAATCCGCTGCTATGAAAGTCGGCTCTCTGTGCAGGGCCTGGAAATCATTTCCGTCTGAATCTATCATGCACTTATATAAATCTACCATCCGCCCGTGTATTGAGTACTGCTGCCACATCTGGTCGGGTGTCCCTGCTATTCTCCTTGGGGTTCTTGACAAAATACAGCGAAGAATCTGTAATGTGATTGATACCGACTTGGCTGACAGCCTGCAGTATCTCTCTCACCGGCGTGACGTGGCTTCCCTGTGCCTCTTCTATAAATATTTTCATGGCTTCTGCTCTGACGAACTTAAATCACTGGTGCCCCCTAGATGTGAATTTGTACGAGATACTAGATTGGCAACTAGGTCCCACCCTTTTACAGTGAAACCGATGAAATGTAACCACAATTTCTCTCCAACAGCTTCTTTTCTCGTACTTCCCGCCTGTAGAATTCCCTACCGCATGCTTGCTTCCCCGATGGCTACAACCACCAGGAGTTTAAATGTAGGGTCAATAGACACCTCCTAACACACTAACAGACACTCTCTCCAACTCTCTCCCTATGTACATCCTAAGTCGTCTATCACCCTCCTTCTGACATTTCCTATACCCAATCGCTCTATGTAACCCCCTGCGCTATAGTGGCAGTGGAATGCCTTGCTTGGGGTGACACGATTAAACAAAAACAAAGACTACGAGAAAACCGAATGTATGGCTAACAGCAAACGAAGGTGTCAAAAATGCCAATTACAGGTTGGGGTTACTAAAATCAAACAGGTATAAGAATGTAAGTACTTGGAAATTGTTCTAATGGAAGACGGAATGTGCGACACTGAGATCTGAAGGCGAACTAGAATGGCTTAAGACGCATTCCAGAAGCTGAGCAGAGTATTAAGAGAAAGGAAAATTTCGTTCGTAAAAAAAAAGGAGTACTGGATAGATATGTGATGTCTTCAAGAAAAAACTTGAAGCAACTGAAATGTGGTTCTACAGAAGGACGCTACGGATATCTAGGATCGAGCATGTGAGTAATGATGTGGTTTTAGAAAGGATGTAAATGAAAAGGAAATTAATACTGAGCATTAGGAAAGCCAGCTGAAATTATTGGGACATATAATGCGGAATTAGGGCTTTAAGAATCTGATAATCACAGGTCAGATAGAGAAAAAGAGACAGGGGAAAGCAGCGGTGTGAGCGGTTGGCTCTCTGCCCCTGGTCCGGAACCTGTTGTGATTATACAGACCGGAACCTGAGTGGGTTGATGCTGTCGAAACGACACTAGTTATGACGACGCTCTCGGGTCGCTAATCGTGATAATGGCCTCGTTAGAGTAGCTGGTCTTCAAGACGTCTAATCCAACGGTGAACTTTCCTGCCCACGCTGAGTACTTTGATCTTAGGAAAGACACGTTGAAACCCGGTGGCTGTTTCTCTACCAGTTCAAAACTAGATCGGACACACGTGTACGCTTGTGTTGAAAATATATAAACACAACACCAAAAGAAAAAATAAATAAAAAATCTCGAAGACGCCTGTTTTTAACACTGCTTTGAAAGAAAGTGTGCAGAGTGTGGTTGTCGTATAGTAGATTATCCGTTATAGTGAAGTGAATGTACGTGTTGAAACAGTTCAGTTTGATTTGTTATAGATAGCCCACTATAAGAGGGGTACAAAACAAGAAAATCAAATTGTATATAGAAAAAACAATTATATATATATTTATATATATATCAA
This sequence comes from Ascarosepion bandense, assembly GCA_037127315.1. Classification (NCBI taxonomy): domain Eukaryota; kingdom Metazoa; phylum Mollusca; class Cephalopoda; order Sepiida; family Sepiidae; genus Ascarosepion; species Ascarosepion bandense. Next base: position 62,893 of record JBBBDQ010030140.1, read on the forward strand.
TTAAGTTTTTTACAAATAAAATAATGTCTTTTGATTCGTACTAGTTCGTTTAAAATGTTCATAGTACTAATTGCCGAAAGTGTATGTGTGTATGTGTGAGCGTTTGTTTGTTAGGAGTGTCTTTGAAGTGTCCTCTCAGTCTTTCGGGTACCGGTCAGTCATTAAGTAGATTGGTAAACAGTGAAGAAAAGAAGATGAGAGAGAAGGAGAGGCAACAATAATACGATCGATTGACGCTTGTCAAGGGACGTGTTAATTAAGCTCGTATTTTCTCGACTGCGACCGTCTTCTTGTCTCGTCCTTGTATTTCGTTTTCTGGGGCTCCAAACAGGTCATTTGAGAATTCACACCCGGATATAATTCTTGGCTTCCCATTGAACGATAAACAAATTTCGCGTAAATAAAGCGTAGTTTTAGTGCGAATCATACTTTTGTCTCCTTCTAAGGAGGGTGGGCGTTCTTTGATCTGGAAATGAATAAAAACATTTGCAGGAAGTGGACTTTGGTACTTTTTTTTTTTTTACATATTTTGTTTTTGTTTGAAAAGCATTTTTTAAATATTTCTTTTGTTTCAAAATTACGGGGAAAAATATTCATATTTTTTGTTGACCAAATGAATTTTTAAACCGTCGAAATAAAAATTGAATATAAAGGTTCATTTTTTTTTAATAAGAAAATATTTTTGTCGCGTTTGACACCTGTGATTTGATTTCTGTGACGTAAATTAGCAACCATCTTAGATCTTAGATGTTTTACGGAGCAAATGTAAACAATGGGCTCCATTGGCCAAAAAGTGCGAAAGGGAAAATTTGCTGAACTTAAACTCAAAACGTATGTGTCAACCTGGCTTCCCTGTAGATAGGTGTCCCTAGAAAGTTTGAATGGCGTAGCTTAAAAAATGTAAGTGTGCATAGGGAACAGTCACACACAGACTCACAGATTACCTTTTATATATATAGATTATAATGTGGATATAAAATGGGGGATCAATTCTATAAATCTAATCAATATATAAACTGATCCCTCATTTTGTGGCTATGCTAGTTTTTATATATTTATATTGTAGGTTTATGGTTTTGAGCTAGTGGATGGCAGAGCGAAGTTTGGGTGGTGTAACAGGAAAAGGCGTGTTAAGAACCACCAGGGATAGGGAGATGTGGAAAGCCATGATCGCCTACGTCCTGAAGGGAAAGGGCACATAGAAGAAGAATGTATATGCCAACTGTTTATAAGAAATTATAATGTGGTGACAAAATGGGGGATCAATTCTATATTATAATCAATATATAAACTGATCCCTCATTTTTTGGCCATGATAGTTTCTATACATTTATATTTTAGATTTATGATCTTGAGCTAGTGGATGGCAGTGGGGGTTTGGGTGGTGTAACAGGAAAAGGCGTGCTAAGAACCACCAGGGATAGGGAGATGTGGACAGCCATGATCGCCTACGTCCTGAAAGGACAGAGCACATAGATTTAAGACATGAGAATAAAAATTCTTTGTATATATTAAATGTTGATTGAATATCAGTTTAGTTTGGTATTTGAGACGCAATTAATTTTATGAGTGAATGCCCACTAAGGTATAAAATAAATGTCATAAAATGTTTTTTAACGACATCGAAGGAAAATTCATTCCCTTGACCGTTATTCTCTAGAGAACTCAGCAACGTGAAACAGACGGAAGTTAATAACGGTTTCCCGAACTAACTTATACATAACCAAATTGGATTATTTCCACTGCACTGGTAGCCAGGTAGGACCAATTGATGCTCAGATTGTATCTCAGACAGCAAAGATGAAAGGCGCTGAGGCGTCAATCCTGTCTGGAGTAGATGCTTTCAAGCGTGATGTGATTTCTGAAAAGAGGCAAATATGATTGCTGTTATATTTGTTGGTGAGAAAAAATTACACTTTATTACATAAATTTACTTACGAAATTTGTCAAAATAACCTCTCATTCTCCACCTTGACCAAAAACTGCTGCACAAGCCATGTTCACTAGTGGAACTCTGTGACACAGTAAGATTGTAGTAAACAAAACAAATTGTAAATTTAAAATTCAAATCTGACTCACTGATTTTGTTAGAAAAAAAATAACAAAATAATAAAAACGAATTTTCTTTAATGTACAAACTTTGCATACAAAACTCGCAAAATTTCACAACTCGATATGAAATATTTTTCGGTAAATAACAAACTTGGAAATATCTAAAAAAAAAAGAAAAACAAAAATTCAAATAAACTTTAATTATAAAAAAATTAAATACGACAGCAACATGCATTCAATGCCTTCTTCTTAATGCTGAAAATGGTTACTAACAGCCTCAGTTCTCCTTTCCAACTTTCAATAAATGATTTCCATCTACTCCTCTCATTGGCATCTTCTCCTACTACTAAAACGCCGGGCTATGATGATAGTTTTTATATAAACTGTTGGCGTATATATTCTTCTTCTATGTGCCTTGTCCTTTCAGGGCGTAGGCTATCATGGCTTTCCACATCTCCCAATTCCTGCTGGCCCTTAGTATGTTTTCTCCTGTTACACCACCCAAACTTCACCTGCTTCGGCCCTTCAAATATGTTATCCACAGCCTTCCTCTGTCTCTTTTGCCTTCTATCTGGCCTGTCAGTATCAGGTTCTCCAAATCATCCTTCCTCATTGCATGTCCCAGAAACTTCAGTTGTCTCTTCCTGATGCTCACTATTAATTTTCTTTTCGTTGGCATTCTTTCCAGCACCTGATCATTTCACACAAGCTCGGTCCATGGTATCCGCAGCATCCTTCTGTAGAACCACTTTCTGCTGCTTCAAGTTTTTCCTTCGTCTTCGATGATATTGTCCAACATTCACTTCCATATTGAAGAACTGACATCACATAGCAATCCAGTGTTTTAAGTTTCCAGATTGCGTGCCTCCTCCAGAAATCAGAACGTGGCTGGTCCCAGATGGCTGGGTGACTTTCAGCGAGTTACCTAGAATACAATAAAAGTAGCATGATTTTTTTTTTTTTTTTTTTTTGCATAGCGAAATGCTAAATGTGTAATTAATAGATCGGAGGTTTATCTAAACACATTTATAAATGGAACTTTATCTGTGTGTGTGGGTATGTGTATGTGTGCATCTGTGTGTCCGTTACCTATAGACTCCGAAACGGCTGAACCGATTTTCTTGAAAATTTACGCAGTTGTACTATAACCGTCTGCGAGTGTTTTACGCTAGGTTTTTGTGTCGAGGTACCCCCGATAAATATCGAAAATCGATAATCGAAAAAATCCGGTTATAGAAGGAGTGGTCCGATTTTAATCAAATTTGATACACTCATAGACAAAGACATAAAAAACGATATTCAGAAGTTTCAAGGTTGCAGTTCTTACAATAGTGCAGAAAGTCGATAATATATATATATATATATATATATATATATATATATATATATGAGGTAAGATGTTTGTGTGTGTCTGTTTATCTGCCTGTATGTCTGTATTTTTTCAACCCTTTTATTTTAGTTTTTGCTACGAGTTTGGCTCTCAGTAGGTATAATTGTAGTTCTTAGTCTCAGCCATGATTCCATTTACTCAGAGGACTTATTTAGCTTTCAAAATTCAGTTTACGACGAAAAAAAACTTATTTGATATCGATACCAGGAAATCAATATTTGACTTACATCCATTCATTTTTCTTTCAGTCTACGGTTTCGCTTTAATTGGAAACAACTGTTGCTTTTTAGTCTTTCGTGCCAACGTCCAAAGAGTCTGAGCTCCCGGACCATGGATTAGTTTTAAATCTCTCATTACACCCGAGCAACACCTGGCTATACTGCCAGTTTACAATGTTCGTAAGTCATTTTTGTAAGCAAGAGAATTTTTTCGAATGTAGTTTTGACATTTCTATTTTAGGTTTTAGGAATTAATTAAAAGAGCTTTGTCAGTAATTTTCAATGAAACTTGTATAAATGACAAATTTCTGCCAAAATGGAAAATGTATCATTTTCCTTGGTTCGAGCTGTCGTTTTTATCTATATTGTTATATTGACGACATTTCGGCTAGTGTATGCTCCGACCTTCTTCAGGTGACTAGAATTTTGCACCAAACCTTTATTTCGATTCCTGGGGTAGATTGTTCTTGTTCCATGTGTAATGCTACTTCTGGATGCCTTAGTCATTTATAAATATGAGTAAAGCAGTCTGTTTAGGATGTGGTTTCTGGCTTTCTCTTTTTCTTTTTTTCTTTTCAATTAGAATAGTTAGACTAAACTATCGCCCGGTTCACACTCCACCCACGTTTATTGAACAGGTGAAGAAGCTCATGCCTTGTTCCCTGTGTAGGATGTGGTTTTCGAATTTCTCTTTTCAAATCTTTTCACTCTTACGTAGCCCCCTACGCATCAGTGGCGTTACCGCCTTGCTCGGGGTGATATGATTAATATATATATATATATATATATATATATATATATATATGGATTAAAAACCGACAAGATAAATAGACATAGTAAAGAACAGGAAAGAAAAGAGTTTTTCGATGTTACATGTTTTACTTTTTTATTTCTCACATACAATGAAGCAACATGTGCCTTGTGGTGCAGTGGATATCGGCTTGGAATGAGAAATCGGGGAGCCGAGTTCGAATTCTAGTTGAATTCCTTGCATTCATTTATGTGCTAATACCCTTGGGAAAGGTTTTATTCCACCTTTTTCCTTCCAGTTATGTGTTAAATAATAGGACAGATTGGGTTCTATAGCCTTGTTCGGCAACCAAGTCTACCGCAGAAAGTAATGGCAACCTACTGCGGGATAATCTTCTGCCGAGTCAGTCATGTCTCTTTCGAGACATGATCGGCCAAGCGTGTATCACCTATGGCACTTAACTGACTGACTGAATATAATAGTTGAAAACACTGGGCATAAAGTGGGGGGTTGATTTTCTATTGTTTTAAGTAATAAACTGATCCCCCACTAATTACTACATAATAATATAGTACATCACTTCCCCCATCTAGTTATGAGTCAAATAATAGGACAGATTAGGTTTTATAGCCTTAGTCGTCAACCAGTCTATCGCAGAAAGCAATGGCAACCTACTCCGGGATAATCTTCTGCCCAGTCAGTCATGTCTCTTTCGAGTCATTATCGCCCAAGCGTGTGTCACGTATGGCACTTAACCGACTGACTGAATATAATAGTTGAAAACATGATTAAGGCTTCTACTGGATATAAAGTGGGGAATCGATTTCCTATTGTTTTTAAGTAATAAACTGATCCCCCACTAATTACTGCATAATGATATAGTACATCCTCGGCCGGTTCGTAGATAGTTAGATTCAGAATATGGCTCCCATTTCACCAGGTCTACCGCCCTGTGCTAACTGCCACCACTGAATATGTATGTCAGGCTCTTGATAAGAACGGTGAAGCTCGAGTTGTTGCTCTAGATATATTGAAAGAATTTGACAATGTTTGGCACGCTAAATTTTGAGAAACCTCCAGGGCGTATTGTTCTTAGTATATCTTCCATATTAATCTAATTTTTTTTTTATTAAATCAAGATTACTTAGAAGTTCTACTTTCCTTTTGACAGACAATGTCAAACGCTTCCGCATGGCCTATGAAAGTCCTCCTTTTTCCTACATCATTCTGAGCATAAATTACTTGTTCCAGTAGATTTAACAAAGCCTAACTGCTCTTACCTTGTTCCCATTCTGATTCTACTTTGAACTGTGTTCATTGGATTTGCGTTGTGGTGCAGTAGATATCGAATCGGAACGACAAATTGGGGAGCCGAGTTCGAATTCTAGTTGAATTCCTGACATTCACTTACGAGTAAATACCCTTGGGAAAGGTATTAATCAGTTTCTTCCCTCCAGTTATGGATTAAATAATGGGACAGATTTGGTTCTGTAGCCTTGGTCGGCAACTAGTCTACCACAGAAAACAATAGCAACCTAATGCGGGATAATCAGTCAGTCATGTCCCTTTCGAGACATGATCGCCCAAAGCGTGTATCATGTATGGCACTTAACTGATTGACTGCGTTCATTAGATATCGTATGATACACTCTTGTGTAAATTAATTGAACTAACTGCTTTATTTTTTTTATTTCACCATACGCTCAGTTTTAGACACACTAAAGTGATAGGGTGTAATCGATATCTAATTTATTTATTTGGTCAGATTTATTCATTTGCAGTGGTGTGCAGTAATATGAATTAATTTACGGTGTGCATGATGAATTTCTTTGGTCGTGACATCCATTGCTTCATTCGTGATTGCATTTGATTTTATCAGGCCCTGATAGTATTTTCTCTGCTGTCGATTATTTGTCTTAAGGCCATTGCCTGCGATGGTCGTTTCTCCAAGTAAACGTACGAAATTGTAACGCTGCAAGAACAAATTCACAAGGTTTGCAGAAGTATCGCAGATATTATTGGCGTTACCTTTTCAACTTTCAGTCCTTTTATCAAGATAAAGAAGCGAACTGCATTCATCAATCCAAAATGTAAAGGAAAATGCGATCAAAAGAGAACATCTACTCCAAGAGACGACGTATAGGTGATCAGGGAAAGAGTGAAAGATCCTACGAATTTGTTTTAAGTAATTTGCAAAAGGGTGTAAGTTACTTTTTTTTATATCGCTTATTAGGTTGAGTTTCCAATGGGGTTCACATTTATTTGGACCTGGTCTTTTAAGAAGCAATATGAAAATGGATCTACATAGGTCTTCGATCTCATTTTATTTATCACGCCTGTAATCAGGACAGTGGATATCGGCTCGGAACGAGAAGCCGGGGAGCCGAGTTCAAATTCCAGTTGAATCCATTGTATTCATTTACGCGCAAATACCCTTGGGAAAGGTATTAATCCGTCTCTTCCTTCCAGTTATGGGTTAAATAGCAGGACAGATTGGGTTCTATAGCCTTGGTCAGCAACCAGTCTACCGCAGAAAGCAATGGCAACCTACTGCGGGATAATCTTCTGCCCAGTCAGTCATGTCTCTTTCGAGACATGATCGCCCAAGCGTGTTTCACTTATGGCACTTAACTGACTGAATCAGGACAAGGCCGAAATCATTCGAGGATACCAGTGGGTATCTGTCTTTCTGAATTTATATTTATTCTTCTGGTATATACTTAAGTCGGAGTCTACCTTGTGGGACTCTCTTCTTCAGAGTAGAGAGGAACCCGGGGCTTAGTTGAAGGGCAGTTTCGTCTGGTGCAAAACAGATAGATGCTCGTCCCTGGCTTGTTCAGAGTCGACGGGAAATTTATGCTCGGGATTAAGGGCTTGGAGTTCCTACCTTGTACCGCATTCGGTGTCGGTAGAGAATCAGATAACAGATTAGACTTTCCGGTTTATCAGCTCGGTTGCATTCGCTCTCTCACCGGTATGACATGGCTTCCCTGTGCCTTTTCTATAAATACTTTCACGGTTTCTGCTCCAATGAACTTAGATCACTGGTGCCCCCTAGGTATGAATTTACACGAGCTACTAGATTAACAACAATGTTCCACCCATTTACAGTAAAACCTATAAAATGTAACCGCAATTTCTACTCTAACAGCTTCTTTTCACGCACTTCACACCTGTGGAATTCCCTTCCATATACTTGCTTCCCCGACAGCTACATTTTCCAGGAATTCAAATGTAAGGTCAATATACATCTCCTATCACACTAACTCGCATCAATTCTCAGATCGTTTTTTTTATCTACTTCACCCCCATCCTCGGTACCCTCATCCGTCTATTAGATATGTCAAGAGTCTGAGCTCCCGGACCATGGATTAGTTTTAAATCTTTCATTACACCCGAGCAACGCAGGGCTATACTGCTAGTTTACAATGTTCGTAAGTAATTTTTGTAAGAAAGAGAATTTTTTCGAATGTAGTTTTGACATATCCTATAACTAACCCCTCCTTCTCATCACTTTCCTTATGTAACCCCCCTGCGCAACAGTGGCTGTAGAATGCCTTGATTGGAGTGAGATGTTTAAAAAAATATCGCATTATCTCGTTTAATTCTCGTCTCTTTGTCAGAATTCGGTAGAGAACAGAGAACCTCCTGGGAAACTCAAAGACCAAAAAAAACAACAAAAAAACAAAGATGAAGCGATCAGTTTGATCGCAAATAATGTAAATGATCTTAATGAGTCTAAAATGTCAGCTTTCCCTGTGTTCAGTTCGATAACGATTTTTTACGTCTTTCTATGGCTTTGTATAGTGTAATATTATACATTCCTTGAACCACAATCTTCGGTATCAATTGCAATTGGTCCACGGTTTTCTGTTAACCAGTGGGTGTCATATTCCGAGGACATACAATTATTTTTCATGCGTCTTATCGCTCCTATCCCTTCAGGCTACAATTTAGCTTACCATTCCGTCGTTTTGTTGTGCTCATTTTTTCTTTTGGCATTTAGCTTATTTCTTGAGGCAAATCTTGTATCTTTATTTTCTCTTGCCTCTTCATCTATTCTCAGGTTTACAACACGTTTCTGGCATCGATTGCAGGCGCTGTTTAATAAGCTTGGCTTACTTTGGTAGAAGGCCAGGACTATGCCGGTGGCCCATTGTCGCGTGAACATATTGCACAATAATAATGGTCATTATGTCTATCTCGCTAAATATCGCACAAGGCCGATGAGCCTTCTGACAGTCACCGATAATTTTTGTGCTACAGCATGAGACCATAATTCTTCAGTATCTAGCAGAGCATTCTAAGAATACAGACGATAAGGCATCCATGTTTCACGATTTCCACATTACTTCTATTCAGAGATCAAATAAACTTCCAATATCTGCGGGAAGACCTAAGGCAGGTCGTGGTGTGTCGTTATGGCTCCATTTCATGTTTTTATATCTCCCCTATCATCCCTAGCGTTACATAGATAGAGTTCTTCTTAGTATGTGGGATGTACTTAATAAGACAATTTTTGTATATCTCTTAAGCTGGGGTTTCCAAGAATTCTTTCAGTGTGTTGTTTTGTTCCATTTTTTTTATCATTCCAAGTGCACCTACTATCACTGGCACGATTCTTGTTTTCAATTTCCACATTTTTTCTATTTCATTTTCCAGGTCTTTATATTTTGACAGTTTTTCGAATTCCTTGGTTGCTATGTTACAATCCGCTGCACAAGCCATATCAATTAATAGGCATTTTTTTCTTTCTGGTTTTTAACAATAATGTCCGTCCTATTTGCTTCAATTTCTCTGTCTGTGTAGCTGGTGTAATCCCACAGAATGGTGACATCTTCTATTTCTGTAACCGGTGCTGGGTGATGTTCATACCAGTGTTTGTTTACAGATTTACCATAGTGTTTGCATATTGTCCAATGTAAATATTACCCAAATGTATCGTGACGATTTTTATATTCATTTGGGGCAAGTACAAAACAACCTGAGATTAGATGGTCTATTGTTTCTTGGTATTTATCACAGAACCTGCATTTTGGATCCACATTATTATGTATAATATTTCCCTGAATGTTCCCATTGAAAAGACTTTTGTCTTGCGCTGCAAGAATAAAGCCTTCAGTCTCAGACCTTAATCCCGGTGCACGTAACCATTGATGAGTATTAAGTTTATCAACATTGGGTTTATTAGCACGTCCTGGATATCAGTTTGTCTTGCCATCGTTGTTTCATCTGTTCAAGATCTGATGAAACAACGCTGGCAATATTATTATTATTATTATTATTATTATTATTATTATTATTATTATTATTATTATTATGTCATTTTTCATCACATTTCGATTTCTGCTCTGGTCACACTATCAACCAAGTCTGCGGGAAGACCTAAGGCAGGTCGTGGTGTGTCGTTATGACTCCATTTCATGTTTTTCTATCTTCCCTATCATCCCTAGCGTTACATAGGCAAAGTTTTCCTTAGTGTGTGGGCTGCACTTAATAAGACAATTTTGGTATATCTCTTAAGCTGGGGTTTCCAGGAATTCTTTCAATGTGTTGTTTTGTTCCATTTTTTATCATTCCAAGTGCACCTATTATCACTGGCACGATTCTTGTCTTCAATTTCCACATTTTTTTCTATTTCATTTTCCAGGTCTTTATATTTTGACAGTTTTTCGAATTCCTTGGTTGCTATGTTACAATCCGTTGGACAAGCCATATCAATTAATAGGCAAGTTTTTCTTTCTGGTTTTTAACAATAATGTCCGGCCTATATGCTTCAATTTTTCTGTCTGTGTAGATGGTGTAATCCCATAGAATGGTGACATCTACTATTTCTGTAACCAGTGCTGGGTGATGTTCATACCAGTGTTTGTTTACAGATGTTCCATAATGTTTGCACATTGACCGGTATAAATAATGCCCAACTCTATCGTGACGATTTTTATATTCATTTGGTGCAAGTATAGAACATCCTGATATTGTAGATTATGGTTAGCAACTCACACGCGAGTTGTTGATTACGTTAATTTTTGGAGGCTATGACTGCCAACTCACACGCTAAGTGTTGCTAATGGTAAACTTTAGAGCCTATGTTTACCAACTTACCCGCGAGGTTTTGCTTGTGTTAAATATTGAATCTATGTTTACCCACTCACTAGATGTTACTAATGGGATTTCGTTAGCAATTAGATTTTTACAAAATGGAATTACTAATCACATGCATAAGATTCCCATTAGGATTCTCTTTCTTCTCTATGCAATGCCTCTTCGATCACGACTCTCCACAATTTCCTGTTATTTGTAGCTTATCTTATAATTCATCTTTTCGTTTTCTCGCCTAACCTCAGTTTTGCTTAATCATTTACACAAGCTCGTTAGGTAGGTCATGTACGTCTTTGCTCAATTCGTCTTGCACTTAACACGCCTTGTTCGTGTCGAATTTTCCGAGTGCTCCTTCTCCATAGAACATATCTACTGGTTGATCATGATTCTAAATATAACTGACCTTTTTTTTTTATTATTTACGATAAAAATTCATAATTTTGTAGATGGGATTCTGTGGAACATGTCTTTTATCTCATTATCTTTTTTCAGGAAGTTAATCGTCCCGCCTTCAATTCCGTATAGAAGGAATGATATCATATAATAGTCATGTATTTTTTGTTTCTGACGATATTTCCTTGTTTCCTATTACTTTGCTTAACTTTTGTAAGGCATCTTTAACATTCACCGTCATATAGAAGGACAGATATTACTTAACACTTCAGTGACATTTTCTTTATTCCTAATATTTTCCTGTTTCTTAATACTTTGCTTAAACTTTGAAAAGCATCTACAATATTCAGTGTCATATAGAAGGACAGATATTATTTAACACTTCAGTACATGTTTCTTTTTTTCTAATATTTTCCTGTTTCTTAATACTTTGCTTAGCTTTTGTAAGGCATCTCCAACATTCAGTGTCATATAGAATGACTGATATTACTTAACACTTCAGTACACATTTCTTTGTTTCTAACGATATTTTCTTGTTTTTAGTACGTGCTTAGCTTTCGAAAGGCATCTATAATATTTTCTTGTTTTTAGTACATGCTTAGCTTTCGAAAGGCATCTACAATATTTGTTCTCATATAGAAGTACATATATTTCTTAAGACATCAGTACAAATGTCTTTGTTTCTAAAGATATGTTCCTGTTCCTTAATACTTTGCTTAACTTTTGAAGGACATCTCCAACGTTCACTGTCATAAGAGAAGGACTGATAATAATTAACACTTTAGTATTTTTCATCTTTGTTTTTAACGATATTTTCTTGTATTTTAATACTTTGCATAGCTTTTGAAAGGCATCTCCAATATTCACTGCTATATAAAAGGACTATTGATACTGATATTGAAGTGGCAAAAAAGGACTACAAATAAACAGCAAGAAAACTGAATGCATGGTCATCAGCAAAAAGAGCAAACCAAAATGAGGGATACTAAATTCAAGCAAGTACAAAAATCTAAATACCTAGGAAATGTTCTAACAGGAGTTGGAAAGTGCGACACAGAGAACTGAAGACGAATTGGCATGGCGAAGGACGCGTTCCAGAAGCTGAGTTATGTCATAAGACATAGGAAAATTTCACTAGAAACAAAGAAGAACGTTCTAGATTGCTGTGTGATGTCAGTTCTTCAATATAGCAGTGAATACTGGACAATATCATCGAATATAAAGGAAAAAAACTTGAAACATACTCGACATAAAGTTGGGGATCATTTCCGTATATCTATCAATATATAAACTGACCCGTCACTTTGTGGTTAGAGCAGTTTCTATACATTTATATTCCTGAGATCTTTGGATCCTTGGCACAAGGATGCATTCCAGGAGCTGAGAAGAGTATTAAAAAACAAGACAATTTCGCTAGAAACAAAGAAGAGAGTTCTAGATTGCTATGTGATGTCAGTTCTTCAATATGGCAGTGAATGCTGGACAATATCATCGAAGATGAAGGAAAAACTTGAAGCAGCGGAAATGTGTTTCTACAGAAGCATACTGGTTATAAAGTGGGGGATCAGTTCCATATTACAATCAATATATAAACTGATCCCTCACTTTGGGGTTAGAGCAGTTTCTATACATTTATATTTCTGTGATCCAAAGGCACATGGATGTATTCCAGGAGCTGAGAAGAGTATTAAGAAACAGAACAATTTCACTACAAACAAACAAGAGAATGCTAGATTGCTATGTGATGTCAGTTCTTCAATACGGCAGTGAATGTTGAACAACATCATCGAAGATGAAGAATAAAAAAAATTGAAGCAGCGGAAATGTGGTTCGAGAGAAGGATGCTGCGGATATCATGGGCCGAGTATGTGTGCAATGATGAGGTGTTGGAAAGAATGGCAACGAAAAGAAATTAATAGTGAGCATCAGGAAGAGACAACTGAAGTTCCTGGGACATGCTTTTTTTTAAATCGTGTCACCCCCAAGCAAGGCATTCCATTGCTACTATAGCGCAGGGGGTTACATAGAGAGATTGGGTATAGGAAATGTCAGAAGGAGGGTGATATACGACTTAGAATGTACATAGAGGGAGTTGGAGAGATTGGGTGTGAGTTAGTGTGTTAGTAGGTGTCTATTGACCCTACATTTAAACTCCTGGGGGTTGTAGCCGTCGGGGAAGCAAGCATGCGGTAGGGAATTCCACAGGCGAGAAGTGCGAGAAAAGAAGCTGTTGGAGTAGAAATTGCATTACATTTCATCGGTTTCACTGTAAAATGTTGGGACCTAGTTGCCAATCTAGTATCTCGTGCAAATTCACATCTAGGAGGCACCAGTGATTTAAGTTCGTCAGAGCAGAAGCCATGAAAGTATTTATAGAAGAGGCAAAGGGAAGTCACGCCACGTCACGCCACGTCACGCCACGCCGGTGAGAGAGTGACTGCAGGCGGTCGGCCAAGTCAGTATCAGTCACATTACAGATTCTTCACTGTATTTTGTCAAGAACCCTGAGGAGAATGGCAGGGGCACCCGACCAGATGTGGCAGCAGTACTCAATACACGGGCGGATGGTAGATTTATATAAGTGCAGGATAGATTCAGACGGAAAGAATTTCCGGGCCCTGCACAGAGATCCGACTTTCATAGCTGCGGATTTAGCAATGGATTCGACGTAGTCATTCCACTTGAGGTTCGCTGAGAGTGTCAGGCCAAGCAGTGCGTATTGTTTTACTCTCTGGGAAGCAAGCCTGTTCCATACTAATAGGAGGGAGGTGCGGTTGTCTGTGGTGGTTAACTGACAGCAGTTTCGTTTTGGAAGAATTGAATTTTACGAGCCATTTCTTACCCCAATCCACCACAAATTTTAGGCCATTTTTAAGCTCGGCAGCGAGCTTCGCCTTGTCATGAACACCAGATTTTTGATCGAGGCGAGAGTAAACTGTGGTATCATCAGCGTACATGCCTACTTGTGATCTTATGGCATCGGGAAGATCATTGATGTAGATTAGAAAGAGCGTAGGACCTAGGGTGGAGCCTTGGGGGACACCTGCGTTTGTAGGGTAGTTCTGGGAGGTATGTCCGTTTAATACCACCTTCATTGTGCGGTTAGAGAGGAATGACTGGATTAAGTCCAACAAAAGTCCAGTTATGCCATAGTTTCGCAGTTTCCGTAGAAGGCCGCATGCCACACTCTGTCGAATGCTTTAGAGATATCCAAGGCGACAGTTCGGGCTTCACCATTCTTGTCGAGAGCCTGGTATATATACTCGGTGATGGTCGTTAGCATATCAGCAGTAGACCTGGTGAAGCGGAAGCCATACTGTTTGTCCGAGAGGAGCCCGTGGGCCGTGAGATGCTGAACAACCTCGGCATTGATAATGGCTTCGAACATTTTGCCGAAGATCGGAAGAAGGCTGATGGGGCGGTAATATGCGGGGTCCGAGGGTTCACCAGTGTTCTTGAATATTGGAACCACAGAAGAAGACTACCAACAGGCAGGAAAGCAGGAGGAAGATAGGCAGAGGTTGTAGAGCTTAGAAAGGATAGGGGAGAGTTCAGGGGCACAATTCTTCAAAACTATGATTGGGATTCCATCCCCACCACTCGCTTTGTGGGAGTCCAGTTTTGAGATTATTCTAGAAATCAGCGAGGGCGTGATGTGGACGTCATTCAATTGGGCCTCAGTTATAGATGGGAAATCAGGTGTATGGATTCCAGACGAATCCAGAGTCGAATTGGTCGAGAATCTACGGGCAAAGCATTCAGCCTTGTCCGCTGAGGAGGTGAGGATCTCAAACACTTTGATTCGTGGGGGTATTGAGGACTTACTCTTGTTAAGTACGCCTTTACAGAGGCGCCAGTAGTCTTTGGTACCGAACTTAGAGGATGATATGCGCTGCTTCATTCTGGCAGCAAACAGCATCTTAGCTTCGTTAAGTATCTTTTTACACTTATTACGAGCTGAGGCGAAACGGCGCCTGTTTTGGTCCGACGCGTGACTATGATAAAGCCAGAAGAAGTGATTCCGGTGGGCAATGGCGGCCGAGCAAGTGGGCGAGAGCCAGCGAGACGAATGGGATTTAAGCTGAAATTTCCTGGCAGGGATGAAAGCATCGATGCCAGCCTTAACCCAGAAGGAGACCTCTGATGCACAGTCTCCGATGGGAAGACTAAAAACCTAGTTCCAAGGGACGTCGCAGAGGAAGTCACAGAACGAATCCCAGTCTGCTCTTTGGTAGCAGTAGGATATTCTGTTGATCTGGGTTTTTGGGTAGGGGGGGAGTGGAACGTGATGTTGACAGAAACTACGTCATGGTCAGAATTTCCGAGAGGGCAGAGCTGTCTGGGAGAGCAAGAATTTGGGGTGGAAGTGAAGCAGAGGTCTAGTAGCGAGTCTCTTCCATTAGGGCTATTAGAAATGCGTGGGGAAGTCCACCACTTGCGTGAGGGATTGGGAGATTGAAAAATTAAAGGTGTGGTCACCAGCAGAGTCGGTTACAGAGTTTTCCAGCGACTTACTATGGCGGGCGTTAAAGTCACCAAACACGAAAATATGTGCAGATGGGTGCGAAGAAATGACCTTATCAATATTGTCAGAGATGCTGTCAAGTACCGAACAGTCAGAAGAGGAGGGTGAGCGGTAGAGGAAGAAGAGATAGCTAACAGAGCTTAGGAGTGAGAGACGGAAGCACATGAAAGACTGGTCCAGGGATTCAAGAGAAAGAAAAGGAGACAGAGGAAGGCAGCGGATAACATATTTGAAGGGCCTGAGCAGGTGGATGGTGGAACGAGGGTTGCTTGGTATAACAGGAAGAAAAAACGTACTAGGAGTCACCAGGGATAGGGAGACATGGAAAGCCATGATTGCTTACGTCCTGAAAGGACAGGGCACATAGAAGAAGATCTTTTTTTTGTTTTTAACGATGTTTTAGATACTTTGCTTAGGGTTTGGAAAACATCATTTCCAATGCACCTTCAGTGTCGCAATTTTAGTCTCCTGTCGAAACAATTCCTAGATATTTGAATTTTTGTACTTACTGAATTTTTGTACTTACTGAATTTTTGTAAATCCAATTTGTAAATCGGACAACCTGGGCATCATTTTGCTGTCAACCATTTATTCTGTCTTCTTACAATCGACGCTCCGTCTTTTCTTCTCGCTTTAATGGATTACCATCACTCTATTTGTTTGTGTCTACTACCAACTTTGTGTCATTACTTTATCTAATGTTATTATATAAAATCCGCCAATAATGAATCCTGATAGCAACTGTAATGTTCTCAAAATCCCCTCACTTAATTAATCTGGTAATAAGCCACGTTAATCTTACACCGCTTTTTGTGTGTGTGTGTGTGTGTGTGTGTGTGTGTGTGTGTTCATTATCCAGTTGGTTTGCAGTCATAAGTTCTGGATTATTATAATCCTTTTCTAATACAATGTTTCGCAAATGTAAGTTAACACCTGTCTACGGCTATATCGTGTTGAATACACCGGTTCCCGTCAATCGCCGAAGTTAAGTAATATCGAGCCTCGTCAGTACTTTCATTGGTGACCATTTGGGAATACCAGGTGCTGTAAACTTAAGGACCAAGAATGGCCCACCGGTCCTCCAGGTTTGGGGGTTGGGTGCAGGGCTAACAACCTTGTCCCGTAAAAAACAGTTTGTTACAGCAACAAAAAGTTGCTGCCCTATGCAACATTGGGTGTGATGGATAAATAAAGATGAAGTAAACCCCTAAGATAATAATTTTAAAAATGTCTCTTTCTTTTAAGAAAATAAAAAAAATATGAATTAAACTATATATTTTTAAGGAAAATACAGAATCCCGCTACAGAAAGTAGAGAGAAAAAAGAACATCAAGAAAACTGAATGTACGGTCAGCAGTAAAAAGAAGACACCAAAATGCCAACTACAGGTCGGGGAAACTAAAATAGAACAAGTAAAGAAATTTAAATACCTTTGAAGTGTTCTTTTTTTTTAATCATTTCACCCCGAGCAAGGCAGAAATGCCACTGATGAGCGGGGGCTACATAACTGTAAAAAGATTAATTCGAAAGGAGTGAGGAGTACAAACTGGTTAGAAAGGAGCAATAGAAAGCTGAAAATGCAGGTGCGATGACAGATACATAGGTGGAAAGAAAGAGAAGGATATACGGGGTTGGGGAGAGAGCTACAGTCCAGTGGTTAATAGATGAGTATTGACTTTGCATTTAAATTTCTGGAGGTTGTAGCCGTCAGGAAAGCAAGAATATGGGAGCGAGTTCCACAGGCGGGAAGGGCGAGAGAAGAAGTTGCAGGAGTAGAATTGTCGTCTGCATTTGGCTAACATGACTGTGAATGGGTGGGACCCAGTTGCCAGTCTGGTTGCACGAGTAAACACCTGTTGAGGAGGCACCAGTAACTTCAGTTCGTCCGAGCAGAAGCCATGAAAGTATTTATAGAACAGACAAAGGGAGGCCACATTTCAACGGTGGGGAAGTGGCTGCAGTCGAGCCGCCAGATCAGTACATCACATTACAGTCTCTCCTTTGGAGCCTGTTAAGGACACTGAGGAGAACGGCAGGGGCGCCTGACCATAAGTATTTATAGAACAGACAAAGGGAGGCCACATTTCAACGGTGGGGAAGTGGCTGCAGTCGAGCCGCCAGATCAGTACATCACATTAGTCTCTCCTTTGGAGCCTGTCAAGGACACTGAGGAGAACGGCAGGGGCGCCTGACCATAAGTGGCAGCAGTACTCCATGCACGGACGGATGATTGACTTGTATGTATGCAGGATGGATTCAGGCGGAAAAAACATCCTGGATCGACATAGTGACCCAACCTTCTAAGCAGTAGATTTTGCTATGGAATCAATATAGTGGTTCCATTTGAGGTCTGAGGAGAGGGTAAGGCCGAGGAGGCGTAGTGTAACAGAGGATTGAATGTGCGACACTGAGATCTGGGGACGCATTTAAAAAACTAACCGAGTATTGAACATCTCACTGAAAATGAATGCTAGACTGCTATGTGATATCAGTCCTTCGATATGGCAGCTATTGTCGGACGATCTCTTCAAGGATGAAGAAAAGATCGAGTCAGCAGAATCCTGGTTATACAGAAGGATAGTGAGGATAACATGGACCGAGGACTTAAGCAACCATTAAGGAGGCAAACAAAAGAAAACTTATACTTAACATCAGAAAAAGACAGCTGAGATGCCTGGGACGTGTAATGAGGAAAGGGGGTTTGGAGAATCTAATACTCACAGATCGGAGAGAGGGAAAAAGAGAGAGGGGGGACAAAGCGTGAGACAGATTTAATGGGCTTGAGCAAATTTAGGGAGAAGCAAGGTTTGGAATAAATTCCAAGAAGAAAAATATTAAAAGCGACAAGGGACAGGGGCAAGTAGAAGTCCAGGATTGCCTACGTCCTGAAAGGATACGGTACATGAAGAAGAATGGATGGAGAAGCGGGGTTTGGGAGAGATACCAAGAGGAAAAATATTAAAAGCGACAAGGGACAGGGGCAAGTGGAAGTCCAGGATTGCCTACGTCCTGAAGGAACACGTCACATGAAGAGGAATTGATGGAGAAGTGGAGTTTGGGAGAGATACCAAGAGGAAAACTATTAAGAGTGACAAGGGACAGGGGCAAGTGGAAGTCCATGATCGCCTACGTCCTGAAGGAACACGTCACATGAAGAGGAATTGATGGAGAAGTGGAATTTGGGAGAGATACCAAGAGGAAAACTATTAAGAGCAACAAGGAACAAGGGCAAGTAGAAGTCCAGAATTGCCTACGTCCTGAAGGGACACGACACATGAAGAAGAATGGATGGAGAAACGGGGTTTGGGAGAGATACCAAGAGGAAAACTATTAAGAGCAACAAGGAACAAGTTAGAGAGACAGAACATGTTAGAGAGACAGAGAGAGGGACAGAGAAAAGAAGAGAGAATACTATAAATAAAAATGTCAGTCTCTTCTGCTATTTTTACTCGTATTATAAAAAGTTATGGATAATTGATTTTCCCGAAGATATTAGATCGGGATGCGTCGAATTGTCTTAGCTAACCCTAATCTACAGGCATTTCATCCACCTACACCTCATAGAAAGAAGGAGAATGAAAAATAAGTAAATATTACGCATTCAAACTGATCTAAACTTATTTATTAACGGAACTTTGTCCGTGTGTGTGTGTGTGTGTGTGTGTGTGTGTGTGTGTGTGTGTGTGTGTGCGCGCGCGCGTGTGAGTCTGTTACCTACAGACTCCGAAACGGCTGAACCGATTTTCTTGAAAGTTTACACAGTTGTACTATAACCGTCTGCGAGTGTTCTTACCTAGGTTTTGTGTCGAGGTACCCCCGATAAATATCGAAAATCTATAATCGAAAAAATCGGTTTATAGAAGGAGTCGTCTGATTTTAATCAAATTTGATACACTCATAGACAAAGACATAAGAAACGATATACAGAAGTTTCAAGGTTGCAGTTCTTACAGTAGTGTAGGAAATCGAAAATATATATGTATAAAAGGCAAGATGTTTGTGTATGTGTCTGTTTATCTGCCAGTATGTCTGTATTTTTTTCAGCCCTTTTATGTTAGTTTTTGCTTCGGGTTTGGCTCTAAGTAGGTATAATTGTAGTTCTTAGTCTCAGCCATGATACCATTTACTCAGAGGACTTATTTAGCCTTCAAAATTCAGTTTACGACGAAAAAACTTATTTGATATCGATACCAGGAAATCAAAATTTGACTTACATCCACTCATTTTTCTTTCAGTCTACGGTTTCGCTTTTAATTGGAAACAACTATTGGTTTTTGGTCTTTCGTGCCAACGTCCAAAGAATCTGAGCTCCAGGACCATGGAAAGTTTTTAATTACACCCGAGCAACGCCGGACTATACTGCTAGTCAAAAATAATATCAGTTTAGGATCTGTTCGATGCAGGTTTCCAAGAACGAGTAGAAAAGAAAAAAAATGATTCTAAAAAGTCTATTTTTTCTCCATCGATCGATTTTCCCCCCCCTTTTTTTTTTTTAACTTACCGTTTCCTTCCAACCATTTCTTTTGGCAGATAGATACTGTCTTCTAGACTGTAACTCGCCAGGAATTCCTACCTAGGCGACTGCAAGCTCGCGTGTAATTTTGGCGAGAACTGACGTCCGGTTTTGAAGCCTGTCAAAAGGAAGAAAATCGGCTTTTCATCTCTAAAAAATCGTCCGGAATAAACTCCACACCTTCTGGACGAAAAGATAGGGCGCTATCATTTATTGCACTCACGTAAAATTCCTTGGAAATCTCTCCAGAAGCTGAAGGTGATGCCATGACTAAGCAAGCGGCACATTTTGCATGACCAAGGAAAATGGCGCTGCTAAAAAAGAGTCATAGACGATAAACGGTTGAGTTGGGTTGTAAAAAAAGGCAGTAGGCTTACAAGGAACAAACTGAGCCAGAGATTAATTTTTTTTTTTTATAACGACGTCTACACGCATTGCGGTTGTGTGTTGTGGTGCAGTTGATATCGACTCGGAACAACAAATCTGGGTGCTGAGTTCGAATACCAGTTGCATTGCTTACTCAAATATCCGTTGAAAAAGTATTCATCCGTCTTTTCCTTCAAGTTATCGGTTAAATAACAGGACAGATTAGATTCTGTAGACTTGGCTGGCAACCAGTCTACCGTAAAAAGTAATGGTAACCTACTGCGGGATAAGCTTCTGCCCAGTCAGTCATGTCTCTTTCGAGACATGATCGCCCAAGCGTGTATCACATATGGTACTTAACTGACTGACTGAATATAATAGTTGAAAACATGATTAAGGCTTCTACTGGGCATAAAATGGGGGATCGATTTCCTATTGTTTTAAAGTAATAAACTGTTCCCACATTAATTACTACATAATAATATAGTACATCACTTCCCCCGTCTTGTTATGAGTCAAATAATAGGACAGATTAGGTTCTATAGCCTTGGTCGTCAACCAGTCTACCGCAGAAAGCAATGGCAACCTACTGCGGGATAATCTTCTGCCTAGTCAGTCATGTCTCTTTCGAGACACGGTCGCCCAAGCGTGTATCACGTATGGCATTTAACTGACTATTTTCAATATGTATCGGAAAAAAATTAAAAGAAAGATATAAAAAAAAAATAAAGCGTGAGAGAGGGAAAAAAAAGAAACAGAGAGAGCAATGTTTTCTTTTTAACGATTCCTTTGAACTCGATCTCTGCAGTGAGTAAATTGGACAAAAATAAATATTTATTTTCTTTCTTTTAGATATTTATCTATTTTTTCTTCTCGATATAATGATATTTATCCAGAGGCGACATGAAACGACAGTTTAATGAAGGATATTTTAGTAGAGATGCGATTATATTGACTATTAAGATGTTGAATTTCCTATAATCTCAAATATATTAATCTGGTGTAGTTTTCTATAATACATACAAATAGGGCAAGTACGTACTATCCCCGACCCCCGATCGAGGTAGGCGTGCCTGATTGTCTGCCTCACGCAGTGTTTTGTGACAGTCTTTATCTTATCAACATTTTTTTCTTCTCCCCCACTTCTATTAATATGTAATAGGATGTGCGTTGTGGTGCATTGGATATCTGCTCAGAACGAGAGATCGGCGAGCCGAGTTCGAATTCCAGCCGAATTCATTGCATTCACTTACGCGGAAATACCCGTTGAGAAGGTATTCATCCGTCTCTTCCTTCCAGTTATGGGTTAAATAACAGGACAGGTTGGTTCTATAGCCTTGGTCGGCAACCAGTCTACCGCAAAAAGAATGACAACCTACTGCGGGATAATCTTCTGCTCAGTCAGTCATGTCTGTTTCGACACATGATCGCCGAAGCGTGTATCACGTATGGCACTTAATTGACTGACACTAATATACGTTACCAATGAAACTAAACGAAACTGATACTTAAAAGATTAAAAATTTTCACGTATATTGTCGTAATTCTGAGGCCTTTTTATCTTTCGTCTATATCTGTAAATTTGTTCTACACATACTAAATCTTGGAAAAAAATAGTACTTTATAAAATCCACTATATTTTTCGTCCATAATGCTGAAGGTGTTTAACTTATGCAAATATTTAACAAGAAAAATCTCAAGTTGATGTTAAAAATGGTGCGCAAAAATATTGCTGATTTATTTAAAATGGAATGATCTATTATGACAGGTCTCTAATTTCTATTTAGATACATTGTATTTATTTTCAATTTTTGTAGTTGAATTGTTCACCCATATTGCATATGATCCATTATTGTACATAGGCTTGAATGATTTATTATGACAGGTCTCTAATTTGTATTTAGATAAATTGTGTTAATTATCAATTATTCTAGTTAAATTGTTGGCAATATATAGCATATGATCCATTATTGCACATAATTTTTCTCAATCTATCCTGCACATTTATAAATCTACCATCCGCCCGTGCATTGAATACTGCTGCCATATCTGGTTGGGTACCCCTGCTATTCTCCTCGGGCTTCTCGACAAGGTACAGCGGAAGGTCTGGAATGTGATCGACACTGACTTGGCAGACCGCCTGCAGTCTCTCTGTCTCACCGGCGCGACGTGGCTTCCCTGTGTCTCTTCTATAAATACTTTTACGGCTTCTGCTCCGATTAACTTAGATCACTGGTGCCCCCTAGGTACGAATTTGAACGAGATACTAGATTAGCAACTAGATCCCACCCTTTTACAGTGAAACCGATAAAATGCAGCCGTAACTTCTACTCCAACAGTTTCTTTCCTCGCACTTCCCGACTGTGGAATTCTCTTCCACACGATTGCCTCCCCGACGGCTACAATCTCCAGGAGTTTAAATGTAAGGTCAATAGACACCTCCTAACAGACTAACCTGCTCCCATTCTTTCAAACACTCTTCCATCTGCCCGACCCTCATCCTCGCTATCCTTACTCATCTGTCACCTTCCTTCTGACATTCCCTATGTCTTACCACTCCTTCTCTTTACCTTCCCCTATGTAGCCCCATGCGCAATAGTGGCCTTGCTTGGGATGAGATGATTAAAAAAAAAAATTAATTCACAAAAAATTTTGTTTTTTATATGAATACGACTTTATGAAAATTGAGATGTAGCAGAATAGAAAAATATCTTGTGTAAAAGATGCACTTAGGTATTCGAAACTCTTACACCGGCTAGGCATCTATGCATACATATATACATCTATTAACAGATAATCACATAGATTAATATATTTTTAATTATTTCACCCCAAGCAATGCGAGAATGCAGTAATTCACAGGGGGGTTATGGGGAGTAAAAGAGAAAAACTGAAAGTAAAAATAACTAAGGAAACGGTAACAAATGAACGGGGTTCAAAAAGATAGAAGATTGCAATTGACGTTGCATTTTAATTTATGAAGATTTTAATTATCAAGAAAGCAAGGGAATGGTAGCTCCATGTACAGAAGGTTCGAGAAAAGAAACTGTTGAAGAGGAAGCGTTGGTTGCATGTAACTATTTCAACAGTTAAAGGGTTGGACCTAGATGTCAAATTAGTAACACGGTCCTGAGCATGACGGTAAACATCATCAAGCCTCTAATTGGGAGATTGTAAGGAGCATGGAACCATCTCTTAATTGCTGTTGTTCCCATGTCCACCCTTACCCAGAGTGGTAGCACCTGTTAGGATCCCAGCTATAGGTAAATAATTAACCCCCAAACTGGGGTGAAAACACTATGAAAATATAAAAATATACTTTTATAGAAATATATGCATAAAAATAAACTTTTTTAGAAAGTATACATTTTAGAAGGAAAAATATTACCAACAATACATTTTTGAAGAAAAATTTATTGCCATAACGCATTTATGATGGAAAAAATTCATAGCAAAACATTTTTGAATACAAAACTAGAAGACATTTTCAGTTTCTAAAACAAAGATTAAAAACAAATTTTCTCTAAAATCCAACTAAATCAATTTTCTCACTATAACCGAACATAAAAAATACCTTAAAACTCCAACTTTTTGGAATTAAATAACCCACAGAGGTGTCGATATGCCGTTACAGAAAACTCAAACTTACATTAGTAGCACGCTGAAATTCATGTACTCGGAGCATCAAGGAAAATCATGGATCAGGCTAGTCTCCATGAAACTCCTCGTGTTAACTCTCGCAACAGACCTCAAGTGGAATGACTATATAGAATCAAGAGTTTAATCCGCTGCTAAGAAAATTGGTTCTCTGTGTAGGGCCAGGAAGTTTTTCCCGTCTGAAACAATCCTGCACATATATAAATCTACCATCCGCATTGAATACTGCTGCCATATATGGTCGGGTGCTCCTGCTATCTACCTAGGTGTCTTTGACAAACTCCAACGAAGAATCTGGAATGTGGTCGATCCCGACTTTGCAGCTCAGATACAGTCAATTTCTCACCGGCGCAATGTGGCTTCCCCGTGTCTCTTCTACAAATACTTTCATGGATTCTGCTCCGATGAACTTAGCTTGGGGCTATATGATTATAAAAAAAAAAATTTCTATACTATTACAATGTGGTTATAAAGTGGGGGATCAGTTCTACATTACAATCAATCTATAAACTGATCCCTCACTTTATGGTCAGAGTCATCCGTCTCTTACCATCCGCCCATTCATTGAATACTGCTGTCATATCTGGTCTGGTGCCCATGCTATCCGTCTAGGGGTTCTTGACAAATTCCACTGGAGAATCTGTAATGTGATCGGTAGCTCAGATACAGTCAATTTCTCACCGGCGCAATGTGGCTTCCCTGTGTCTCTTCTACAAATACATTTACGGTTTCTGATCCGATGAACTTAGCTCACTGGTGCCCTCTATGCATGTATTTACTCGAGCCAAAAGATTAGCAACTAGGTCTTATCCTTTTACTATGAAACCAATAAACTGTAAACACAAATTCTACTCCATCAGCTTCTTTCCTCGCATTTCCCGCCTCTGGAATTCCCTTCCCCGATAGCTACAATCTCTAAGAATTTAAATGCAAAGTCAATAGTCATCTCCGATCTCACCAATCTGTATCCTCTCTCTCTCTCTCTCTCTCTCTCTCATGCTCGTTTCTCCGTCTACTTCACTCTTATCAGTATTCTCATCCCTCTTTTACCCACTTCCTGACACACCCTATAAGCTGGCACTCTTTCCCATAACACTCCACCTATGTAGCCCCATGCAAAATAGTGGAAGTAAAATGCCTTGTTCGAGGCGATATGATTCTAAAAAAAAATCAATACAATTCTAATGTGGATATAAAGTGGGGGTTAAATTATACATTAAAATTATTATATAAACTGATCCCTCACTTTATGGTCACAGTCATTTTTCTCTTAATCACTTCCTGACACTCCCTATAACAGTCATATTTCTCATAACTTTCCTCATATGTAACCCCCTGCAAAACAGTGGAAGTAAAATGCCTTGTTTGGGGCAATATGATTATATAAAAAAAGGTTGTCATAAGAATTGTCATGAAAATATTTGTAGAAAAGACAAAGGAAAGCCACACCACGTCGGTGAGAAAGTGAAATAAATCGAGATTCCTAGATTATTATTATTCTTCTATTTTCAATCACCTTGTTTGTTTTATGAGTTGCTTCCAAATTTAAATCTGAGGTCTCAAGAGACTGCTAGTCAGTGGGTTATAACTGTCTGTACATTTCGTTGGCTGTGTAACTGACATACTCGGCGTCATTCGTGTTAATTGTATGATGTCATTGGAAATGGGATACTAGCTTCAATAAAATATGCACGAAGAGATAAACTTTATCTGAAGGTAAAAATATAGAGTCTGTAAAACTAAAATTATTTCACGTCTGTAAAATTCTGAAAGTCATAGAAGAGCTTTGAAAATAGGAAACAAGGAAATCATTGCAAGAGGCCTAGAGTTCTATGACTAGAAGCAAATATGGAGGATTAATTCCATTTTATATTTGTTATTATTATTATTATTAGATATTCAGTCTGATTTTTTTACGAGCGGCTTCCACGTTTCAGCAGCTTATAATTATTGCTACAATAAGATAGATAGATAGATAGATAGATAGATAGATAGATAGATAGATAGATAGATAATGACGAGACTGATATAGATAGATAGATAGATAGATAGATAGATAGATAGATATGAACAGACTGAGATAGATAGATAGATAGATAGATAGATAGATAGATAGATAGATAGATAGATAATGAAGAGACTGATATAGATAGATAGATAGATAGATAGATAGATAGATAGATAATGAAGAGACTGATATAGATAGATAGATAGATAGATAGATAGATAGATAGATAGATAGATAGATAGATATGAATAGACTGAGATACATAGATATGAAAAGACTGAGATAGATAGATAGATAGATAGATAGATAGATAGATAGATAGATAGATAGATAGATATGAATAGACTGAGATAGATAGATAGATAGATAGATAGATAGATAGATAGATAGATAGATAGATAGATATGAATAGACTGTGATAGATAGATAGATAGATAGATAGATAGATAGATAGATAGATAGATAGATAGATAGATGGAATCAGAACAGACTGACATAGATAGATAGATAGATAGATAGATAGATAGATAGATAGAATATGAACAGACTGACATAGATAGATAGATAGATAGATAGATAGATAGATAGATAGATAGATAGATATGAACAGACTGAGATAGATAGATAGATAGATAGATAGATAGATAGATAGATATGAACAGACTGAGATAGATAGATAGATAGATAGATAGATAGATAGATAGATAGATAGATAATGAAAAGACTGAGATAGATAGATAGATAGATAGATAGATAGATAGATAGATAGATAGATAGATATGAATAGACTGAGATACATAGATATGAAAAGACAGAGATAGATAGATAGATAGATAGATAGATAGATAGATAGATAGATAGAATAGACAGATAGATAGATAGATAGATAGATAGATAGATAGATAGATAGATAGATAGATAGATAGATAGATAGATAGATAGATGGAATAAGAACAGACTGACATAGATAGATAGATAGATAGATAGATAGATAGATAGATAGATAGATAGATAGATAGATAGATAGATAGATAGATAGATAGATGTGAATAGACTGAGATAGATAGATAGATAGATAGATAGATAGATAGATAGATAGATAGATAGATATGAACAGACTGAGATAGATAGATAGATAGATAGATAGATAGATAGATAGATAGATAGATAGATAGATGTGAATAGACTGAGATAGATAGATAGATATATAGATAGATAGATATGAACAGACTGAGATAGATAGATAGATAGATAGATAGATAGATAGATAGAAGGAATGGTTATTAATAGGATTATGTTTTACAGTAAGATATTCATTTTTTAAATGTGCTCGATACAAAAGTAGAGCATAAATATATTATTATTATGGCCATTATTATTATGTCATTTTTCATCATATTTTTATTTCTGCTAAGGTCGTACTACCAATCAAGTGTGCGGGAAGACCTAAGGAGGGCCGTTGTTTGTTGTTATAGCTCACTTTTCTGTTTTTATATCTCCCCTATCATCACTAGCATTGCATAGACAAAGTTCTCCTTAGTTTGTGGGCTGTACCTAACAAGACAATTTTTTGTATATCTCTTAAACTGTGGTTTCCAGTGATTCTTTCAGTGTGTTGTTTTGTTCCTTTTTTTATCATTCCAAGTGCACCTACTATCACTGTCACGATACTTGTTTACAATTTCCACACTTTTTCTATTTCAATTTTCAGTTCTTTATATTTTGACAGTTTTTCGAATTCCTTGGTTGCTATGTTACAATCCGCTGCACAAGCCATATCAATTAATAGGCATTTTTTTTCTTTCTGGTTTTTAACAATAATGTCCGTCCTATTTGCTTCAATTTCTCTGTCTGTGTAGCTGGTGTAATCCCACAAAATGGTGATATCTTGTATTTCTGTAACCGGTGGTGGGCGATGTTCATACAACTGTTTTTTTTATATATTTTCCATAGTGTTTGCACATTGTCCAATGCAAATATTGCCCCAGTCTATCGTGACGATTTTTATATTCAATTGGGGCAAGTACAGAACAACCTGAGATTAGATGGTCTATTCTTTCTTGGTGTTTATCACAGAACCTGCATTTTGGATTCACATTATTATGTATAATATTTGCCTGAAAGTTCCCAGTGAAAATACTTTGGTCTTGCGCTGCAAGAATAAAGCCTTCAATCTCAGATTTTAATCCAGATGCACGTAACCATCGATGAGTATTAACTTTATCAACATTGGATTTACTGGCACGTTCTGGATATTGCCCATGCAGAGGTTTGTCTTGCCAGCGTTGTTTCATCTGTTCAAGGGCTTTATCTTTGGCTTTTTATTTTCATATTTTTGCCGCAATAATTGGTTCTTGGCGTCTGTTTTGCTTTTCTACAGAATCTACTAAATGTAAATCTTGTTTGTATTTCCTGCCTTCTTTTATTATTGAATATTTTTCTTTCTTTCTTCACGTTGCTTGACTAATTGTATCATACAGTCCTTTGTTGTTTCTATCTATGTTAGTCAGCCAATAGTTCTTCTTCTTCTTCTTCTTCTTCTTCTTCTTCTTCTTCTTATTATTATTATTATTATTATTATTATTATTATTATTATTATTATTATGGATTATTTCATACTGCAATTAAATGACTATAAAGTTTTGGTATTAACACACCATCATCAGGCAGACTGATGATGGTGTTTTAACACCGCAACTTTATAGCTATTAAATTCCAGTATGCTATTATTATTATTATTAGTGTAGATAGATAGATAGATAGATAGATAGATAGATAGATAGATAGATAGATAGATATAAACATATTCAGATAGATAGATACAGACATAAATATATATGTATAAATGTGCAGATTCAGGTAGGTATTTCTTTTTGAGTAATAAATTCTTAACTAACTGTTTTTCGTATTTTTCATATTCAATTTTATTCAACGGTTATCTGAACCAATTTCTTGCAAATACGCAAAGTATATATTTATTCAATGCCTCCCCAGGCATTAACCACGTTTCTCGACACGTCTGCTAAATTATTCGGCTATGGTAATTTTTGACTTGCAACGTCTCACTAAAAACTATTTATACAAAATGTTCGAAATCAAATTAATTTTCCAATGATCTTCATAACACGTGTACTGGAATTAAAATGAAAATTAATACAAGTATGGTAGACATGACATGAGAAAATCTAGGCGACGACTTGACAATAAATAGAAAATAAACGTGTGATCGATCACTGTTTGGCGTAAAACTTTCTTTTGTATAATTAAAATATGTGTGTCGAAAATGTAGTTGATGTTTTGGAATGTTGTTCCAGACATGAATTAATGTGCGATTGTTTCGTTCTTTAATATTTAATTAAGTTTTTTGAATTCTATAATTGAGAACAGGTATATTGAAATGGTGGACAAAACAGGGGACAATCATATAATTTGACTAATGAAATCAAGGGTTACATTCGGTTAGCTTCACTCTTGGCGGCGCGGGATGGGGAACTGGCGGCCCCATTTAAAGTTCTGGTGTCGGCAATTGCATTCACTTTGTCCGCATATTTCTCCCTTCTTTAGCTACTCATTAAATAGCAGTTTATATTCGTCTTTCTAGATTTGGTTCAGAGATCGAATAGGAGTGAAATTCTCATAGGTAAGAAAATATGAAGGGAAACCATTCCACTCTCTTTCCTAAGACGTTATTGAAATTCATAAATAAAATGAACGCGGAAGTAGCAAAAACCAAAAAAAAAATACCAAAAGTGCACCCCCCCCCCCACACACACGAAAACACACGAGAACGAATACGGGATGAAAAAAAAACGTAGCAATAAACACTCCTCCATTTAAAGCAGATAGATATAACACGTAGTCGTAAAACGACACCTACTACCACTCTGACTTCTTCTTCTTCTTCTTCTTCTTCTTCTTCTTCTTCTTCTTCTTCTTCTTCTTTTCTATGTGCCCTGTCCCTTCAGGACGTAGCCGATCATGGTTCTCCACGTCTCCCTATCTCTTGTGGCTCTTAGTATGTTTTCTCCTGTTACACCTCGCAACCCCCGTTCCGTCATCTACATGATCAGTCCCTGCAATGGTTATTCACTGCCTTCCTCTGTCTCTTTTTCCTTCTATCTGGCCTGTCAGTATTAGGTTCACAAGCCCTCCTTCCTCATTGCATGTCCCAGGAACTTCCTGATGCTTCTCTTCCTGATGCTCAGTATTAATTTCCTTTTTGTTGCCATTCTTTCCAACACCTCATCGTTGCTCATATACTCGGTCCATGATATCCGCAGCATCCTTCTGTAGAACAACATTTCCGCTGCTTTAAGTCTTGTCTTCATTTTCAATGATATTGTCAATGCTGTATTGAAGAACTGACATCACATCGCAATCCAGCACTCAATTTTTTGATTCTAGTGAAATTTTCATGTGTCTTCGTACTTTACTCAGCTTCTGGAACGTGTCATTTGCCATGCCAATTCGCCTTTGGATCTCTCTGTCGCATTTTCTATCTCCTTTTAGAACACTCCCTAGGTAGTTAATTTTTTGTACTTGCTTGATTCTGGTACCCCCCCCCCCCCCCCACCAACCTTTATTTGGCATTTTTTAAAATCACTTTTCTTAAAAAAAAGTCTTGGAAGATTTTTAAAATAAAACATGTTAGATTAAAGACACTTTTTATCTGTACTTTACTTATTGTATTCATACCTAAAAGCTATGCTTACAATATTGCTGCCATATATGGTTCGGTTCTACTCCTTTATATTTAGAACTCTAAACTTATTTATTAATGGAACTTTGTCTGTGTGTGTGCGTGAATGTGTGTGTGTGTGTCTGTCTGTCTGTGTGTGTCCCTTACCTATGGACTCCAAAATGGCTGAACCGATTTTCTTGAAAATTTACACAGCTGTACTATAAGCGTCTACGAGTGTTCTTAGCTAGGTTTTGTGTTGAGGTATCGTAAATAAATATCGAAAATCGATAATCGAAAAAGTCGGGTTATAGAAAGAGTTGTCTGATTTTAATCAAATTTGATACACTCATAGACAAAGACATAAGAAACGATATTCAGAAGATTCAAGGTAGCAGTTCTTACAATAGTGCAGCAAATCAATAATATATATATGTATATATAAAAGGCAAGATGTTTGTTTGGGTGTCTGTTTATCTGCATGTATGTCTGTATTTTTTCAGCCCTTTTATTTTGGTTTTTGCTTCAGGTTTGGCTCTAAGTAGATATAATTGTAATTCTTAGTCTCAGCCATGATACCATTTACTCAGTGGACTGTTTTAGCCTTCAAAATTCAGTTTACGACGAAAAAAACTTATTTGATATCGATTCGAAGAAATCAAAATTTGACTTACATCCATTCATTTTTCTTTCAGTCCAGGGTTTCGCTTTAACTGGAAACAACTATTGCATTTTAGTCTTTCGTGCCAATTTCCAAAGAGTCTGAGCTCCAGGACAATGGATTAGTTTTAAAGCTTTCATTACACCCGAGCAACGCCGGACTATACTGTTAGTTTTTGATAAAATCCAAAGAAGAATCAACAATAGTATTAGTCCTGATATAAAGTTTCGGCTTTAGTCACTTCGCCACATAAGTAAGGTTTCTTTCCTGTATTTATTTACTCGTATTTGTGGCTTTCATCTTGGATGGGTTCAGCCGGTTTCTTCTCTAGAAGATGTTTCATGGGAATTTTTTCTTCTTCTTTTATGTGCCTTGTCTATTCAGGACATAGGCGATCATGTCCTTCCACGTTTCCCTATCCCTGGTAGCTCTTAGTAAGCTTTCTCCTGTAACATCTCGCACCCCCTGTTCTCTGATCCACCTGCTCAGGCCCTTCAAATATGTTATCCGCTGCTTTCCTCTGTCTTTTCTATCTTGACTGTCCTTATCAGGTTCTCCAAGCATTCACTTACGCGTAGATACCCTTGGAAGAGATAGTAATACGTCCCTACCATGAGTTAAATAGCAGAACAGATTGGGTGATATAGCCTTAGTAGGCAACCAGTCTACTGTAAAAAATAATGGCAACAAAATTAATCCGGTAAAACCTTCTGCCTTTTAACTAATGTTTCTTGCGAGACATGATCGTCTAAGCGTACCTCAGCTATGACAATTAACTGACTGACTGGACTAAACTTATACCAAATACCTTCCCACTGAGCCCGGATGTGACACAAGGTCGATAATTCAACGTGGGTAATCCGAGGTCATAAGACCGAGTAAAAATTTCCCGTAGACCTTGTATAAGTCTAGTTTCATCACTTGTCTAATTTTCCCTAGATGAGACTCTGCTCTTCAGCATAGCCTCGTATGGATTCCGAAAGCAGAAAATCCAGGGAAATAGTATTCAAATGGAAAACTGGCTGATGCAGATGTTTTACGGAGTACTAAATCTTAACTTTTTCAAGCCGTTTTCTAGCCCTCTTATCCTCATGATCTTCACTTCTTATCCGCGTTTCGTGCACGTACACCTAGAGCAGAGTCATTTATTTAAACGTCAAATTAAGCGACACAAGAGCTTTGTTCAATATGACCAAAAAAATTAAACCGTAAAATTTTCACAGCCTGTCCGCTTACTGTTTTTAGATATCATTATATTACCAGGCACAAACTGACCTTGTTCTGACTTAACGTGCAGGAATATTCGTCGGCCAATCACTCGAAAAATTTACTGCAGAATGGACACTAAAAAATAAAAGTATTTTTCATCTTCTTCGCCATCGGGCCTCCGTTCTTTGTTATTTATTTCTTTAACCTTCTGAACAATACTTTCAGAAGGAGCCATCAAAGAATAATGGAGACACTTGTGATTATTTTAAGCTTTCACCATCCGATTGTCAACCTTAATAATGTAGCTTGAAATTGAGCTTGAGTTTTGTTGAACGACATATCAATCTCTGAGTTTTTTAATGCCAAAAAGGTGGGGTTTTAAGGTAATTTTTAATGTTCGGTTGTAGTGAGAAGGTTGATTTAGTCAGATTTTAACGAAACTTTTTTTGTTTTTATTCGTTTTTATTTTACAAAACTGAAAATGAATTCTAGTTTTGTATTCACAAATTTTTTGCTGAGAATTTTTTTTTTCAAAAATGTCCTGTGGTAATAATTTTTTTCTTCAAAAATGTATATATTTCTAGAAAAATCTATTTTTACGTATACACTTCCACAAAAGTGCAATGTTATACATTCATGGTGTTTTGAACCCAGTTTGGTGGGGGTTAACTATTTGCCCATAGCTGGGACCCTAACAGGTGCTACCAGACCAGGTCAGGGTGGATCTGGGAACAACAGCAATTAAGAGGTGGTTCCATGCTCCTCACAACCTTCCAATCAGAGGCAAAGCTGCCGGATGCAGTTTACCGTCATGCCCTGGACCAAATAATGTAGATACACAAAAACTGAATCAAGTGAATTTCTCTTTAAAGCAATTCTGCCTCCTGTAATTGCAACGTTTTCTATCCATGTGATGATCAAGTCGTTGGATTTACTATTATATATATATTTTTTTTGATTGCGTGATATGGATTTTAAGCTGTTACGACAGGGGGGATGAAAAATACGTTGGAATAAAAAAATGAACGCAGAAAGCAATGGCAACCTACTGCAATATAATCTTCTGCCTAGTCAGTCATGCCTGTTCCAAGACATGATCGCCTAAGCGTGTATCATGTATGGCAATTAACTGACTGACTGAATATAAAAGTTGAAAACATGATTAAGGCTTCTACTGGGCATAAAGTGGGGGATCGATTTCCTATTGTTTTAAGTAATAAACTGATCCCCCACTAATTACTACATAATAATATAGTACATCACTTCCCCCATTTAGTTATGAGTCAAATAATAGGACAGATTAGGTTCTATAGCCTTAGTCGTCAACCAGTCTACCGTAGAAAGCAATGACAACCTACAGCAATATAATCTTCTGCCCAGTCAGTCATGTCTGTTTCAAGACGTGATCGCCTAAGCGTGTATCATTTATGGCAGTCAACTGACTGATTTTAAACGAAAACAAATAAAACGTATTTCCACAGGTGGGACCTTCGAGAAAAGAAACTGTTGTAGTAGAAGTGTGGGTTGCCTTTAACTATCTTAACAGGAAAACGATGGAATGCAGCTGCCAATGCAGTTAGTCGGTCAGTTAAGTGCCATACGTGATACACGCTTTCGGCGATCATGTCTCGTAAGAGACATGACTGCCTGGACAAAAGATTATCCCGCAGTAGGTTGCCATTGCTTTCTGTCATGTTATTTAACCCATAAATTGAGGGAAGAGACGGATTAATACCTTTCCCAAGGGTATTTTTGCGTAAGTGAATGCCATGAAATTATTTGTAGAAAAAACAAATCGAAGCCACGTCACATCGGTGAGAAAGTGACTGAAGTCGAGATGCCAGTCAGGATCGACAATATTAAAGAACATTCTTTGAATTTTGGTAAGAATCTCGATACTTATAGCATCTTAAAAAAACTGAGGTGGCCTAATAATTATGGCCGGTAGAATATATATATATATATATATATATATATAGCAAATCTACTGGGTGCGATGGGTAAATTGTCGCTATTTGCCTTGTAAAATCTTGCGATGTAATAATAACAAAAGGACCATTCTATTTTCATTTACAATTATTCACTTGGCAATAAATACTTGTTATGGCGTTATTTTCGCAGTGGGGGCTAGTATTTGTGCTAAAGTCGCTCCTAATAGAATCGACCTACAAAACGTTAAGAACTTGTTATAATATGTATCACGCAGTGTAATCTTGCCAGGTCGCTGACTACTTTCGTATTCGACTAACTGTCGACTACTATCGTCCAACATCAACTGACCCTCCTTCCTCTCACTACTCCTTTTTAAATTAGGTGGGAGAGTCTATTCCATATAGAATAGGTGTGTTTCACCATAACAATACTAAAAAAATAGTATGAAATACATCATTTTTTTAAACACTGGGGTTGCCTAATAATTATGGCCGGTGGTGTACATTTGTGGAATTTTCGCCGGATAAATAAAGACTTTATTTATCAGTCTTCTTTGAAGAAAAGAAAAATAAATGATATTAAAAGAAGACATATGCTATAACCCATGAGAGTTTTTGTTTGTTAGTTCCATGAGATATAAACTCCTCATATTCATTTAATGCCAAAAATAATTTTCTTGGGATCTTGTGTAATTTTTTTTCTTTTTACAAAAATCTATTTTTCAGGGAAAAAAAACAAACTTTATTTTCATTTTTTACACTAGTTTATGGGTTAACTAACAAACGCTATCACTCCGAGTCAGGATAGAGCTGGGGACATCAGCAAATGAGATTAGATTATACCCTTCTCAAAAGCTTTCGATCGGAAGTCTTGCTGCTAAACGTAGTTAATTGTTTTACCCAGGGCAAACGTGATAAAGTAACTGAAAGGTGGCGTCAAATCAATTTAACAATTACACTGGCTGCAAAAAATAGCTATACTTTTCGTATTGTAGTGATGCAAATAGCCCTTTCGTCATGATAATGTCACGAGAGTTCCGTGACAACTGGTGAGTGACGTCAAAGGAAAGTACAGTGATCAGTAGTTGCAATTTAAAATCCAGAGAGAGAGGACTTCACAAAGGTAGGTCTTACAGGAATAACCAGATGGCCTCACCATAGAGAAACCGCCGTAACCCCATTCAACACTGTTCTTAAGAGTTGTTTTCCCTGTTGCCTCTTCCACTTGATTTTAAGTGCGCTGCTAGATTGGCATTTAGGTCCCACCCTTTTACCATTTACTGCTACTCGAAATATTTTTTCTTGCACTTTTAGGATTCGGACGATCAGTTTTGTTATAAGGTTCGTTAAACTGATGGTTCTGTGGAGTTCGCACTCGTTTGCTCCTAGCTTCTTAGGTAGTGCTATCAAGATAGATTTGCTAAGATTATCTGGTATAGCACCACTATTGTTGATTTCATTTATTATTTTATAATTTTTTCTATATCAAATTCTTCCATGGCTATCAGCAGCTCTATGACTATGCCGTCTGGTCCAGCTGCTTTGTTTCTATTCAGTTTGGCTACTGCAGATTCCACTTCAGACTTTAATATTTCCGGTCCGTCCTCATCTTTGTTTATTATTTGTTGCTACCTCTTGTCGTGGAAAAGATCTTTTATATATTCTTCAGAACCTTGGAGTATTTCCTCTTTCTCCAAAATGATTGTTCCATCCTTGGATTTTATACATCTTGTTGAAGAGCAGGTTTTTTGTCCTGTCAGTTTTTTTATTTCTTTGTGCATGTCTGCTTTATTATTCCTGCTCAATCTCTCTATATTTTTTTTAATCGTATCATCCCGAGCAAAGTAGTAATGCCACTGATGTGCAGGGGGCTACATAAGAGTAAAAAAGATTAATTAGAAGAGAGTGAAGAGAAAGACAAACCAGTTAGAAAGGAGCAAGAGAAGGATGGGAGTACAGGTGTGATGACAGTTGCAAAGGTGGAGAGAAAGGAAAAGATATACAGGGTGATGTAGAAAGAACTAGAGTCAAGTGGATAAGAAATGGGTATTGACATTGCATTTAAATTCCTGGAGGTTGTAGCCATTAGGAAAGCAAGAGTATGGAAGCTTGATCCATGCTCATGAGAGCCAGGAGATGTTGCCTGTGATGATTGACAGACAACAGTTTGGTCTTAGACGCTTTGAAATTTACAAACTACTTCTTACCCCAATTTACCACAGAATGTAGATCCCTCTCAAGGTCAGCAGCGAGATTATTTGTCATTGAGTCATTCCTCTTTAGCCTATCTGAATTTTCTCCTTATTTCCTTGTGTAGTTCCTGTACTCCATTCTATGTCTTGACATCATTTTCTGAGTAATGCAACGTCAATTACTATCTTCTATCTTCTTGAAT
Organism: Ascarosepion bandense; assembly: GCA_037127315.1. Classification (NCBI taxonomy): domain Eukaryota; kingdom Metazoa; phylum Mollusca; class Cephalopoda; order Sepiida; family Sepiidae; genus Ascarosepion; species Ascarosepion bandense. The sequence goes on from JBBBDQ010030140.1 coordinate 99,742, forward strand.
GCCATTCACCTTTGAGCATTTTTTTTCAATTCCCCATGTACCGAATTGTTTCTCTCGTTGTAGTCTCCTGCGTACTAGTGCCAGTAACGCCTGGCTTGGGCTGAAATAAGATAAAATAAGTTAATTATAAATGTTTGATGGAAAATCCCGGATATGCTTTTTATGGATCAGCGTAACAGCATTTGAATATACATAAATAATGGAACATCGAATAAAGTGGAAAGGCAGGAAGAAGACTCATTGCAGGAAGTATGATTTTGTGACTTTGGGATTTTTTTTAATTTTTTTTTTTTTTACCATCAACTAATTCTGTCACCCAGAGAGTAAAGTTCTCCAGGAGTTCGACGGTTCAATCAAATGACACGCAGTCGTCGAATAGGCTGAAAAAAATTAGCTGGTGTGCCATTTCTGTAAGGTGAAAACGGTGAACCGTATCGTTCAGTTACGAATCACTGGCAATATATTTGCATATCAATGGCTTTCGAGATATAAAAAAAAAAAATCTGAAAGAAAAAGTGTTTCTCATTAAAAGTCAAAATAGAACCGCGTTGACAATCTCCTCTTTAGCCACACGGTAAAGTATGTCGAATATACCGGTTGCTGCAGGTTCGATCTCTCCCGCAGAACACATTTATTTTTGCTAAGATTTCTTAAATACACAGGTGGGGGATAACAGAATCAAACAAGTACAAGAATTTAAGTACCTAGGAAGTGTTCTAACAAGAGATGGAAAGTGCGACACGGAGATCCGAAGGCGAATTGGCATGGCAAAGGACGCATTCTAGAAGATGAGCAAAATATTAACACACAGGAAAATCAAAATAGAAACGAAAAAAAGAGTGGTAGACTGCTACGTCATGTCAGTTCTTCAATACGGCTGTGAATGCTGGACAATATCATCGAAAATGAGGACAAAACTGGAAGCGGCCGAAATGTGGTTCTACAGAAGGATGCTACGGATATCTTGGACTGAGCATACAAGCAACGACGAGGTGTTAGAAAGAATGGCAACAAAAAGGAAATTGATGCTGAGCATCAGGAAGAGACAACTGAAGTTCCTGGGACATTCAATGAGGAAGGAGAGCCTGGAGAACCTAATACTGACTGGACAGATAGAAGGAAGGAGAGACAGAGAAAGGCAGCGGATAACATATTTGCAGGGTCTGATCAGGTGGATGACGGAACGGGGGTTGCCAGAAGCAACAGGAGCAAACATACTAAGAGCCACAAGGGATAGGGAGACGTGGTGAGCCATGATCGCCTACGTCCAGAAGGGACAGGGCAAATAGAAGAAGAAGAAGAAAGATTTGTTGGTTTGTTTGTGTTAGCGGCATGTTATACTCTACAGGGTAATTTAATTATTAAATCTAAATACTTTGTAAGCAGTTTGAGTCAATAACGCCTTTTAGAGATACAGGTCTTCCTATTTAAAACATTGCTGGGTGGGGAGAATACGTTGATTCATATCTTTTCATATCTTTTCCACGGGTATTTGCGCGTAAATAAATCTAACAAACCCAACTGGAATTCAACCTCTGTTTCCCGATTAACAATCTCGATCCATAATTCATTGGCAACAGATATATCGGCTCAGAACGAGAAATCGGAGTGACGAGTTCTAATTCCAATTGAAATCGTTTCATTCACTTACGCGCAACTACTCATGGGAAAGGTATCAATCCGTCTCTTCCCTCCAGTTATAGGTTAAATAACAGGACAGACTGAGTTCTATAGCCATGGCTGTCAACCAGTCAGCAATGGCAACCTACTGCGGGATAATCTTCTGCCCAGACAGTCATGTCTCTTTCGAGACATGATCGCCCAAAGCGTGTATTACGTATAGCACTTAACTGACTGACTGAATATAATTATTGGAAACATAAATAAAAATTCTACTGGCATAAAGTGGGGGATTAGTTTCATATTTTTATAAAGTAATAAACTGATCCCCCACATTTTATACTAAATATAGCAATGTAATATAATCTATCTCTTCTCCCTCTAGTTATGGGTTAAATAACAGGGCATATTGGGTTTCTATAGCTTTGGCTGGCAACCAGCCGACCGCAGAAAGTAATAGCAACCTACTGCGGGATAATCTTCTGCCCAGTCATATTGTTATAAAGTAATAAACTGCTCCCCCACTAATCGTGCTTAATGTAACAATGTAATAATAATCTATCTCTTCTCCCTCCAGTTATGGGTTAAATAACAAGACAGATTGGGTTATCCTGCCTTAGCTGGCAACCAGTCTACCGCAGAAAGTAATATCACCTACTGTGGGATAATCTTCTGCGTAGTCAGTCATCCTCTTTCGAGACATGATCGCCTAAGTGTCTATCACGCATGGAACTTAGCTGGCTGATAGTCCTACAGCACCTGTTATTCTCATGCGGTCACACATGTAGGTACTGACATTGCTTAACTTCGATGATCATACGAGAACCGGTATTTCAACGTGAGGTTACCGTCAGTTTAAAATATGAAAGAGATTTAAAATTAACCAAGACGCTGACTGCCCGTTTTGTGACACCGAAAACCTCGTGATCACAATTTTTAAAAATAGAAAACGTAACTTCAATAAAAACAAAGATATATAATTTAGTCAGACGAAAAGGAATCGAAAGTGTCATGATCTATTAATCAAATACTATGAATAAAACGCGGGCTATTTTAGTTTATCGACATTTCTGACAAAATTCGTAGTGAAACTATAATTATCTCATACGAAGTTATATCACAAGATTCCGCGGTTTAAGATCTCCTGACAAAATTGATTTTAATAATGTGTGACACCTGATGGATTTTCTGATAAAACTTCCTTGTAAAAAAAATAATGCAAGTAAGAAAATAAAGCCGCTAAAACGCAAATGGTGTGGTTAACGAGCAAACGAATTTAACAAAAGTGATTATTAAGGGGAGAGAACAATAAATAAACGGAAATTAAATAAAAAAAGTTAACGATTGGGATTACATTAACACTTTTGAAGATGAAATTTGACTGAAATGCAAGAGAGTTCCATACACGAGAAATGAAATTGTTAGCATAGAACTTACAGATACATCCAGCCACTTCAACTGTAAAGTTATGGGACCTATCTGCCTATCTAGTACTGCGCTAAAACAACTAAAGCTCACTGAAAGAACAATGGGAGGGGAATTTAATCCCCACTCCGATTATTCTTTCGTATTTATTTTCTTTTGCCTTCTTTCATTTAACTTCCGGTGTAGGAATTTCTTTTTGAGTGATCTTCCGGTTTATCATTTTGTCATGTATTTACATAACAAAAAATTTGTTGCTAAAAAAAGCAACGTTTCCACACTGAAATGGCCATACGACTGATGTAATTTTTGGAGATTTATTTGAAAATATACATATTTGGTTTTTTAAATAGATAATACTATTTACATCGAGCCCTCAACGTGGGTCATTTTTAGTGTGAATAATATTAATATTAATAGGATCTGTTTTGGAATTTTACCTACATGCCATTTTTGTTTGGGATTTAAATACACACACGCAAATATATATATATATATATATATATATATATATATATAGTAATATTATCATTACAATAGTTTATAAAAGCATAATATCACTACAGAAAATTTTTCATGTTTCAGAAAAAAGATTCCTTTTTATGTGATATGCTGAAATACATGGTGAAAATTATTTATTTTGAAAATTTAAGATGAATTCATGTTTGCAAAAATAAATCATTTTCCCCGTTTATTTTAACATATCACCCGAAAGGGAACAGTTCTGTTCTGAAACATGAAAATTTTTGTATAATGATATTATGCTTTTATAAATCCTTGTAATAATAAAATTCAAATATTAGGCTCTACTCTGTATCGAACACTCTTTATAAAAATAAATGCGTAAACAATGGGTTTTAATCTAAGTGTTTTTTCACTTTTTGTCATATATAAATATATATGTATATAAATACATATAGAGCTAATATATGTAAAAATTAAGACAGACAAGTTATTCCATGGTTAGGTGGAAGGGAGGTCTATATCAGGCGAACCATCTTCAGCTTCCGTCATAATTGTATATATATATATATATATATATATATATATAGAGTCATCCGCAGACAGATCTGTTTCGCTGAATCACATCTCATCAGTACGGTTAAACTCCGTTTGCTTTTTAACCCAGGATTGAAATCCAACCGAATTGGCGTCAGTCGGCGATTCTACCTCTGGGCTATGGTCGCTCGGTAGAAGAATGCAGACTTTTTATCGCGTATATTATCATTATACACGCCCAATAGCCAGAGTGATGTAACTCATTATTGAATAAGCGATATATATATATATATATATATATATATATATATATATATATATATATATATGGCGTATCAAACATATTTTTACAAATTGGAGAAAGATTTTTCCCACCAAAAATGACAAAAGTTCATTTAAACATATGACTTCAAGTAATTGATGTTTTTATGGATTAAGTTTAAAGAAATTGACGGTCGATGGTGCTGTGATACTATAGAGCTTGGTTACATTTGTCGTTCAAGTACATTTGGGAGTATATATTTAACGTATGTAGTTGTAAGTAATTTGAGAAGAGCTGCTTTTAACAATATCAGGATATTGATATCGAAAGCAGGAAGAATTATATTTTTATATACGCCCGCGCAACTGTCAAGGGATGCGATGCTTTCTTGAAAATGACTCAAAAAGTAATGATTTGCGGATTTTATATCGAATTTTGACTTTGTTTCAGTGCGAGTAACCCACCCGTAATATTTTCATACATTCAGCAATGAATTAGAACACTCTCAGCTATTGGGCGTGTATAATGATAATATACATGTTAAAAAGTCTGCCTCCTTCTACCGAGCGCCCATAGCTCAGAGGTAGAATCGCCGACTGACGCTAATTCGGTCGAGTTTCAATCCTGGGTTAAAAAGCAATCGGAGTATAACCGGACTGATGATCTGTGATACAGCGAAACAGATCTGGCTGCGGATGACTATATATATATATATATATATATATATATATATATATATATATTGTAGTTTTGTTATTACAATGGTTTGAAAACCATAATATCACTACACAAAAACTTTCATGTTTCAGAACAAAACTTTCCCACTTCAGGTGATATGTTAAAATAAACTGTAAAAACGATTTATATTTTAAATATAAGATGATTTTATGGCTATTCATATATTTATGAAAGTAAATGCTTGAACAGTCGTTTTTTAAACTACGTGATTTTTCACTTTTTGTTATATATATATATATATATATATATAATTAAATTTGTTTTATACTTTAAATTAATCTAATTTTAATTGCGGATCTTTCTATGTTTGGAGATTTATCTCGTTATCAGGCAATGTTCACTAACTTTGCTGAAAATGATTTAAATTTGGAATTTAGAAAAGAATAAGTTTTCTATTTAAGAAGTTAATATGGAGGGAGAAGAGAGAAAAAATTAAATTTTGTGGGTGTGTTTAATTTAACTAATCATAATAAAGGTTGACTTTGAAATTTGAAAATAAAATTTTACGTTTAGAGATGCGGGGGTTGTTAGATGCATACAGGAGAATATCATTTTATTCCGCTATAATTTAGATGGCTTACATCTGGTAAGATGTATACATAATTGGCTACAAAGGTAATTCTCTTAGATTTTTATGTATCACAGCTATTTAAAAAAAGCCTCGCCATTCAGAAAAAAGGAAGGTAGAAATTCTCAACAGACCAGAGGGAGAAGCAACCTGCTGACACCAAAAGGACACATGGACAGCTCGCAGCACACACACACACACACACACACACACAGAGAGAGAGAGAGAGAGAGAGAGAGAGAGAGAGAGAGAGAGAATTCAGCAGTTCACACACCAGGCAGTATCACGTATCAGTGAACCTTCTTTCACCCTCGCTTTCTCTCATCTCGCTCGCTACACATCGTCCTACCTTTACCTCTCACATTCCCAGTTCCTTTCTTCCTTCTTTAAAGCTATTTCATTTTTGTACCAAAAATAATTCTTTTATTTTTTTTTTACGAAAATAAACAAAAGTTTATTTTACTTTATTTGTAGTGCATTTTTCTTTTTGTTATTTGTTTGAGGGACTATTTAGCCCCCTCTACAGACCTACCTAGCTTAGTTTTTATTGGTATATGTATTTAAATATCTACTTAAATACAAGTACTGATCAAAATTAATGTTCAAACAAATTATTTCAAATTGTCGGATGTTTAAAACCAAGTTCAGTTAATCTTCGTTAATTTCCGAAATATATATATATATATAAGCATGCGGTGTAGATATAGAAGAATCCAAAGGAGTATCCTGTACATACAGTGGTAGAATAACTCTCTAAGAGAGCCCTAAATATATATGTATATAATTACATATAGAGCAAATATAAGAAAAAAATTTAGGCAGACACGTTATTTCATGGTAAATCGGAAGGATGGCCTATTTCAGGTGAATCATCATCAGCTTCTGTTTTTATTGTACAGAAGATTCGTGTAAAATCTTCTTTACAACAAATACGGAAGCTGATGATGGTTCGCTTGAAATAGGCCATACCACCGATTTACCATGAAATAACGTGTCTGCCTTAATTTTTCTTATATATATATATATATATATATATATATATATATGTGTGTGTGTGTGTGTGTGTGTGTATGTGCTTTTTTGTGCTTGTGCGTTTGCGACCGTGAACGTGTGTGTATTAAATTTGTCTACAGATGCAAAATTCGTATGTCCCTATGTATGCTTGAAGTTCTTTCTGTCTCTCTCATCTAAATTAGGATCTCGATTCTAAGAATTGGCTTGATTATTGATAAAAACAGTCTTCACCAGTAGATTGATGTGTAAGGGCCAGAAAGTATCTACTTCCCCTTAATAATACTCTACTCCTGCAAGTACACCTTCCAGCTCCTCCTCCGAATATCTCAGCCGCGTCCCCCCGTCGCCAGTAAATTAGATAAAAATAGTCGGAGTTATGACACAGCAATTTGATTTGTTGTCACCATCAGCATCATCGTTATCTGTATTGCTACTAATAATTTGCTTCTGATTATTATTGTTGCTATCATTGTTATCATTGTTTGTGGTATGAGTGGATAGCGTAGTGGTTAAAGGTGCAGCAAGTAAAATCTACAGAGTTCAAATGAGGTCATACAAATTTGTGTTGCTTCTAGAGAAAAGCCGGACTTTCAGCTTTTTTTATCATATCACACTAAACAAAGCAATTTACTGCCACTGGTGCGCACGGGCTTACATAGGAGGATAGTTATGAGAAGAGTGACAGCTTATAGGGGTTTCAGGAAGTGGGTAAAAGAAGGATTAGAATACTGATGAGAGAGAGTGGATGCGAGTCAGTGAGATAAGGGATGACTATTGACTTTATATTTAAATTCTTGGAGATTGTAACTGTCGACGAATAGAGTAAACGGAAGGGAATTCCACAGGCTGAAATTGCGAGAAAAGAAGCTGTTGGAGTAGAATTTGCGTTTGCATTTTATTGATTTCACAGTAAAAGGGTGGGACCTAGTTGCTAATCATGTGGCTCAAGTAAATTCATATATAAGGGGCACCAGTGAGCTAAGTTCGTTAGAGCAGAAGCCGTGAAAGTATTTGTAGAAGAGACAAACGGAAGCCACATTGCGCCGGTGAGAAAGTGACTGTATCTGAGCCGCCATGTCATGATCAATCACTCCAAACTTAAACACCAGTTCTCGTATGATACCGAAGTTCTTCAACGTCGAATCAGCTTACTACCAAAATGGGGGACCGCTTAAGAATATCCGGGACTTTAAGGTTGGAAGTGCGTGTGGCCTAATGGATAATGGCTTGGAAGCCTTAATCCGACGGCCGAGTGCCAATTCAAACTGGGTTCGTTGCATTCACTTACACGCAAATACACTCGGGAAAGTTATTAATCCACCTCTTCTGCTATCCAGCTCTCGGTCAGTTAATAAGAGTTATTTCATTAAACAACTTTTATCCACAAAAAATATTCTTACTATCTGAAAATGTGTTTGGCTTTGGATAATCTATAAAGGGTTGATAAGATGAAAATCAATCAGTCAATGAATAAGGAAACTACATGACCTCCTACAGAAGGTAGCTGAAGAGAGTGATAAGAAAGGACTAGAAAAAAAGTGCAAGAAAACCGAATGCATGGTCATCAGTAAAAAGGGAAACCAAATATGCCAAATACAGGTCGGGGATACTAGAATCAAGCAGGTACAAAAATTTAAATACCTGGAAAGAGTTATATCAGAAGACGGAAAGTGCGACACAGAGATCAGACAATTTCACTAGAAACAAAGAAGAGAGTGCTGGATTGCTATGTGTTGTCAGTTCTTCAATATGGCAGTGAATGCTGGACAATATTATCAAAGATAAAGGAAAAACTTGAAGCTGCGGAAATGTAGTTCGACAGAAGGATGCTGCGAATATCATGGACCGAGCATCTGAGCAATGATGAGGTTTTGGAAATGATGGAAACGAAAAGGACATTAATACTGAGCCTCAGGAAGAGACAGCTGAAGTTCCTGAGACATGCAATGAGGAAGGAGGGCTTGGAGAACCTGATACTAACAGGCCAGATAGAGGGGAAAAGAGACAGGGGAAAGCAACGGATAACATATTTGAAGGGCCTGATCAGATGGATGATGGAACGAGGGTTGCATGGTGTAACAGGAGAAGGGATAGGGAGACGTGGAAAGCCATGATCGCCTTCGTCCTGAAGGGACACGACACATAAAAGAAGAAGTTGTCGTTCACAGTTTTGGTGGCGTTGACCCAACAAGAAAAACAAAATCTAATTTCTTTTTTCTACAGAACGTTTAAGTCCCTTCACAGCTGTCTTTTCTTTGTTATTTGTGAATTGCCATGTAATCTTTGGAAAGACAGTCAGTCAGTTAATTGCCATAGGTGATACATGCTTTGGGCGATCATGTCTCTTTGGAGACATGACTGACCGGGCAGAAGATTATCTCGCAGTAGGCTGCCATTACTTTCTGCGGTAGGCTGGTTGCCAGCCAAAGATATAGAACCCAATCTCTCCTGCCATTTAACTCATCGCTGGAGGGAGAAGAGATAGATTATATTACTTAGTATATTAAGTATATTTAGTAGGGTATCAGTTTATTACTTCATAACAATAGAAAACCGATCCCCCACTTTTTGACCAGGATAAGTTTTAATTATGTTTCCAACTGTTATATTCATTCAGTCAGTTAAGGGCCATACGTGATACACGCTTTGGGCGATCATGTCGCGAAAGAAACATGACCGACTCTGCAGAAGATTATTCTGCAGTAGGTTGCCATTGCTTTCTGCGGTAGACTGGTTGCCAGCCAAGGCTATAGAACCCAGTCTGTCTTATTATTTAACTCATAACTGGACGGAAGAGACAGATTAATACCTTTCCCAAGAGTACTTGTGCGTAAGTGAATGTCATGATTTCAACTGGATCTCGAACTCGGCTCTCCGGCTAGCCCCTATTCCTGCTGTATTTACTATAGTTTTGAATTTGTAGTTTTTGCTTTTTGCTTTTTTTTTTTTTTTCGAGTCTGATCATTTTGTTATGATTGCCTGGGAAAAGGGAAAAAGGCGCTACTTGGTTTCAGTGAGAAAATAAGTGCAAGAAAGAAAAAACATATAAGAGTTTAACGCTTCCTGGCAGTACCTTATAAGTAATAGACTATTCCGTTTTGATTGCGTCGAGGAAAGAGGGGAAAAGACACTAATTAGATTCAGTTATTGAAAGAAAGAAAGAAAGAAAGAAAGAAAGAAAGAAAGAAAGAAAGAAATAAATAAATAAAGAAAGAAAGATGTGTTAAAATCTTCTGCAATTAATGGACTATTCCGTTTTGATCGGATAAAAAAAGAGGGAAAGTCACTATTTGGTTTCAGCAAGAACATTAAAAGAAAGAAAGAAAGAAAGAAAGAAAGAAAGAAATAAAGAAAGAAAGAAAGATGTGTTAAAATCTTCTGCAATTAATGGACTATTCCGTTTTGATCGGATAAAAAAAGAGGGAAAGTCACTATTTGGTTTCAGCAAGAACATTAAAAGAAAGAAAGAAAGAAAGAAAGAAAGAAAGAAAGATGTGTTAAAATCTTCTGCAATTAATGGACTATTCCGTTTTGATCGGATAAAAAAAGAGGGAAAGTCACTATTTGGTTTCAGCAAGAACATTAAAAGAAAGAAAGAAAGAAAATAAAAGGATGATAAAAATGTTCAAGATCTCTTCATGTGAAATAGAAAAGTTGTTTATTTTATTCATACCCACTTCTTAAAATAACTACGTAAATTGATACTTATTATTGCAATATTTTGTCAAAACTGATCAAGTCAATGATTTAACGATGCGACAGTAATATCTCTATGGATATTCTATTCTTGTAGAAATTGCCATGAGGTTATTCAATCATTAACTGAAGAATTCTGATTCATCAGAGAATTAAAATAGGAAACCCGTGAAATTATCACAATTATTTCTAGTTATTATTCTTCTTCTTCTTATTATAATAAGGAGGTTGTATTGTATTCGATCGCGTTTGTCTGGTTATCTAGTTGAAGTCCCTGGGTTATTTTTCACGTTTTTACTAACATTTCTCGTACGTTTCACATGCCAAATACTGAATTACATCCCCTAAATTGCTTTAGGACCTTAACGCACATTTGTTTTTAATGATAGCAAAAATCATCTCTTCCAAATGGCATAGATGATAGTATTTCATTGGCGGAACGTTTACGGTCTTTGACTGCTCTTATTAGTGTTGTTATCATATTAGTGGGCCCGTACCGTCTAAAATGACGGCAACATATATATTGGGTATCTTACACTAACACATAGGAAAACACACACACACACACACACACACACACACACACACACACACACACACACACACACACAAAATAATCCAATATTTCATTCAGGGAGAAGACAAGAAGGAAATATATATATATATATATATATATATATATATATATATATATATATATCATATATATATATATATCATATATATATGTATATATATATATTTATATATATATATATATATACTATAAAAACGAAGATAATTATTTACACCTGATTGATTTCTCCTCCCCTCGTTATAAACATTTATTTATATGTATGTTAATTTTAGCGTTCCCCACTTTTTTTTGCTCTTAATTTTCGTTGCTGTTTTTTTTTTTGTTGTTGTTGTTGTTGATTTGTGATTCCAACAATTTTCTCCTGATGAGATGTTGGACGAAATTCCTTGTTTTTAAAGTAGTGTACAAATTTTGTTCCTCCAAACGTTTGTTTATATATATATATATATATATATATATATATATATATATATGCAACAGGCTTTATTATAATAGATATGATATATATAATGAACTTTCCCATCGGATTCGACAGCATAACTTCTTCAGTTACGAAACCGAGGTAAACCGCTAAAAGACCTACACAATTGATTTGATTAAGGTGGGTTAGGGTTAGGGTTAGGGTTAGGGTTAGGCTTTTGCAGAACCGTCCACACTTTTCGGAACCATTGATACTCTCAGTCGGTGAATATAAATGCTACAGATTAAACAGACAATAGACTTCAGGCTTTTTTTTTTTTATAATTGACCTACAACAGGTTACCACTATCTGCTCGGATAGACCGGTTTCCAGCCAAGGCTATAGAACCCAATCAGTCCTGTTGTTTAACCTGTAACTTGTACGGATTAATACCTTTCCAACGGTTATTAGCGAGTAAGTGAATGCAGGACATTCAACTGAAATTCGAACTCGGCTCCCCGATATATATATATATTAAAACTAAATATTACAGGTACAAAATTTTACAACTGAAATTAATAAAGTAAGCTTCATACTTACAGGCATTTATTCGATGTATGAAGATCTGACAGTCTAATTATGAAACAAAGTTAAACCGCCAAAAGACCCACACAATTGATTTGATTAAAGTGGTGAAAACTTGTGCAGAACCATCCACACTTTTCGGAACCATTGATACACTCAGTCGGTGCATATAAATGCCACCGATGAAGCAGACAATAAACCTCAGGCTTTTATAATTATCCCGCAACAGACTACCACTACTTGTTGCGATAGACTGGTTGCTAGCAAAGGCTATAGAACCCAATTTGTCTATACTTCTGAGATGAGGTAGTATTTACAATATTTACATTATTTGAACTATTGTCCCCATCTTTGTTGCCGTTTGTGCGACGTTTAATAGATTATTCTATTTGTTTTTATTTCTGAGATGATGTAGTATTTAAAGTATTTACATTAGTCCTCATCTTTGTTGCTGGAGGAAAGGGACGAATTAATAACTTTTCTAAGGTTATTAGCGCGTAAGTGAATGCAGGGCATTCAACTGGAACTCGAACTCTGCTACCCGAGATCTCGTTCCGCACCACAACACACATCCATCAAGAAACGCTTGGCCACCTGGAGGTGGTGTAATGGCTAGCATGTTTGTCTCGCTAAAATCATTACAATTGAGTAGTGAATTCGATCCTCATTGGGTGTCATATACTTTCGGCCTTGTGCCACATTTCAGCTGCGATTAGAAAATCACCATCAGGAACACATAAGAACCTAGTGTTCCCAAGCGGTCTCCCATCTAACCAGGCTCAATGTTGCTTAACTTCGATGATCGGACGAGAACCGGTGTCTCTAACCTGATATGAAGCTATATATATATATATATATATATATATATATATATATATATATAAAAGCTTTGTTTGACCGTAATTAATATATATCTATATACCAATATCATCCACCTGCAAGCCTGTTTCGCTGTATCATAGCTCATTAGTGTGGCTAGACGGATCCACTTGCTTTTCTGGCCGGGATCGGAACTCGACCGATTTGGTGTCAGTTGGAATCGCTACCCACTATGCCATAGGCGCATGGAAACAGAGAAGGGAAATTTTAACGTGTTGTATATAAGCAGTGTATACACACGCCAGTCACCGAAAAAACTCAATTCATTCCATAAGAGTAATGCATATATCGCAGGAGTGGAAACTGTTTTTAAAATGTACTTCTCTAGAGAGCTCAATTGTTCTGAGAGCTTAATATATTAGTCATCTACATACGAGTCTGCTTCGCTGTATCACAACTCATCAGTGTGAAGGCACATCCACTTGCTTCTGGCCGGGATCGAACCTCGACCGCTTTGGTGTCAGTCGGAGTCGCTATATATATATAAATACGTCCTAGGTTATATAAACCATGAATGAAAAGGTCATAACTCCTTGTAATTTAACAAATTGTGTGTTCAAAAATTCCATGTCCCATGAGCGTTCAAAAAAAAAATCCGCCGTTGCGTGAGCGTTCTTAAAAAAAAACCGTAAACATTAAAATCAGTTTTTGAAAATCGCCTGAAAACACGATTCTTGGTAGAAACCTAGGTCGCGTTATATCTCGTTTACAAATGGAAAATATTTAAACGTTCTGCAATATAATTGTATTGAACATTGTCTTAATTTTTCTTATATTTGCTCTATATGTATTTATATGCATATATGTTTAGAACTCTCTTAGAGAGTTATCCTACCACTGTATATACAGGATACTCCTTTGAATTCTTCTATGCCCACAATGCATGCTGATATATATATATATATATATATATATATATATATATATATATATATATCCTTGCTTAATCAACGATATATTTATTGCAAAAAATAAAATAATGAGTTTCTGTTAAAAAGCAAACATGCAACAAGAGGTTTTTTAATTGGTAGTAACGTTTAATAACTTATAGTGAAGAGAATGAACTGAATCGACGCTGCCTCGCTATTGTCTTTCTCTCCATTAGCGTGACCGGAAGGAAATATATTTTTTTTCCTCATTCTCTGTTTATAAGGGGTTGAAGAATGCATGTCTTACAATGGCATGTTGAAAATGGCTATTTTTATCTGAAATAACAGGTAAATAAGAAATATCCGCTCTGTAAACTGAATTGGTTTGCATTAAGCTCTCTATTGGATAAGCTTTGATATTTTTACGGAATTACTAGGGTCCTCCTGGATCATTTACCAGCCTTATCCCGGATTTTACCAATGCTTCCCGGAATAATACCGCCGCTATATATATATATATATATATATATATATATATATATATATATATATATATATATATATTGTGTGTATTTTGGCAGCATTTTTTCATTAATGCAGGTTTCATTGAATAATATAGACAAGTTTTGTCTATTAATTTTGTGTAGGATCCGTTCATACCGTCTGATATACTTGATGGTGATATCGTTGAAAGACAACAAAAAATCACAGTAATTGTTGATTTTTTATCAGGTCTAAGCTTTCGGCTCACATAAGCCATTATCAAAGAGTAAATATTAACACACAGTAAACATAGAACATTTAAGCTATTAACAATAAAGAGAATTAAATTGAAAATATAAGTCCATCCCTACCGTGGCGGATGGCCGAAGACAGTGACAAAATAGTGGCGTTGTGGTCCCTGATCTGATCCTACACAAAATTAATAGACAGAACTTGTCTATATTATTCAATGAAACCTGCATTAATATATATATATATATATATATGTGTGTGTGTGTGTGTGCGCGCGCGCGTACAACTATCTTTACTATAAGAGAGCCATTGGCGTTGTTGTTTTTGCCATTTCATTCTTCAGACAAGATGTATCTGTTATATAGCAATATACAACAAACACGCATATATATAAAAATATAAGTTATATTTTTATTAATGACGATGAACGGTGTAGCCTAGGGAACAGAGAGGGAGAGAGCGCGCCCCTAAGGGGTTGACGGGGGAGTGTCGTCGTATCTGTTGCTCCTCTGGTTTGGTCTGGCTCTCTGTCTGTCTGTCTCGTCTCTCTCTGTCTGAAATCCGTGCGCCGAGGTCTTTTTATAATCTCCAAACCGGGACTTCCGGATTTTGCCTCGCCCACGCACGCCCACGTAATTCTCAGAGACACCTGTTCTGTCTGCCTCTTGTAGCCATTTCCGCTACTGCCGGAAATAAGGTCAAACAAACATCCGTTCCTTTCAACGACCGGAAAACACCCCCGCTTGCATCAGCCTTTCCTCGGGTGGGGCCAGGTTGTTATATTACATATGTAGGGGTTGTCATTAGAGTCATCTCATATGCCCACCCCATTTTTGATTCATTCCAGTAGAACCTAGCATTATTGCTGTCTAGACTGTCGCAGTTTTTTTTTTTCCAGTTTTATATTGCATACGGTCTCGATTCCAGTTATTTTGGCAATATTTTCAGTGACGGAGATATCAGTGGAACCACTAACATTTCTGTCTAGTTGCTTTTTTACCAGCAAATTTTTAATTTTCATATTGACTATATCATCAATTCGCTGATGCAGTCATTGTTCTTGCCCGCAACTTCCTCTTCTGCTTTATATCTTTTTAGCCTCAATGATTTACTTAGAAAAGTTTCCTAAAATATCATATACTGTTTCTTTTTTCTTCTGTGGGGGAAATGTTATCGTGGATAGCATCAAGTTTCTGCCTGTTTTTTTTTTAAATGAGATTTTTTAAGTTGTTTGCACAAATCACTGGATATTAACGTCATTCTTTGAAGTCAGCTTCTTAGGTTAAAATTTGATTAAATGAAGTAAAACGTTTTTGTATGGAAATATCATTTTTATGGGTTATTTCTATCTTCTTTCCTTTTTTAGAAGAATAATTTTGTTTCAAACGTGTTAGATAAAATGAATGGATAATTGAATCAAAAAATGGAAAGAAAATGCCAACGTTACGAGATTTGTCCCTCAAAAATGGCTTTATCAGACGATGAATATTTTTAAATAATGAAACGCGTTAGTTATCTTTTTATATCTTATTTTACCGTCATCATGAAACCTGAGTTCCAATACGTGATGTCTGTTTTTCAATATGACACTGAATGCTGGACAATCTCTTCAATGATGAATGTTAGACTTGAAGCAAACGAAACATGGTTCTACATAAGGATACTGAGGATAACATGGACCAAAATATGTGGCTTTGGGTATGATGGAAACGAAAAGTAAACTAATACTTAACACCAGGAAGAGATAGCTAAAGTTTCTGGGGCATGTAATGAGGAACAAGGGCTTGGAGAATCTGAGACTCACAGGTCAGATAACGGATGGAAACAAACAGTAAACTAATACTTAACACCAGGAAAAGACAGCTAAAGTTTCTGGGGCATGTAATGAGGAACGGGGGCTTGGAGAATCTGATACTCACAGGTCAGATACAGGATGGAAACAAAAAGTAAACTAATACCTAATACCAGGAAAAGACAGCTAAAGTTTCTGGGGCATGTAATGAAGAAGGTGGGCTTGGAGAATATGATACTCTCAGGTCCGACAGAGGATGGGAACGAAAAAAATCTAATACACAACATCAGGAAAAGACAGCTGAAGAACTGGGGATATGTAACGAGGAAGGAGGGGTTGGATAATCTGATACTCACAGGCCAGATAGTGGATGGAAATGAAAAGGAAACTGATATTTAATATCAGGGAAAGACAACAGAATTTTCTTGGACATGTAATGAGGTCCTTCACCATTGCAAAGTGAAAGGAACTTCAGTTTACACTGATTCAAAAAATGGTTTACACGCTTCAAAGAGAGAGAGAGAGAGAGAGAGAGAGAGAGAGAGAGAGAGAGAGAGTGTGTGTGTGTAACTGACTGGAGGTGGAATGTGATATACGTTGAAAAATACAAATGTTTAGATGCTTCAAAATTCTCAAGTTAAAAATATATTGGTTTAGACGCTTTAAAAAAATTCTTAAGTTAAAAGTATGGTTGTGTAGACGCATCAAAAAATTCTTAAGAAGATATTGGTTTAGACATTTCAAAAAATTCTTAAGATTAAAATATAGTTGTTTAGACGTTTCAAAAAATTCTTAAGCTTGGAATATATTTGTTTGGACGCTTTAAATATAATGATGTTAATGCTGAAGATAAAGAACTGTAGCGAACCAAAAACTTTTACCGAAGAATTGGAGGCATTATTTCATGGGCTTGGAGAATCTGATACAACTAGATCAGATAGTTTGAAAGAGAGAAAGAGGAAAGCAATGTGTAGCATACTTCATAGGTTTGAGCAAATGAATAACAGAGTGGGATTTGGATTGTATTACAGAAGAAAGCGTTTTGGTATATCATGCAGACGAGAGATCCAAAAGGTGTCTAGACCAGACTTGGTCTCAAACAAAAGCTTCCATGCATTGTTCATCCTGAGTGTGAGAAATTCTTCTTTTGCTGGATAGTCCGCATCAGGAATGATATCTTCATTCACAAGATAGGGATTACTTACTCATTCATTGTTGGAATTATTCACGTTTGGAAAGTACTTACGTAAATTTTCTAAGAGGGCATTTAAGTGATCACTGATGTCTGTCTTCATGTGGTTGAGGATGTCTCTAGAATTAACTTTATCAATGAAGGCATCCAGTGCAGAAATTTGTGCAAAAAGTCCCTGTCCAATACGTCTGGTCCATAGTTCCAATTTCAAACAAAATGAAGCAATACTGTCCTGAAGTTCCCAAACAAAACATCCATTAACCGCAAAATATGGGCTCATTACTTCACTGGGGTAATTTAGCCCGGGGTTGAGTAACACGGGTTTAGACGCTTCAAAAATAATGATTTTGAAGGTATTGAGAATGTTGAAGAGAAAGAATTAGCGGCATTACATTTCATGTAGACTCACGTCAGGCGTAAGCTTAACTTGCAGAATCATTAAGACTTGATTACACAACAAGGTTTGAAAACATAGAAATTATGTAAATCCAAGGACACTGGGTGCCATACGAGCTGAAGCCTAGAGATATCGAATGGCGATTAAACGGGAGTAAAAAAAAGTTTCTTGTAGTGGGTTTCTCCCTTTTCATAAAGATGGACTCGTCCAGAGTATTCAATGCACGGGAGGATGGTAGATTTATATATGTGCAGGATAGATTCAAACGGAAAAAACTTCCGGGCCCTGCACAGAGAACCGACTTTCTTAGCAGCGGATTTAGCTATGGATTCCATATAGTCATTCCACTTGAAGTCCGCTGAGAGTGTGAGGCCAAGGAGGCGTAGTGTTTTACTCTCTGGGAGGAGCGTTGACATGTTGCAATGGAATTACATGGAGATAGAATGGAATATAGATATACTTACAATACTGCTATTAAAGCGAGAGGAAAGAATGCCACATTTTTTTTGTTTTATTTGCTGTAATTCCATTCCATATCTATTATATATCTATAATATCTATATTCCATTCTATCTCCATGTAATTCCATTCCATAATTAATGACACTGTCAGCCCTCTGCCTTCGGGTGGAGAGCATTAACCAAGTCGTGGCTCCCCCGAAGGGTAGAGTCACTACTGAGCAAAATTAGACAGCTATTTTTGGCTGGGCTATATTGCCCGGAGCTCCCACATAAAAAAGGCCTTATGCCAAATTTTGCCCTAGTGGGAGGGCAGATAAATACAGAATACCGCGTGTTCACAGAGAGTTAACCGGAAAATACGAAAGTGCAGAGAGGTTCGTTCATATTAGCCCTGTGCTCCACTGATCGAGAAATTATTACGCAACACCCGTCTACTTCCGTCGCGGACGTACTCAATATACTACGGCTTCACCTCCAGAGACTTGTACATATACCATTTTTACTAACCCGTTTTCCTGGAGTAATGATCTTCATTCAAGTCTGTATGCTTACGTTAATACACTTATTTTCTATCTAAATTACTGGCCGTTGTTCATTTATATGTGCGGCCTCCATTCCAGGGATACACAACATTTTTTTGCATCGTATCGTGACGGCTGTTATACGAGCAGACATGACAAAGGGATCGTGCAACATGTCAACGCTCCTCACAGAGAGTAAAACACTACGCCTCCTTGGCCTCACACTTTCAGCGGACTTCAAGTGGAATGACTATATCGAATCCATTGCTAAATCCGTTGCTAAGAAAGTCGGTTCTTTGTGCAGGGGCCGGAAGTTTTTTCCGTTTGAATCTATCCTGCACATATATAAATCTACCATCCGCCTGTGCATTGAATACTGCTGCCACATCTGGTTGGGTACCCCTGCTATTCTCCTCGGGCTTCTCGACAAGGTACAGCGGAAGGTCTGGAATGTGATCGACACTGACTTGGCAGACCGCCTGCAGTCTCTCTGTCTCACCGGCGCGACGTGGCTCCCCTGTGTCTCTTCTATAAATATTTTTACGGCTTCTGCTCCGATTAACTTAGATCACTGGTGCCCCCTAGGTACGAATTTGAACGAGATACTAGATTAGCAACTAGATCCCACTCTTTTACAGTTAAACCGATAAAATGCAACCGCAACTTCTACTCCAACAGTTTCTTTTCTCGCACTTCCCGACTGTGGAATTCTCTTCCACATGACTGCTTCCCCGACGGCTACAATCTCCAGGAGTTTAAATGTAAGGTCAACAGACACCTCCTAACACACTAACTCGCTTCCATTCTTTCAAACACTCTTCCCATCCACCCAACCCCCAGCCTCCGTATCCATACCCATCTATCAACCCGCTTCTGACATTTCCTATATCTAACCACTTTACTTTCCCCTATATAGCCCCAAGCGCAATAGTGGCTATGGAATGCCTTGCTTGGGGTTAAATGATTAAAAAAAAATGGGGACACATGTTGCAAAACCGATGAAAACAGACTTGGAAACATTTAAATGGGAAGTCCTTCCCTAATCACCGTATTTACTAGACATGTCCCGTCCTGTTACCGCTTATTTGGATCGATGGCATATGGCCTGATTGAGCAGCATTTTCGTTCTTATGAAGATACAAAAAATGGGTCGACTCATGATTAGCCTCAAAAGACATGTCATTTTTCTGATGTGGAATTCAAATGCTGCCAGAAAAAATGAGAAAAAAGTGGCTAGCGATAGACAATCATACCAGTGACACACTTCTTACTGAATATTAATAATTCATTACTTTTCAAGAAAAATCAGCGAAAATTTATTCAAGTTCCTTATTTGAGCGTAAACCGGAAAATAAACGAATACACCCACTCCTATTAAATATATTCACAATAGCGTATGTATTAAATGTAAATTTTGACCCTCATTTCGTGACAGTCTATACAATTTATTGCTGAAAATTATAATCAACTTCTCTTCCACTCTTGTTAAGAAAGAAAAATATGTTGTATATTTGAAAATAAAAATCAATTTC